>JBBPBQ010020321.1:10941280-10966398 GCA_037974755.1 Cicer yamashitae | reverse complement strand
GGACGAAAATGACCTAAATGTTCAACCAATGACACAAAAGGACACAAAATCACATATTGGATGCACAAGATTGGTTAAAAACCCTAATTGGATTAGAATAAGCCTAGGAGGACGAAAATGACCTAAATGTGCAACCACTGACACAAAATCACATATTGGATGCACAAGATTGGTTAAAAACCCTAATTGGATTAGAATAAGCCTAGCGAGGACGAAAATGACCTAATTGGATTACCAATGACACAAAATGACACAAAATCACATATTGGATGCATAAGATTGGTTACAAACCCTAATTGGATTATAATAAGCCTAGCGAGGACGAAAATGACCTAATTGGATTACCAATGACACAAAATCACTTATTATATGCACAAGATTGGTTAAAAACCCTAATTGGATTAGAATAAAATTAGGGAGGACGAAAATGACCTAAATGTGCAACCAATGACACAATCTCATATTGGATGCCCAAGATTGGTTAAAAACCCTAATTGGATTAGAACAAGCCTAGGGAGGACAAAAATGACCTAAATATTCAACCAATGACACAAAATGACACAAAATCACATATTGGATGCACAAGATTGGTGAAAAACCCTAATTGGATTAGAATAAGCCTAGGGAGGACGAAAATGACCTAAATGGGCAACCACTGACACAAAATCACATATTGGATGCACAAGATTGGTTAAAAACCCTAATTGGATTAGAATAAGCCTAGGGAGGACGAAAATGACCTAAATGTTCAACCAATGACACAAAATCACATATTGGATGCACAAGATTGGTTAAAAACCGTAATTGCATTAGAATAAGCCTAGGGAGGACTAAAATGACCTAAATGTTCAACCAATGATTCAAAATGAAACAAAATCACATATTGGATGCACAAGTTTGGTTAAAAACCCTAATTGGATTAGAATAAGCCTAGGGAGGACGAAAATGACCTAAATGTTCAACCAATGACACAAAATCACATATTGGATGCACAAGATTGGTTAAAAACCCTAATAGGATTAGAATAAGCCTAGGGAGGACGAAAATGACCTAAATGTGCAACCAATGACACAAAATCACATATTGGATGCACAAGATTGGTTAAAAACCCTAATTGGATTAGAATAAGCCTAGGGAGGACGAAAATGACATAAATGTGCAACCGATGACACAAAGTCACATATTGGATGCACAAGATTGGTTAAAAACCCTAATTGGATTAGAATAAGCCTAGCAAGGATGAAAATGACCTAATTGGAATACCACTGACACAAAATGACACAAAATCACATATTGGATGCATAAGATGCGTTAACAACCCTAATTGGATTAGAATAAGCCTAGCGAGGACGAAAATGACCTAATTGGATTACCAATGACACAAAATCACTTATTATATGCACAAGATTGGTTAAAAACCCTAATTGGATTAGAATAAGCCTAGAGAGGACGAAAATGACCTAAATGTGCAACCAATGACACAAAATCACATATTGGATGCACAAGATTGGTTAAAAACCCTAATTGGATTAGAATAAGCCTAGCGAGGACGAAAATGACCTAATTGGATTACCAATGACACAAAATGACACAAAATCACATATTGGATGCATAAGATTGGTTACAAACCCTAATTGGATTATAATAAGCCTAGCGAGGACGAAAATGACCTAATTGGATTACCAATGACACAAAATCACTTATTATATGCACAAGATTGGTTAAAAACCCTAATTGGATTAGAATAAAATTAGGGAGGACGAAAATGACCTAAATGTGCAACCAATGACACAATCTCATATTGGATGCCCAAGATTGGTTAAAAACCCTAATTGGATTAGAACAAGCCTAGGGAGGACGAAAATGACCTAAATATTCAACCAATGACACAAAATGACACAAAGTCACATATTGGATTCACCAGATGGGTTAAAAACCCTAATTGGATTAGAATAAGCCTAGGGAGGACGAAAATGACCTAAATGTGCAACCAATGACACAAAATCACATATTGGAGGCACAAGATTGGTTAAAAGCCCTAATTGGATTAGAATAAGCCTAGGGAGGACGAAAATGACCTAAATGTTCAACCAATGACAAAAAATGACACAAAATCACATAATGGATGCACAAGATTGGTTAAAAACCCTAATTGGATTAGAATAAGCCTAGCGAGGACAAAAACGACCTATTTGGATTACCAATGACACAAAATCACTTATTATATTCGCAAGATTGGTTAAAAACCCTAATTGGATAAGAATAAGCCTTGGGAGGACGAAAATGATCTAAATGTGCAACCAAAGACACAAAATCACATATTGGACGCACAAAATTGGTTAAAAACCCTGATTGGATTAGAATAAGCCTAGGGAGGACGAAAATGACCTAAATGTTCAACTAATCACACAAAATGACACAAAATCACATATTGGATGCACAATATTGGTTAAAAACCCTAATTGGATTAGAATAAGCCTAGGGAGGACGAAATTGACCTAAATGTGCAACCAATGACACAAAATCACTTATTATATGCACAAGATTGGTTAAAAACCCTAATTGGATTAGAATAAGCCTAACAAGGACGAAAATGACCTAATTGGAATACCTATGACACAAAATGACACAAAATCACATATTGGATGCATAAGATGCGTTAACAACCCTAATTGGATTAGAATAAGCCTAGCGAGGACGAAAATTACCTAATTGGATTACCAATGACACAAAATCACTTATTATATGCACAAGATTGGTTAAGAACCCTAACTGGATTAGAATAAGCCTAGGGAGAAAAAAAATTACCTAAGTGTGCAACCAATGACAAAAAATGACACAAAATCACATATTGGATGCACAAGATTGGTTAAAAACCCTAATTGGATTAGAATAAGCCTAGGGAGGACGAAAATGACCTAAATGTTCAACCAGTGACCCAAAATGACACAAAATAAAATATTGGATGCACAAGAATGGTTAAAAACCCTAATTGGATTAGAATAAGCCTAGGGAGGACGAAAATGACCTAAATGTTCAACCAATGACACAAAATGACACAAAATCACATATTGGATGCACAAGATTGTTTAAAAACCCTAATTTGATTAGAATAAGCCTAGGGAGGACGAAAATGACCTAAATGTTCAACCAGTGACACAAAATCACATATTGGATGCACAAGATTAGTTAAAAACCCTAATTCGATTAGAATAAGCCTAGCGAGGACGAAAATGACCTAATTGGATTACCAATGACACAAAATCACTTATTATATGCACAAGATTGATTAAAAACCCTAATTGGATTAGAATAACCCTAGGGAGGACGAAAATGACCTAAATGTTCAACCAATGACACAAAATGACACAAAATCACATATTGGATGCACAAGATTGTTTAAAAACCCTAATTGGATTAGAATAAGCCTACCTAGGACGAAAATGACCTAATTGGATTACCAATGACACAAAATCACTTATTATATGCACAAGATTGGTTAAAAACCCTAATTGGATTAGAATAAGCCTAGGGAGGACGAAAATGACCTAAATGTGCAACCAATGACACAAAATGACACAAAATCACATATTGGATGCACAAGATTGGTTAAAAACCCTAATTGGATTAGCATAAGCCTAGGGAGGACGAAAATGACCTAAATGTTCAACCAATGACACAAAATGACACAAAATCACATATTTGATGAACAAGATTGGATAAAAACCCTAATTGGATTAGAATAAGCCTAGGGAGGACGAAAATGACCTAAATGTTCAACCAATGACACAAAATGACACAAAATCACATATTGGATGCACAAGATTGGTTAAAAACCCTAATTGGATTAGAATAAGCCTAGGGAGGACGAAAATGACCTAAATGTTCAACCAATGACACAAAACAACACATAATCACATATTGGATGCACAAGATTGGTTAAAAACCCTAATTGGATTAGAATAAGCCTGTGGAGGACGAAAATGACCTAAATGTTCAACCAATGACACAAAATCACATATTGGACGCACAAGATTGGTTAAAAACGCTAATTGGATTAGAATAAGCCTAGGGAGGACGAAAATGACCTAAATTTTCAACCAATGACACCAAATCACATATTGGATGCACAAGATTGGTTAAAAACCCTAATTGGATTAGAATAAGCCTAGGGAGGACGAAAATGACCTAAATGTTCAACCAATGACACAAAATGACACAAAATCACATATTGGATGCACAAGATTGGTTAAAAACCCTAATTGGATTAGAATAAGCCTAGGGAGGACGAAAATGACCTAAATGTTCAACCAATGATACAAAATGACGCAAAATCACATATTGGACGCACAAGATTGGTTAAAAACCCTAATTGGATTAGAATAAGCCTAGGGAGGACGAAAATGACCTAAATGTTCAACCAATGACACAAAATGACACAAAATCACATATTGGATGCACAAGATTGGTTAAAAACCCTAATTGGATTAGAATAAGCCGAGGGAGGACGAAAATGACCCAAATGTTCAACCAATGACACAAAATGACACAAAATCACATATTGGATGCACAAGATTGGTTAAAAACCCTAATTGGATTAGAATAAGCCTAGGGAGGACGAAAATGACCTAAATGTTCAACCAATGACACAAAATGACACAAAATCACATATTGGATGCACAAGATTGGTTAAAAACCCTAATTGGATTAGAATAAGCCTAGGAGGACGAAAATGAACTAAAAGTTTAGCCAATGACACAAAATGACACAAAATCACATATTGGATGCACAAGATTGGTTAAAAACCCTAATTGGATTAGAATAAGCCTAGGGAGGACGAAAATGACCTAAATGTTCAACCAATGACACAAAATCACATATTGGATGCACAAGATTGGTTAAAAACCCTAATTGGATTAGAATAAGCCTATGGAGGACGAAAATGACCTAAATGTTCAACCAATGACACAAAATTACACAAAATCACATATTGGATGCACAAGATTGGTTAAAAACCCTAATTGGATTAGAATAAGCCTAGGGAGGACGAAAATGACCTAAATGTTCAACCAATGACACAAAATAACATATTGGATGCACAAGATTGGTTAAAAACCCTAATTGGATTAGAATAAGCCTGGGGAGGACGAAAATGACCTAAATGTGCAACCAATGACACAAAATCACATATTGGATGCACAAGATTGGTTAAAAACCCTAATTGGATTAGAATAAGCCTAGGGAGGACGAAAATGACCTAAATGTGCAACTAATGACACAAAATCACATATTGGATGCACAAGATTGGTTAAAAACCTTAATTGGATTAGAATAAGCCTAGGGAGGACGAAAATGACCTAAATGTGCAACCACTGACACAAAATCACATATTGGATGCACAAGATTGGTTAAAAACCCTAATTGGATTAGAATAAGCCTAGCGAGGACGAAAATGACCTAATTGGATTACCAATGACACAAAATGACACAAAATCACATATTGGATGCATAAGATTGGTTACAAACCCTAATTGGATTAGAATAAGCCTAGCGAGGACGAAAATGGCCTAATTGGATTACCAATGACACAAAATCACTTATTATATGCACAACATTGGTTAAAAACCCTAATTGGATTAGGATAAAACTAGGGAGGACGAAAATGACCTAAATGTGCAACCGATGACACAATCTCATATTGGATGCCCAAGATTGGTTAAAAACCCTAATTGGATTAGAACAAGCCTAGGGAGGACGAAAATGACCTAAATATTCAACCAATGACACAAAATGACACAAAGTCACAAAAATTGATGCACAAGATTGGTTAAAAACCCTAATTGGATTAGAATAAGCATAGGGAGGACGAAAATGACCTAAATGTTGAACCAATGACACAAAATATCACAAAATCACATATTGGATGCACATGATTTTTTAAAAACCCTAATTGGATTAGAATAAGCCTAGTGTGGACGAAAATGAACTAATTGGATTACCAATGACACAAAATCACTTATTATATGCACAAGATTGGTTAAAAACCCTAATTGGATTAGAATAAGCCTAGGGAGCACGAAAATGACCTAAATGTGAAACCAATGACACAAAATCACATATTGGATGCACAAGATTGGTTAAAAACCCTAATTGGATTACCATAAGCCTAGGGAAGACGAAAATAACCTAAATGTTCAACCAATGACACAAAATCACATATTGGATGCAAAAGATTGGTTAAAAACCCTAATTGGATTAGAATAAGCCTAGGGAGGACGAAAATGACCTAAATGTGCAACCACTGACACAAAATCACATATTGGATGCACAAGATTGGTTAAAAACCCTAATTGGATTAGAATAAGCCTAGCGAGGACGAAAATGACCTAATTGGATTACCAATGACACAAAATGACACAAAATCACATATTGGATGCATAAGATTGGTTACAAACCCTAATTGGATTAGAATAAGCCTAGGGAGAACGAAAATGACCTAATTGGATTACCAATGACACAAAATCACTTATTATATGCACAAGATTGGTTAAAAACCCTAATTGGATTAGAATAAAACTAGGGAGGACGAAAATGACCTAAATGTGCAACCAATGACACAATCTCATATTGGATGCCCAAGATTGGTCAAAAACCCTAATTGGATTAGAACAAGCCTAGGGAGGACAAAAATGACCTAAATATTCAACCAATGACACAAAATGACACAAAGTCACATATTGGATGCACAAGATTGGTTAAAAACCCTAATTGGATTAGAATAAGCCTAGGGAGGACGAAAATGACCTAAATGTGCAACCACTGACACAAAATCACATATTGGATGCACAAGATTGGTTAAAAACCCTAATTGGATTAGAATAAGCCTAGCGAGGACGAAAATGACCTAATTGGATTACCAATGGAACAAAATGACACAAAATCACATATTGGATGCATAAGATTGGTTACAAACCCTAATTAGATTAGAATAAGCTTAGCGAGGACGAAAATGACCTAATTGGATTACCAATGACACAAAATCACTCATTATATGCACAAGATAGGTTAAAAACCCTATTTGGATTAGAATAAAACTAGGGAGGACGAAAATGACCTAAATGTGCAACCAATGACACAATCTCATATTGGATGCCCAAGATTGGTTAAAAACCCTAATTGGATTAGAACAAGCCTAGGGAGGACGAAAATGACCTAAATATTCAACCAATGACACAAAATGACACAAAGTCACATATTGGATTCACCAGATTGGTTAAAAACCCTAATTGGATTAGAATAAGCCTAGGGAGGACGAAAATGACCTAAATGTGCAACCAATGACACAAAATCACATATTGGAGGCACAAGATTGGTTAAAAACCCTAATTGGATTAGAATAAGCCTAGGGAGGACGAAAATAACCTAAATGTTCAACCAATGACAAAAAATGACACAAAATCACATAATGGATGCACAAGATTGGTTAAAAACCCTAATTGGATTAGAATAAGCCTAGCGAGGACAAAAACGACCTATTTGGATTACCAATGACACAAAATCACTTATTATATTCGCAAGATTGGTTAAAAACCCTAATTGGATAAGAATAAGCCTTGGGAGGACGAAAATGATCTAAATGTGCAACCAAAGACACAAAATCACATATTGGACGCACAAAATTGGTTAAAAACCCTGATTGGATTAGAATAAGCCTAGGGAGGACGAAAATGACCTAAATGTTCAACTAATCACACAAAATGACACAAAATCACATATTGGATGCACAATATTGGTTAAAAACCCTAATTGGATTAGAATAAGCCTAGGGAGGACGAAATTGACCTAAATGTGCAACCAATGACACAAAATCACTTATTATATGCACAAGATTGGTTAAAAACCCTAATTGGATTAGAATAAGCCTAACAAGGACGAAAATGACCTAATTGGAATACCTATGACACAAAATGACACAAAATCACATATTGGATGCATAAGATGCGTTAACAACCCTAATTGGATTAGAATAAGCCTAGCGAGGACGAAAATGATCTAATTGGATTACCAATGACACAAAATCACTTATTATATGCACAAGATTGGTTAAGAACCCTAACTGGATTAGAATAAGCCTAGGGAGAAAAATAATTACCTAAGTGTGCAACCAATGACAAAAAATGACACAAAATCACATATTGGATGCACAAGATTGGTTAAAAACCCTAATTGGATTAGAATAAGCCTAGGGAGGACGAAAATGACCTAAATGTTCAACCAGTGACCCAAAATGACACAAAATAAAATATTGGATGCACAAGAATGGTTAAAAACCCTAATTGGATTAGAATAAGCCTAGCGAGGACGAAAATGACCTAATTGGATTACCAATGACACAAAATCACTTATTATATGCACAAGATTGGTTAAAAACCCTAATTGGATTAGAATAAGCCTAGGGAGGACGAAAATGACCTAAATGTGCAACCAATGACACAAAATCACATATTGGATGCACAAGATTGGTTAAAAACCCTAATTGGATTAGAATAAGCCTAGGGAGGACGAAAATGACCTAAATGTGCAACCGATGACACAAAGTCACATATTGGATGCACAAGATTGGTTAAAAACCCTAATTGGATTAGAATAAGCCTAGGGAGGACGAAAATGACCTAAATGTTCAACCACTGACCCAAAATGACACAAAATCACATATTGGATGCACAAGAATGGTTAAAAACCCTAATTGGATTAGAATAAGCCTAGCGAGGACGAAAATGACCTAATTGGATTACCAATGACACAAAATCACTTATTATATGCACAAGATTGGTTAAAAACCCTAATTGGATTAGAATAAGCCTAGGGAGGACGAAAATGACCTAAATGTTCATCCAATGACATAAAATGACACAAAATCACATATTGGATGCACAAGATTGGTTAAAAACCGTAATTGGATTAGAATAAGCCTAGGGACGACGAAAATGACCTAAATGTTCAACCAATGACACAAAATCACATATTAGATGCACAAGATTGGTTAAAAACCCTAATTGGATTAGAATAAGCCTAGGGAGGACGAAAATGACCTAAATGTTCAACCAATGACACAAAATGACACAAAATCACATATTGGATGCACAAGATTGGTTAAAAACCCTAATTGGATTAGAATAAGCCTAGGGACGACAAAAATGACCGAAATGTTCAACCAATGACACAAAATGACACAAAATCACATATTGGATGCACAAGATTGGTTAAAAACCCTAATTGGATTAGAATAAGCCTAGCGAGGACGAAAATGACCTAATTGGATTACCAATGACACAAAATCACTTATTATATGCACAAGATTGGTTAAAAACCCTAATTGGATTAGAATAAGCCTAGGGAGGACGAAAATGACCTAAATGTTCAACCAATGACACAAAATGACACAAAATCACATATTCGATGCACAAGATTGTTTAAAAACCCTAATTGGATTAGAATAAGCCTACCTAGGACGAAAATGACCTAATTGGATTACCAATGACACAAAATCACTTATTATATGCCCAAGATTGGTTAAAAACCCTAATTGGATTAGAATAAGCCTAGGGAGGACGAAAATGACCTAAATGTGCAACCAATGACACAAAATCACATATTGGATGCACAAGATTGTTTAAAAACCCTAATAGGATTACAATAAGCCTAGCGAGGACGAAAATGACCTAATTGGATTACCAATGACACAAAATCACATATTTGATGCATAAGATTAGTTAAAAACCCTAATTGGATTAGAATAAGCCTAGCGAGGACGAAAATGACCTAATTGGATTACCAATGACACAAAATCACTTATTATATGCACAAGATTTGTTAAGAACCCTAATTGGATTAGAATAAGCCTAGGGAGAAAAAAAATACCTAAGTGTGCAACCAATGACACAAAATGACACAAAATCACATATTGGATGCACAAGATTGGTTAAAAACCCTAATTGGATTAGAATAAGCCTAGGGAGGACGAAATTGACCTAAATGTGCAACCAATGACACAAAATCACTTATTATATGCACAAGATTTGTTAAAAACCCTAATTGGATTAGAATAAGCCTAACAAGGACGAAAATGACCTAATTGGAATACCAATGACACAAAATGACACAAAATCACATATTGGATGCATAAGATGCGTTAACAACCCAAATTGGATTAGAATAAGCCTAGCGAGGACGAAAATGACCTAATTGGATTACCAATGACACAAAATCACTTATTATATGCACAAGATTTGTTAAGAACCCTAATTGGATTAGAATAAGCCTAGGGAGGACGAAAATGACCTAAATGTGCAACCAATGACACAAAATCACATATTGGATGCACAAGATTGGTTAAAAACCCTAATTGGATTAGAATAAGCCTAGGGAGGACGAAAATGACCTAAATGTTCAACCAATGACACAAAATCACATATTGCATGTAGAAGATTGGTTAAAAACCCTAATTGGATTAGAATAAGCCTAGGGAGGACGAAAATGACCTAAATGTTCAACCAATGACACAAAATGACACAAAATCACATATTGGATGCACAAGATTGGTTAAAAACCCTAATTGGATTAGAATAAGTCTAGAAAAGACGAAAATGACCTAAATGTGCTACCAATGACACAAAATCACATATTGGATGCACAAGATTGGTTAAAAACCCTAATTGGATTGGAATAAGCCTAGGGAGGACGAAAATCACCTAATTGGATTACCGAGGACAGAAAATCACTTATTATATGCACAAGATTGGTTAAAAACCCTAATTGGATTAGAATAAGCCTAGGGAGGACAAAAATGACCTAAATGTGCAACCAATGATACAAAATCACATATTGGATGCACAAGATTGGTTAAAAACCCTAATTGGATTAGAATAAGCCTAGCGAGGACGAAAATGACCTAAATGTGCAACCAATGACACTAAATCACATATTCGATGCACAAGATTGGTTAAAAACCCTAATTGGATTAGAATAAGCCTAGGGAGGACAAAAATGACCTAAATGTGCAACCAATGACACAAAATCACATATTGGATGCACAAGATTGGTTAAAAACCCTAATTGGATTAGAATAAGCCTAGGGAAGACGAAAATGACCTAAATGTTCAACCAATGACACAAAATCACATATTGGATGCACAAGATTGGTTAAAAACCCTAATTGGATTAGAATAAGCCTAGGGAGGACGAAAATGACCTAAATTTTCAACCAATGACACAAAATCACATATTGGATGCACAAGATTGGTTAAAAACCCTAATTGGATTAGAATAAGCCTAGGGAGGACGAAAATGACCTAAATGTTCAACCAATGGCACAAAATCACGTATTGGATGCACAAGATTGGTTAAAAACCCTAATTGGATTAGAATAAGCCTAGGGAGGACGAAAATGACCTAAATGTTCAACCAATGACACAAAATGACACAAAATCACATATTGGATGCACAAGATTGGTTAAAAACCCTAATTGGATTAGAATAAGCCTAGGGAGGACGAAAATGACCTAAATGTTCAACAAATGACACAAAATGACACAAAATCACATATTGGATGGACAAGATTGGTTAAAAACCCTAATTGGATTAGAATAAGCCTAGGGAGGACGAAAATGACCTAAATGTTCAACCAATGACACAAAATGACACAAAATCACATATTGGATGCACAAGATTGGTTAAAAACCCTAATTGGATTAGAATAGGCCTAGGGAGGACGATAATGACCTAAATGTTATACCAATGACATAAAATGACACAAAATCACATATTGGATGCACAAGATTGGTTAAAAACCCTAATTGGATTAGAATAAGCCTAGGGAGGACGAAAATGACCTAAATGTTCAACCAATGACACAAAATGACACAAAATCACATATTGGATGCACAAGATTGGTTAAAAACCCTAATTGGCGTAGAATAAGCCTAGGGAGGACGAAAATGACCTAAATGTTCAACCAATGACACAAAATGACTTAAAATCACATATTGGATGCACAAGATTGGTTAAAAACCCTAATTGGATTAGAATAAGCCTAGGGAGGACGAAAATGACCTAAATGTTCAACCAATGACACAAAATGACACAAAATCACATATTGGATGCACAAGATTGGTTAAAAACCCTAATTGGATTAGAATATGCCTAGGGAGGACCAAAATGACCTAAATGTTCAACCAATGACACATAATGACACAAAATCACATATTGGATGCACAAGATTGGTTAAAAACCCTAATTGGATTAGAATAAGCCTAGGGAGGACGAAAATGACCTAAATGTTCAACCAATGACACAAAATGACACAAAATCACATATTGGATGCACAAGATTGGTTAAAAACCCTAATTGGATTAGAATATGCCTAGGAAGGACGAAAATGACCTAAATGTTCAACCAATGACACAAAATGACACAAAATCACATATTGGATGCACAAGATTGGTTAAAAACCCTAATTGGATTAGAATAAGCCTAGGGAGGACGAAAATGATCTAAATGTGCAACCAATGACACAAAATCACATATTGGATGCACAAGATTGGTTAAAAACCCTAATTGGATTAGAATAAGCCTAGGGAGGACGAAAATTACCTAAATGTTCAACCAATCACACAAAATGACACAAAATCACATATTGGATACACAAGATTGGTTAAAAACCCTAATTGGATTAGAATAAGCCTAGGGAGGACGAAAATGATCTAAATGTGCAACCAATAAAACAAAATCACGTATTGGATGCACAAGATTGGTTAAAAACCCTAATTGGATTAGAATAATCCTATCTAGGACGAAAATGACCTAACTAGATTACCAATGACACAAAATATCTTATTATATGCACAAGATTGGTTAAAAACCCTAATTCGATTAGAATAAGCCTAGGGAGGACGTAAATGACCTAAATGTTCAACCAGTGACCCAAAACGACACAAAATCACATATTGGATGCACAAGGTTGGTTAAAAACCCTAATTGGATTAGAATAAGCCTAGGGAGGATGAAAATGACCTAAGTGTGCAACCAATGACACAAAATGACACAAAATCACATATTGGATGCATAAGATTGGTTAAGAACCCTAATTGGATTAGAATAAGCCTAGCGAGGACGAAAATGACCTAATTGGATTACCAATGACACAAAATCACTTATTATATGCACAAGATTGGTTAAGAACCCTAATTGGATTAGAATAAGCCTAGGGAGAAAAAAAATTACCTAAGTGTGCAACCAATGACAAAAAATGACACAAAATCACATATTGGATGCACAAGATTGGTTAAAAACCCTAATTGGATTAGAATAAGCCTAGGGAGGACGAAAATGACCTAAATGTTCAACCAATGACACAAAATGACACAAAATCACATATTGGATGCACAAGATTGTTTAAAAACCCTAATTTGATTAGAATAAGCCTAGGGAGGACGAAAATGACCTAAATGTTCAACCAGTGACACAAAATCACATATTGGATGCACAAGATTAGTTAAAAACCCTAATTCGATTAGAATAAGCCTAGCGAGGACGAAAATGACCTAATTGGATTACCAATGACACAAAATCACTTATTATATGCACAAGATTGATTAAAAACCCTAATTGGATTAGAATAACCCTAGGGAGGACGAAAATGACCTAAATGTTCAACCAATCACACAAAATGACACAAAATCACATATTGGATGCACAAGATTGTTTAAAAACCCTAATTGGATTAGAATAAGCCTACCTAGGACTAAATGACCTAATTGGATTACCAATGACACAAAATCACTTATTATATGCACAAGATTGGTTAAAAACCCTAATTGGATTAGAATAAGCCTAGCAAGGATGAAAATGACCTAATTGGAATACCAATGACACAAAATGACACAAAATCACATATTGGATGCATAAGATGCGTTAACAACCCTAATTGGATTAGAATAAGCCTAGCGAGGACGAAAATGACCTAATTGGATTACCAATGACACAAAATCACTTATTATATGCACAAGATTGGTTAAGAACCCTAATTGGATTAGAATAAGCCTAGGGAGAAAAAAAATTACCTAAGTGTGCAACCAATGACACAAAATCACATATTGGATGCACAAGATTCGTTAAAAACCCTAATTGGATTAGAATAAGCCTAGGGAGGACGAAAATGACCTAAATGTTCAACCAGTGACCCAAAATGACACAAAATCACATATTGGATGCACAAGAATGGTTAAAAACCCTAATTGGATTAGAATAAGCCTAGCGAGGACGAAAATTACCTAATTGGATTACCAATGACACAAAATCACTTATGATATGCACAAGATTGGTTAAAAACCCTAATTGGATTAGAATAAGCCTAGGGAGGACGAAAATGACCTAATTGTGCAACCACTGACACAAAATCACATATTGGATGCACAAGATTGGTTAAAAACCCTAATTGGATTAGAATAAGCGTAGCGAGGACGAAAATGACCTAAATGTGCAACCACTGACACAAAATCACTTATTGGATGCACAAGATTGGTTAAAAACCCTAATTGGATTAGAATAAGCCTAGCGAGGACGAAAATGACCTAATTGGATTACCAATGACACAAAATGACACAAAATCACATATTGGATGCATAAGATTGGTTACAAACCCTAATTGGATTAGAATAAGCCTAGGGAGGACGAAAATGACCTAATTGGATTACCAATGACACAAAATCACTTATTATATGCACAAGATTGGTTAAAAACCCTAATTGGATTAGAATAAAACTAGGGAGGACGAAAATGACCTAAATGTGCAACCAATGACACAAAATCACATATTGGATGCACAAGATTGGTTAAAAACCCTAATTGGATTAGAATAAGCCTAGCGAGGACGAAAATGACCTAATTGGGTTACCAATGAAATAAAATCACTTATTATATGCACAAGATTAGTTAAAAACCCTGATTGGATTAGAATAAACCTAGGGAGGACGAAAATGACCTAAATGTGCAACCAATGACACAAAATCACATATTGGATGCACAAGATTGGTTAAAAACCCTAATTGGATTAGAATAAGCCTAGGGAGGACGAAAATGACCTAAATGTGCAACCGATGACACAAAATCACATATTGGATGCACAAGATTGGTTAAAAACCCTAATTGGATTAGAATAAGCCTAGGGAGGACGAAAATGACCTAAATGTGCAACCAATGACACAAAATCACATATTGGATGCACAAGATTGGTTAAAAACCCTAATTTGATTAGAATAAGCCTCGCGAGGACGAAAATTACCTAATTGGATTACCGATGACAGAAAATCACTTATTATATGCACAAAATTGGTTAAAAATCCTAATTGGATTAGAATAAGCCTAGGGAGGACAAAAATGACCTAAATGTGCAACCAACGACACAAAATCACATATCGGATGCACAAGATTGGTTAAAAACCCTAATTGGATTAGAATAAGCCTAGGGAGGACGAAAATGACCTAAATGTGCAACCAATGACACAAAATCACATATTGGATGCACAAGATTGGTTAAAAACCCTAATTGGATTAGATTAAGCCTAGGGAGGACGAAAATAACTTAAATGTTCAACCAATGACACAAAATGACACAAAATCACATATTGGATGCATAAGATTGGTTAAAAACCCTAATTGAATTAGAATAAGCGTAACGAGGATGAAAATGACATAATTGGATTACCAATGACACAAAATCAGTTATTATATGCACAAGATTGGTTAAAAACCCTAATTGGATTAGAATAAGCCTAGGGAGGACGAAAATGACCTAAATGTGCAACCAATGACTCAAAATCACATATTGGATGCACAAGATTGGTTAAAAACCCTAATTGGATTAGAATAAGCCTAGGGAGGACGAAAATGACCTAAATGTGCAACCAATGACACAAAATCACATATTGGATGCACAAGATTGGTTAAAAACCCTAATTGGATTAGAATAAGTCTAGGGAGCACCAAAATGACCTAAATGTTCAACAAATGACACAAAGTCACATATTGGATGCACAAGATTGGTTAAAAATCCTAATTGGATTAGAATAAGCCTAGGGAGGACGAAAATGACCTAAATGTGTAACCAATGACACAAAATCATATATTGGATGCACAAGATTGGTTAAAAACCCTAATTGGATTAGAATAAGCATAGGGACGACCAAAATGACCAAAATGTTCAACCAATGACACAAAATCACATATTGGATGCACAAGATTGGTTAAAAACCCTAATTGGATTAGAATAAGTTTAGCGAGGACGAAAATGACCTAATTGGATTAGAAATGACACAAAATCACATATTGGATGCACAAGATAGGTTAAAAACCCTAATTGGATTAGAATAAGCCTAGGGAGGACGAAAATGACCTAAATGTCCAACCAATGACACCAAATCACATATTGGATGCACAAGATTGGTTAAAAACCCTAAATGGATTAGAATAAGCCTCGAGAGGACGAACATGACCAAAATGTTCAACCAATGACACAAAATCACATATTGGATGCACAAGATTAGTTAAAAACCCTAATTGGATTTGAATAAGCCTAGTGAGGACGAAAATGACCTAATTGAATTACCAATGACACAAAATCACTTATTATATGCACAAGATTGATTAAAAACCCTAATTGGATTAGAATAAGCCTAGGGAGGACGAAAATGACCTAATGTGCAACCAATGACACAAAATCACATATTGGATGCACAAGATTGGTTAAAAACCCTAATTGGATTAGAATAAGCCTAGGGAGGACGAAAATGACCTAAATGTTCAACCAATGACACAAAATCACATATTGGACGCACAAGATTGGTTAAAAACCCTGATTGGATTAGAATAAGCCTAGGGAGGACGAAAATGACCTAAATGTTCAACCAATCACACAAAATGACACAAAATCACATATTGGATGCACAAGATTGGTTAAAAACCCTAATTGGATTAGAATAAGCCTAGGGAGGACGAAATTGACCTAAATGTGCAACAAATGATACAAAATCACTTATTATATGCACAAGATTGGTTAAAAACCCTAATTGGATTAGAATAAGCCTAGCAAGGACGAAAATGACCTAATTGGAATACCAATGACACAAAATGACACAAAATCACATATTGGATGCATAAGATGCGTTAACAACCCTAATTGGATTAGAATAAGCCTAGCGAGGACGAAAATGACCTAATTGGATTACCAATGACACAAAATCACTTATTATATGCACAAGATTGGTTAAGAACCCTAATTGGATTAGAATAAGCCTAGGGAGAAAAAAAATTACCTAAGTGTGCAACCAATGACACAAAATGACACAAAATCACATATTGGATGCACAAGATTGGTTAAAAACCCTAATTAGATTAGAATAAGCCTAGGGAGGACGAAAATGACCTAAATGTGCAACCACTGACACAAAATCACATATTGGATGCACAAGATTGGTTAAAAACCCTAATTGGATTAGAATAAGCCTAGCGAGGACGAAAATGACCTAAATGTTCAACCAATGACACAAAATGACACAAAATCACTTATTGGATGCACAAGATTGGTTAAAAACCCTAATTGGATTAGAATAAGCCTAGGGAGGACGAAAATGACCTAAATGTGCAACCACTGACACAAAATCACATATTGGATGCAAAAGATTGGTTAAAAACCCTAATTGGATTACAATAAGCCTAGCAAGGACGAAAATGACTTAAATGTTGAACCAATGACACAAAATAACACAAAATCACATATTGGATGCACAAGATTTTTTAAAAACCCTAATTGGATTAGAATAAGCCTAGTGAGGACGAAAATGACCTAAATGTTAAACCAATGACACAAAATCACATATTGGATGCACAAGATTGGTTAAAAACCCTAATTGGATTAGAATAAGCCTAGCGAGGACGAAAATGACCAAATTGGATTACCAATGACACAAAATCACTTATTATATGCACAAGATTGGTTAAAAACCCTAATTGGATTAGAATAAGCCTAGGGAGGACGAAAATTACCTAAATGTGCAACCAATGACACAAAATCACATATTGGATGCACAAGATTGGTTAAAAACCCTAATTGGATTAGCAGAAGCCTAGGGAGGACGAAAATGACCTAAATGTTCAACCAGTGACACAAAATGACACAAAATAACATATTGGATGCACAAGATTGGTTAAAAACCCTAATTGGATTAGAATAAGCCTAGGGAGGACGAAAATGACCTAAATGTGCAACCACTGACACAAAATCACATATTGGATGCACAAGATTGGTTAAAAACCCTAATTGGATTAGAATAAGCCTAGCGAGGACGAAAATGACCTAATTGGATTACCAATGACACAAAATCACTTGTTATATGCACAAGATTGGTTAAAAACCCTAATTGGATTAGAATAAGCCTAGGGAGGACGAAAATGACCTAAATGTGCAACCAATGACACAAAATCACATATTGGATGCACAAGATTGGTTAAAAACCCTAATTGGATTAGCATAAGCCTAGGGAGGATGAAAATGACCAAAATGTTCAACCAATGACACAAAATGATACAAAATCACATATTGGATGCACAAGATTGGTTAAAAACCCTAATTGGATTAGAATAAGCCTAGGGAGGACGAAAATGACCTAAATGTGCAACCACTGACACAAAATCACATATTGGATGCACAAGATTGGTTAAAAACCCTAATTGGATTAGAATAAGCCTAGGGAGGACGAAAATGACCTAAATGTTGAACCAATGACACAAAATAACTCAAAATCACATATTGGATGCACAAGATTTTTTAAAAACCCTAATTGGATTAGAATAAGCCTAGTGAGGACGAAAATGAACTAATTGGATTACCAATGACACAAAATCACTTATTATATGCACAAGATTGGTTAAAAACCCTAATTGGATTAGAATAAGCCTAGGGAGCACGAAAATGACCTGAATGTGCAACCAATGACACAAAATCACATATTGGATGCACAAGATTGGTTAAAAACCCTAATTGGATTACCATAAGCCTAGGGAAGACGAAAATAACCTAAATGTTCAACCAATGACACAAAATCACATATTGGATGCACAAGATTGGTTAAAAACCCTAATTGGATTAGAATAAGCCTAGGGAGGACGAAAATGACCTAAATGTGCAACCACTGACACAAAATCACATATTGGATGCACAAGATTGGTTAAAAACCCTAATTGGATTAGAATAAGCCTAGCGAGGACGAAAATGACCTAATTGGATTACCAATGACACAAAATGACACAAAATCACATATTGGATGCATAAGATTGGTTACAAACCCTAATTGGATTATAATAAGCCTAGCGAGGACGAAAATGACCTAATTGGATTACCAATGACACAAAATCACTTATTATATGCACAAGATTGGTTAAAAACCCTAATTGGATTAGAATAAAACTAGGGAGGACGAAAATGACCTAAATGTGCAACCAATGACACAATCTCATATTGGATGCCCAAGATTGGTCAAAAACCCTAATTGGATTAGAACAAGCCTAGGGAGGACGAAAATGACCTAAATATTCAACCAATGACACAAAATGACACAAAATCACATATTGGAGGCACAAGATTGGTTAAAAACCCTAATTGGATTAGAATAAGCCTAGGGAGGACTAAAATGACCTAAATGTTCAACCAATGACAAAAAATGACACAAAATCACATATTGGATGCACAAGATTGGTTAAAAACCCTAATTGGATTAGAATAAGCCTAGCGAGGACGAAAACGACCTAATTGGATTACCAATGACATAAAATCACTTATTATATTCGCAAGATTGATTAAAAACCCTAATTGGATAAGAATAAGCCTAGGGAGGACGAAAATGATCTAAATGTGCAACCAATGACACAAAATCACATATTGGACGCACAAGATTGGTTAAAAACCCTGATTGGATTAGAATAAGCCTAGGGAGGACGAAATTGACCTAAATGTGCAACCAATGACACAAAATCACTTATTATATGCATAAGATTTGTTAAAAACCCTAAATGGATTAGAATAAGCCTAACAAGGACGAAAATGACCTAATTGGAATACCAATGACACAAAATGACACAAAATCACATATTGGATGCATAAGATGCGTTAACAACCCTAATTGGATTAGAATAAGCCTAGCGAGGACGAAAATGACCTAATTGGATTACCAATGACACAAAATCACTTATTATATGCACAAGATTTGTTAAGAACCCTAATTGGATTAGAATAAGCCTAGGGAGAAAAAAAATACCTAAGTGTGCAACCAATGACACAAAATGACACAAAATCACATATTGGATGCACAAGATTGGTTAAAAAACCCTAATTGGATTAGAATAAGCCTAGGGAGGACGAAAATGACCTAAATGTTCAACCAATCACACAAAATGACACAAAATCACATATTGGATGCACAAGATTGGTTAAAAACCCTAATTGGATTAGAATAAGCCTAGGGAGGACGAAATTGACCTAAATGTGCAACCAATGACACAAAATCACTTATTATATGCACAAGATTTGTTAAAAACCCTAATTGGATTAGAATAAGCCTAACAAGGACGAAAATGACCTAATTGGAATACCAATGACACAAAATGACACAAAATCACATATTGGATGCATAAGATGCGTTAACAACCCAAATTGGATTAGAATAAGCCTAGCGAGGACGAAAATGACCTAATTGGATTACCAATGACACAAAATCACTTATTATATGCACAAGATTTGTTAAGAACCCTAATTGGATTAGAATAAGCCTAGGGAGAAAAAAAAAACCCTAGTGTGCAACCAATGACACAAAATGACACAAAATCACATATTGGATGCACAAGATTGGTTAAAAACCCTAATTGGATTAGAATAAGCCTAGCGAGGACGAAAATGACCTAAATGTTCAACCAGTGACCCAAAATGACACAAAATCACATATTGGATGCACAAGAATGGTTAAAAACCCTAATTGGATTAGAATAAGCCTAGCGAGGACGAAAATGACCTAATTGGATTACCAATGACACAAAATCACTTATTATATGCACAAGATTGGTTAAAAACCCTAATTGGATTAGAATAAGCCTAGGGATGACGAAAATGACCTAAATGTTCAACCATTGACACAAAATCTCATATTGGATGCACAAGATTGTTTAAAAACCCTAATTGGATTAGAATAAGCCTACCTAGGACGAAAATGACCTAATTGGATTACCAATGACACAAAATCACTTATTATATGCCCAAGATTGGTTAAAAACCCTAATTGGATTAGAATAAGCCTAGGGAGGCAAAAATGACCTAAATGTGCAACCAATGACACAAAATCACATATTGGATGCACAAGATTGTTTAAAAACCCTAATAGGATTACAATAAGCCTAGCGAGGACGAAAATGACCTAATTGGATTACCAATGACACAAAATCACTTATTATATGCACAAGATTGGTTAAAAACCCTAATTGGATTAGAATAAGCCTAGGGAGGACGAAAATGACCTAAATGTTCAACCAATGACACAAAATGACACAAAATCTCATATTGGATGCACAAGATTGTTTAAAAACCCTAATTGGATTAGAATAAGCCTACCTAGGACGAAAATGACCTAATTGGATTACCAATGACACAAAATCACTTATTATATGCCCAAGATTGGTTAAAAACCCTAATTGGATTAGAATAAGCCTAGGGAGGCAAAAATGACCTAAATGTGCAACCAATGACACAAAATCACATATTGGATGCACAAGATTATTTAAAAACCCTAATAGGATTACAATAAGCCTAGCGAGGACGAAAATGACCTAATTGGATTACCAATGACACAAAATCACATATTTGATGCATAAGATTAGTTAAAAACCCTAATTGGATTAGAATAAGCCTAGCGAGGACGAAAATGACCTAATTGGATTACCAATGACACAAAATCACATATTATATGCACAAGATTGGTTAAAAACCCTAATTGGATTAGAATAAGCCTAGGGAGGACGAAAATGACCTAAATGTGCAACCAATGACACAAAATCACATATTGGATGCACAAGATTGGTTAAAAACCCTAATTGGATTAGAAGAAGCCTAGGGAGGACGAAAGTGACCTAAATGTTCAACCAATGACACAAAATGACAATAAATCTCATATTGGATGCACAAGATTGATTAAAACCCTAATTGGATTAGAATAAGCCTAGCGAGGACGAAAATGACCTAATTGGATTACCAATGACACAAAATCACTTATTATATGCACAAGATTGGTTAAAAACCCTAATTGGATTAGAATAAGCCTAGGGAGGACGAAAATGACCTAAATGTGCAACCAATGACACAAAATCACATATTGGATGCACAAGATTGGTTAAAAACCCTAATTGGATTAGAATAAGCCTAGGGAGGAAAAAATGACCTAAATGTTCAACCAATGACACAAAATCACATATTGGATGCAAAAGATTGGTTAAAAACCCTAATTGGATTAGAATAAGCCTATGGAGGACAAGAATGACCTAATTGGATTACCAATGACACAAAATCACTTATTATATACACAAGATTGGTTAAAAACGCTAATTAGATTAGAATAAGCCTACGGAGGACGAAAATGACCTAAATGTTCAACCAATGACACAAAATCACATACTGGATGCACAAGATTGGTTAAAAACCCAAATTGGATTAGAATAAGCGTAGGGAGGACGAAAATGACCTAAATGTTCAACCAATGACACAAAATCAAATATTGGATGCACAAGATTGGTTAAAAACCCTAATTGGATTAGAATAAGCATAGGGAGGACGAAAATGACCTAAATGTGCAACCAATGACACAAAATCACTTATTATATGCACAAGATTGGTTAAAAACCCTAATTGGATTAGAATAAGCCTAGGGAGGACGAAAATGACCTAAATGTGCAACCAATGACACAAAATCACATATTGGATGCACAAGATTGGTTAAAAACCCTAATTGAATTAGAATAAGCCTAGGGAGGACGAAAATGACCTAAATGTGCAACCAATGACACAAAATCACATATTGGATGCACAAGATTGGTTAAAAACCCTAATTGGATTAGAATAAGCCTAGGGAGGACGAAAATGACCTAAATGTGCAACCGATGACACAAAGTCACATATTGGATGCACAAGATTGGTTAAAAACCCTAATTGGATTTGAATAAGCCTAGGGAGGACGAAAATGACCTAAATGTTCAACCACTAACCCAAAATGACACAAAATCACATATTGGATGCACAAGAATGGTTAAAAACCCTAATTGGATTAGAATAAGCCTACCTAGGACGAAAATGACCTAATTGGATTACCAATGACACAAAATCACTTATTATATGCCCAAGATTGGTTAAAAACCCTAATTGGATTAGAATAACCCTAGGGAGGACGAATATGACCTAAATGTGCAACCAATGACACAAAATCACATATTTGATGCATAAGATTAGTTAAAAACCCTAATTGGATTAGAATAAGCCTAGCGAGGACGAAAATGACCTAATTGGATTACCAATGACACAAAATCACTTATTATATGCACAAGATTGGTTAAAAACCCTAATTGGATTAGAATAAGCCTTGGGAGGACGAAAATGACCTAAATGTGCAACCAATGACACAAAATCACATATTGGATGCACAAGATTGGTTAAAAACCCTAATTGGATTAGAATAAGCCTAGGGAGGACGAAAATGACCTAAATGTGCAACCGATGACACAAAGTCACATATTGGATGCACAAGATTGGTTAAAAACCCTAATTGGATTAGAATAAGCCTAGGGAGGACGAAAATGACCTAAATGTTCAACCACTAACCCAAAATGACACAAAATCACATACTGGATGCACAAGAATGGTTAAAAACCCTAATTGGATTAGAATAAGCCTAGCGAGGACGAAAATGACCTAATTGGATTACCAATGACACAAAATCACTTATTATATGCACAAGATTGGTTAAAAACCCTAATTGGATTATAATAAGCCTAGGGAGGACGAAAATGACCTAAATGTTCAACCAATGACACAAAATGACACAAAATCACATATTGGATGCACAAGATTGTTTAAAAACCCTAATTGGATTAGAATAAGCCTACCTAGGACGAAAATGACCTAATTGGATTACCAATGACACAAAATCACTTATTATATGCCCAAGATTGGTTAAAAACCCTAATTGGATTAGAATAAGCCTAGGGAGGACGAAAATGACCTAAATGTGCAACCAATGACACAAAATCACATATTGGATGCACAAGATTGTTTAAAAACCCTAATAGGATTACAATAAGCCTAGCGAGGACGAAAATGACCTAATTGGATTACCAATGACACAAAATCACATATTTGATGCATAAGATTAGTTAAAAACCCTAATTGGATTAGAATAAGCCTAGCGAGGACGAAAATGACCTAATTGGATTACCAATGACACAAATTCACTTATTATATGCACAAGATTGGTTAAAAACCCTAATTGGATTAGAATAAGCCTAGGGAGGACGAAAATGACCTAAATGTGCAACCAATGACACAAAATCACATATTGGATGCACAAGATTGGTTAAAAACCCTAATTGGATTAGAATAAGCCTAGGGAGGACGAAAATGACCTAAATGTGCAACCGATGACACAAAGTCACATATTGGATGCACAAGATTGGTTAAAAACCCTAATTGGATTACAATAAGCCTAGCGAGGTCGAAAATGACCTTATTGGATTACCAATGACATAAAATGACACAAAATCACATATTGGATGCAAAAGATTGGTTAAAAACCCTAATTGGATTAGAATAAGCCTAGAGAGGACGAAAATGACCTAATATGATTACCAATTTCACAAAATGACTTATTATATGCACAAGATTGGTTAAAAACCCTAATTGGATTACAATAAGCCTAGCGAGGACGAAAATGACCTAATTGGATTACCAATGACACAAAATGACACAAAATCACATATTG
>JBBPBQ010020321.1:10926892-10940889 GCA_037974755.1 Cicer yamashitae | reverse complement strand
CAACCAGTGACACAAAGTGACACAAAATCACATATTGGATGCACAAGATTGGTTAAAAACCCTAATTCGATTAGAATAAGCCTAGCGAGGACGAAAATGACCTAATTGGATTACCAATGACACAAAACGACTTATTATATGCACAAGATTGGTTAAAAACCCTAATTGGATTACAATAAGCCTAGCGAGGACGAAAATGACCTAATTGGATTACCAATGACATAAAATGACACAAAATCACATATTGGATGCAAAAGATTGGTTAAAAACCCTAATTGGATTAGAATAAGCCTAGGGAGGACGAAAATGACCTAATTGGATTACCAATGACACAAAATCACTTATTATATGCACAAGATTGGTTAAAAACCCTAATTGGATTAGAATAAGCCTAGGGAGGACGAAAATGACCTAATTGTGCAACCAATGACACAAAATCACATATTGGATGCACAAGATTGGTTAAAAACCCTAATTGGATTAGAATAAGCCTAGGGAGGACGAAAATGACCTAAATGTGCAACCAATGACACAAAATCACATATTGGATGCACAAGATTGGTTAAAAACCCTAATTGGATTAGAATAAGCCTAGGGAGGACGAAAATAACCTAAATTTTCAACCAATGACACAAAATGACACAAAATCACATATTAGATGCACAAGATTGGTTAAAAACCCTAATTGGATTAGAATAAGCCTAGCGAGGACGAAAATGACCTAATTGGATTACCAATGACACAAAATCACTTATTATATGCACAAGATTGGTTAAAAACCCTAATTGGATTAGAATAAGCCTAGGGAGGACGAAAATGACCTAAATGTTCAACCTATGACATAATATCACATATTGGATGCACAAGATTGGTTAAAAACCCTAATTGGATTAGAATAAGCCTAGGGAGGACAAAAATGACCTAAATGTTCAACCAATGACACAAAATCACATATTGGATGCACAAGATTGGTTAAAAACCCTAATTGGATTAGAATAAGCCTAGGGAGGACGATAATGACCTAAATGTTCAACCAATGACACAAAATGACACAAAATCACATATTGGATGCACAAGATTGGTTAAAAACCCTAATTGAATTAGAATAAGCCTAGCGAGGACGAAAATGACCTAATTGGATTACCAATGACACAAAATCACTTATTATATGCACAAGATTGGTTAAAAACCCTAATTGGATTAGAATAAGCCTAGGGAGGACGAAAATGACCTAAATGTTCAACCAATGACACAAAATGACACAAAATCACATATTCGATGCACAAGATTGTTTAAAAACCCTAATTGGATTAGAATAAGCCTACCTAGGACGAAAATGACCTAATTGGATTACCAATGACACAAAATCACTTATTATATGCCCAAGATTGGCTAAAAACCCTAATTGGATTAGAATAAGCCTAGGGAGGACGAAAATGACCTAAATGTGCAACCAATGACACAAAATCACATATTGGATGCACAAGATTGTTTAAAAACCCTAATAGGATTACAATAAGCCTAGCGAGGACGAAAATGACCTAATTGGATTACCAATGACACAAAATCACATATTTGATGCATAAGATTAGTTAAAAACCCTAATTGGATTAGAATAAGCCTAGCGAGGACGAAAATGACCTAATTGGATTACCAATGACACAAAATCACTTATTATATGCACAAGATTTGTTAAGAACCCTAATTGGATTAGAATAAGCCTAGGGAGAAAAAAAATACCTAAGTGTGCAACCAATGACACAAAATGACACAAAATCACATATTGGATGCACAAGATTGGTTAAAAACCCTAATTGGATTAGAATAAGCCTAGCGAGGACGAAAATGACCTAAATGTTCAACCAGTGACCCAAAATGACACAAAATCACATATTGGATGCACAAGAATGGTTAAAAACCCTAATTGGATTAGAATAAGCCTAGCGAGGATGAAAATGACCTAATTGGATTACCAATGACACAAAATCACTTATTATATGCACAAGATTGGTTAAAAACCCTAATTGGATTAGAATAAGCCTAGGGAGGACGAAAATGACCTAAATGTTCAACCAATGACACAAAATGACACAAAATCTCATATTGGATGCACAAGATTGTTTAAAAACCCTAATTGGATTAGAATAAGCCTAGGGAGAAAAAAAATACCTAAGTGTGCAACCAATGACACAAAATGACACAAAATCACATATTGGATGCACAAGATTGGTTAAAAACCCTAATTGGATTAGAATAAGCCTAGCGAGGACGAAAATGACCTAAATGTTCAACCAATGACACAAAATGACACAAAATCACATATTGGATGCACAAGATTGGTTAAAAATCCTAATTGGATTAGAATAAGCCTAGGGAGGACGAAAATGACCTAAATGTTCAACCAATGACAGAAAATCACATATTGGATGCACAAGATTGGTTAAAAACCTTAATTGGATTAGAATAAGCCTAGGGAGGACGAAAATGACCTAAATGTGCAACCAATGACACAAAATCACATATTGGATGCACAAGATTGGTTAAAAACCCTAATTGGATTAGAATAAGCCTAGGGAGGACGAAAATGACCTAAATGTGCAACCGATGACACAAAGTCACATATTGGATGCACAAGATTGGTTAAAAACCCTAATTGGATTACAATAAGCCTAGCGAGGACGAAAATGACCTAATTGGATTACCAATGACACAAAATGACACAAAATCACATATTGGATGCATAAGATTGGTTAAAAACCCTAATTGGATTAGAATAAGCCTAGGGAGGACGAAAATGACCTAAATGTGCAACCGATGACACAAAGTCACATATTGGATGCACAAGATTGGTTAAAAACCCTAATTGGATTACAATAAGCCTAGCGAGGTCGAAAATGACCTTATTGGATTACCAATGACATAAAATGACACAAAATCACATATTGGATGCAAAAGATTGGTTAAAAACCCTAATTGGATTAGAATAAGCCTAGAGAGGACGAAAATGACCTAATATGATTACCAACGACACAAAATGACTTATTATATGCACAAGATTGGTTAAAAACCCTAATTGGATTAGAATAAGCCTAGCGAGGACGAAAATGACCTAATTGGATTACCAATGACACAAAATGACACAAAATCACATATTGGATGCATAAGATTGGTTACAAACCCTAATTGGATTAGAATAAGCCTAGGGAGGACGAAAATGACCTAATTGGATTACCAATGACACAAAATCACTTATTATATGCACAAGATTGGTTAAAAACCCTAATTGGATTAGAATAAAACTAGGGAGGACGAAAATGACCTAAATGTGCAACCAATGACACAATCTCATATTGGATGCCCGAGATTGGTTAAAAACCCTAATTGGATTAGAACAAGCCTAGGGAGGACGAAAATGACTTAAATATTCAACCAATGACACAAAATCACATATTGGATGCACAAGATTGGTTAAAAACCCTAATTGGATTAGAATAAGCCTAGGGAGGACGAAAATGACCTAAATGTGCAACCAATGACACAAAATCACATATTGGATGCACAAGATTGGTTAAAAACCCTAATTGGATTAGAATAAGCCTAGGGAGGACGAAAATAACCTAAATTTTCAACCAATGACACAAAATGACACAAAATCACATATTAGATGCACAAGATTGGTTAAAAACCCTAATTGGATTAGAATAAGCCTAGCGAGGACGAAAATGACCTAATTGGATTACCAATGACACAAAATCACTTATTATATGCACAAGATTGGTTAAAAACCCTAATTGGATTAGAATAAGCCTAGGGAGGACGAAAATGACCTAAATGTGCAACCAATGACACAAAATCACATATTGGATGCACAAGATTGGTTAAAAACCCTAATTGGATTAGAATAAGCCTAGGGAGGACGAAAATGACCTAAATGTGCAACCGATGACACAAAGTCACATATTGGATGCACAAGATTGGTTAAAAACCCTAATTGGATTAGAATAAGCCTAGGGAGGACGAAAATGACCTAAATGTTCAACCACTGACCCAAAATGACACAAAATCACATATTGGATGCACAAGAATGGTTAAAA
Organism: Cicer yamashitae; assembly: GCA_037974755.1. Taxonomy (NCBI): domain Eukaryota; kingdom Viridiplantae; phylum Streptophyta; class Magnoliopsida; order Fabales; family Fabaceae; genus Cicer; species Cicer yamashitae. Next base: position 10,936,795 of record JBBPBQ010020321.1, on the reverse strand, counting down.
ACCCTAATTGGATTAGAATAAGCCTAGCGAGGACGAAAATGACCTAATTGGATTACCAATGACACAAAATCACTTATTATATGCACAAGATTGGTTAAAAACCCTAATTGGATTAGAATAAGCCTAGGGAGGACGAAAATGACCTAAATGTGCAACCAATGACACAAAATCACATATTGGATGCACAAGATTGGTTAAAAACCCTAATTGGATTAGAATAAGCCTAGGGAGGAAAAAATGACCTAAATGTTCAACCAATGACACAAAATCACATATTGGATGCAAAAGATTGGTTAAAAACCCTAATTGGATTAGAATAAGCCTATGGAGGACAAAAATGACCTAATTGGATTACCAATGACACAAAATCACTTATTATATACACAAGATTGGTTAAAAACGCTAATTAGATTAGAATAAGCCTACGGAGGACGAAAATGACCTAAATGTTCAACCAATGACACAAAATCACATACTGGATGCACAAGATTGGTTAAAAACCCAAATTGGATTAGAATAAGCGTAGGGAGGACGAAAATGACCTAAATGTTCAACCAATGACACAAAATCAAATATTGGATGCACAAGATTGGTTAAAAACCCTAATTGGATTAGAATAAGCCTAGGGAGGACGAAAATGACCTAAATGTGCAACCAATGACACAAAATCACATATTGGATGCACAAGATTGGTTAAAAACCCTAATTGGATTAGAATAAGCCTAGGGAGGACGAAAATGACCTAAATGTGCAACCGATGACACAAAGTCACATATTGGATGCACAAGATTGGTTAAAAACCCTAATTGGATTACAATAAGCCTAGCGAGGACGAAAATGACCTAATTGGATTACCAATGACACAAAATGACACAAAATCACATATTGGATGCATAAGATTGGTTAAAAACCCTAATTGGATTAGAATAAGCCTAGAGAGGACGAAAATGACCTAATTGGATTACTAATGACACAAAATCACTTATTATATGCACAAGATTGGTTAAAAACCCTAATTGGATTAGAATAAAACTAGGGAGGACGAAAATGACCTAAATGTGCAACCAATGAAACAAAATCACATATTGGATGCACAAGATTGGTTAAAAACCCTTAATTGGATTAGAATAAGCCTAGGGAGGACGAAAATGACCTAAATGTGCAACCACTGACACAAAATCACATATTGGATGCACAAGATTGGTTAAAAACCCTAATTGGATTAGAATAAGCCTAGCGAGGACGAAAATGACCTAATTGGATTACCAATGACACAAAATGACACAAAATCACATATTGGATGCATAAGATTGGTTAAAAACCCTAATTGGATTAGAATAAGCCTAGAGAGGACGAAAATGACCTAATTGGATTACCAACGACACCAAATGACTTATTATATGCACAAGATTGATTAAAAACCCTAATTGGATTAGAATAAGCCTAGCGAGGACAAAAATGACCTAATTGGATTACCAATGACACAAAATCACTTATCATATTCGCAAGATTGGTTAAAAACCCTAATTGGATTAGAATAAGCCTAGGGAGGACAAAAATGATCTAAATGTGCAACCAATGACACAAAATCACATATTGGATGCCCAAGATTGGTTAAAAACCCTAATTGGATTAAAACAAGCCTAGGGAGGATGAAAATGACCTAAATATTCAACTAATGACACAAAATGACACAAAATCACTTATTATATGCACAAGATTGATTAAAAACCCTAATTGGATTAGAATAAGCCTAGGGAGGACGAAAATGACCTAAATGTTCAACCAATGACACAAAATGACACAAAATCACATATTGGATGCACAAGATTGTTTAAAAACCCTAATTGGATTAGAATAAGCCTAGGGAGGACGAAAATGACCTAAATGTGCAACCACTGACACAAAATCACATATTGGATGCAAAAGATTGGTTAAAAACCCTAATTGGATTAGAATAAGCCTAGAGAGGACGAAAATGACCTAAATGTTGAACCAATGACACAAAATAACTCAAAATCACATATTGGATGCACAAGATTTTTTAAAAACCCTAATTGGATTAGAATAAGCCTAGTGAGGACGAAAATGAACTAATTGGATTACCAATGACACAAAATCACTTATTATATGCACAAGATTGGTTAAAAACCCTAATTGGATTAGAATAAGCCTAGGGAGCACGAAAATGAACTAAATGTGCAACCAATGACACAAAATCACATATTGGATGCACAAGATTGGTTAAAAACCCTAATTGGATTAAAATAAGGCTAGGGAGGACGAAAATGACCTAAATGTTCAACCAATGACACAAAATGACACAAAATCGCATATTGGATGCACAAGATTGGTTAAAAACCCGAATTGGATTAGAATAAGCCTAGGGAGGACGAAATTGACCTAAATGTGCAACCAATGACACAAAATCACTTATTATATGCACAAGATTGGTTAAACACCCTAATTGGATTAGAATAAGCCTAGGGAGGACGAAAATGACCTAAATGTGCAACCAATGACACAAAATCACATATTGGATGCACAAGATTGGTTAAAAACCCTAATTGGATTAGAATAAGCCTAGGGAGGACGAAAATGACCTAAATGTGCAACCGATGACACAAAGTCACATATTGGATGCACAAGATTAGTTAAAAACCCTAATTGGATTAGAATAAGCCTAGGGAGGACGAAAATGACCTAAATGTTCAACCACTGACCCAAAATGACACAAAATCACATATTGGATGCACAAGAATGGTTAAAAACCCTAATTGGATTAGAATAAGCCTAGCGAGGACGAAAATGACCTAATTGGATTACCAATGACACAAAATCACTTATTATATGCACAAGATTGGTTAAAAACCCTAATTGGATTAGAATAAGCCTAGGGAGGACGAAAATGACCTAAATGTTCAACCATTGACACAAAATGACACAAAATCTCATATTGGATGCACAAGATTGTTTAAAAACCCTAATTGGATTAGAATAAGCCTACCTAGGACGAAAATGACCTAATTGGATTACCAATGACACAAAATCACTTATTATATGCCCAAGATTGGTTAAAAACCCTAATTGGATTAGAATAAGCCTAGGGAGGCAAAAATGACCTAAATGTGCAACCAATGACACAAAATCACATATTGGATGCACAAGATTGTTTAAAAACCCTAATAGGATTACAATAAGCCTAGCGAGGACGAAAATGACCTAATTGGATTACCAATGACACAAAATCACATATTTGATGCATAAGATTAGTTAAAAACCCTAATTGGATTAGAATAAGCCTAGCGAGGACGAAAATGACCTAATTGGATTACCAATGACACAAAATCACTTATTATATGCACAAGATTGGTTAAAAACCCTAATTGGATTAGAATAAGCCTAGGGAGGACGAAAATGACCTAAATGTGCAACCAATGACACAAAATCACATATTGGATGCACAAGATTGGTTAAAAACCCTAATTGGATTAGAATAAGCCTTGGGAGGACGAAAATGACCTAAATGTGCAACCGATGACACAAAGTCACATATTGGATGCACAAGATTGGTTAAAAACCCTAATTGGATTAGAATAAGCCTAGGGAGGACGAAAATGACCTAAATGTTCAACCACTGACCCAAAATGACACAAAATCACATATTGGATGCACAAGAATGGTTAAAAACCCTAATTGGATTAGAATAAGCCTAGCGAGGACGAAAATGACCTAATTGGATTACCAATGACACAAAATCACTTATTATATGCACAAGATTGGTTAAAAACCCTAATTGGATTAGAATAAGCCTAGGGAGGACGAAAATGACCTAAATGTGCAACCAATGACACAAAATCACATATTGGATGCACAAGATTGGTTAAAAACCCTAATTGGATTAGAATAAGCCTAGGGAGGACGAAAATGACCTAAATGTGCAACCGATGACACAAAGTCACATATTGGATGCACAAGATTGGTTAAAAACCCTAATTGGATTAGAATAAGCCTAGGGAGGACGAAAATGACCTAAATGTTCAACCACTGACCCAAAATGACACAAAATCACATATTGGATGCACAAGAATGGTTAAAAACCCTAATTGGATTAGAATAAGCCTAGCGAGGACGAAAATGACCTAATTGGATTACCAATGACACAAAATCACTTATTATATGCACAAGATTGGTTAAAAACCCTAATTGGATTAGAATAAGCCTAGGGAGGACGAAAATGACCTAAATGTGCAACCAATGACACAAAATCACATATTGGATGCACAAGATTGGTTAAAAACCCTAATTGGATTAGAATAAGCCTAGGGAGGAAAAAATGACCTAAATGTTCAACCAATGACACAAAATCACATATTGGATGCAAAAGATTGGTTAAAAACCCTAATTGGATTAGAATAAGCCTATGGAGGACAAGAATGACCTAATTGGATTACCAATGACACAAAATCACTTATTATATACACAAGATTGGTTAAAAACGCTAATTAGATTAGAATAAGCCTACGGAGGACGAAAATGACCTAAATGTTCAACCAATGACACAAAATCACATACTGGATGCACAAGATTGGTTAAAAACCCAAATTGGATTAGAATAAGCGTAGGGAGGACGAAAATGACCTAAATGTTCAACCAATGACACAAAATCAAATATTGGATGCACAAGATTGGTTAAAAACCCTAATTGGATTAGAATAAGCATAGGGAGGACGAAAATGACCTAAATGTGCAACCAATGACACAAAATCACTTATTATATGCACAAGATTGGTTAAAAACCCTAATTGGATTAGAATAAGCCTAGGGAGGACGAAAATGACCTAAATGTGCAACCAATGACACAAAATCACATATTGGATGCACAAGATTGGTTAATAACCCTAATTGGATTAGAATAAGCCTATGGAGGACGAAAATGACCTAATTGGATTACCAATGACACAAAATCACTTATTATATGCACAAGATTGGTTAAAAACGCTAATTAGATTAGAATAAGCCTATGGACGACGAAAATGACCTAAATGTTCAACCAATGACACAAAATCACATATTGGATGCACAAGATTGGTTAAAAACCCAAATTGGATTAGAATAAGCGTAAGGTGGACGAAAATGACCTAAATGTTCAACCAATGACACAAAATCAAATATTGGATGCACAAGATTGGTTAAAAACCTTAATTGGATTAGAATAAGCATAGGGAGGACGAAAATGACCTAAATGTGCAACCAATGACACAAAATCACTTATTATATGCACAAGATTGGTTAAAAACCCTAATTGGATTAGAAGAAGCCTAGCGAGGACGAAAATGACCTAAATGTGCAACCAATGACACAAAATCACTTATTATATGCACAAGATTGGTTAAAAACCCTAATTGGATTAGAATAAGCCTAGGGAGGACGAAAATGACCTAAATGTGCAACCAATGACACAAAATCACATATTGGATGCACAAGATTGGTTAATAACCCAAATTGGATTACAATAAGCCTTGGGAGGACGAAAATGACCTAAATGTTCAACCAATGACACAAAATGACATATTGGATGCACAAGATTGGTTAAAAACCCTAATTGGATTAGAATAAGCCTAGGGAGGACGAAAATGACCTAAATGTGCAACCAATGACACAAAATCACATATTGGATGCACAAGATTGGTTAAAAACCCTAATTGGATTAGAATAAGCCTAGGGAGGACGAAAATGACCTAAATGTTCAACCAATGTAACAAAATCACATATTGGATGCACAAAATTGGTTAAAAACCCTAATTGGATTAGAATAAGCCTAGGGAGGACGTAAATGACCTAAATGTTCAACCAATGATACAAAATCACACAAAATCACATATTGGATGCACAAGATTGGTTAAAAACCCTAATTGGATTAGAATAAGCCTAGCGAGGACGAAAATGACCTAATTGGATTACCAATGACACAAAATCACTTATTATATGCACAAGATTGGTTAAAAACCCTAATTGGATTAGAATAAGCCTAGGGAGGACGAAAATGACCTAAATGTGCAACCAATGACACAAAATCACATATTGGATGCACAAGATTGGTTAAAAACCCTAATTGGATTAGAATAAGCCTACGGAGGACGAAAATGACCTAAATGTGCAACCAATGACACCTAATCACATATTGGATGCACAAGATTGGTTAAAAACCCTAATTGGATTAGAATAAGCCTAGGGAGGACGAAAATGACCTAAATGTGCAACCAATGACACAAAATCACATATTGGATGCACAAGATTGGTTAAAAACCCTAATTGGATTAGAATAAGCCTAGGGAGGACTAAAATGACCTAAATGTGCAACCACTGACACAAAATCACATATTGGATGCACAAGATTGGTTAAAAACCCTAATTGGATTAGAATAAGCCTAGCGAGGACGAAAATGACCTAATTGGATTACCAATGACACAAAATGACACAAAATCACATATTGGATGCATAAGATTGGTTACAAACCCTAATTGGATTAGAATAAGCCTAGGGAGAACGAAAATGACCTAATTGGATTACCAATGACACAAAATCACTTATTATATGCACAAGATTGGTTAAAAACCCTAATTGGATTAGAATAAAACTAGGGAGGACGAAAATGACCTAAATGTGCAACCAATGACACAATCTCATATTGGATGCCCAAGATTGGTCAAAAACCCTAATTGGATTAGAACAAGCCTAGGGAGGACAAAAATGACCTAAATATTCAACCAATGACACAAAATGACACAAAGTCACATATTGGATGCACAAGATTGGTTAAAAACCCTAATTGGATTAGAATAAGCCTAGGGAGGACGAAAATGACCTAAATGTGCAACCAATGACACAAAATCACATATTGGAGGCACAAGATTGGTTAAAAACCCTAATTGGATTAGAATAAGCCTAGGGAGGACGAAAATGACCTAAATGTTCAACCAATGACAAAAAATGACACAAAATCACATATTGGATGCACAAGATTGGTTAAAAACCCTAATTGGATTAGAATAAGCCTAGCGAGGACGAAAACGACCTAATTGGATTACCAATGACATAAAATCACTTATTATATTCGCAAGATTGGTTAAAAACCCTAATTGGATAAGAATAAGCCTAGGGAGGACGAAAATGATCTAAATGTGCAACCAATGACACAAAATCACATATTGGACGCACAAGATTGGTTAAAAACCCTGATTGGATTAGAATAAGCCTAGGGAGGACGAAAATGACCTAAATGTTCAACCAATCACACAAAATGACACAAAATCACATATTGGATGCACAAGATTGGTTAAAAACCCTAATTGGATTAGAATAAGCCTAGGGAGGACGAAATTGACCTAAATGTGCAACCAATGACACAAAATCACTTATTATATGCACAAGATTTGTTAAAAACCCTAATCGGATTAGAATAAGCCTAACAAGGACGAAAATGACCTAATTGGAATACCAATGACACAAAATGACACAAAATCACATATTGGATGCATAAGATGCGTTAACAACCCAAATTGGATTAGAATAAGCCTAGCGAGGACGAAAATGACCTAATTGGATTACCAATGACACAAAATCACTTATTATATGCACAAGATTTGTTAAGAACCCTAATTGGATTAGAATAAGCCTAGGGAGAAAAAAAATACCTAAGTGTGCAACCAATGACACAAAATGACACAAAATCACATATTGGATGCACAAGATTGGTTAAAAACCCTAATTGGATTAGAATAAGCCTAGGGAGGACGAAATTGACCTAAATGTGCAACCAATGACACAAAATCACTTATTATATGCACAAGATTTGTTAAAAACCCTAATTGGATTAGAATAAGCCTAACAAGGACGAAAATGACCTAATTGGAATACCAATGACACAAAATGACACAAAATCACATATTGGATGCATAAGATGCGTTAACAACCCAAATTGGATTAGAATAAGCCTAGCGAGGACGAAAATGACCTAATTGGATTACCAATGACACAAAATCACTTATTATATGCACAAGATTTGTTAAGAACCCTAATTGGATTAGAATAAGCCTAGGGAGAAAAAAAAAACCCTAGTGTGCAACCAATGACACAAAATGACACAAAATCACATATTGGATGCACAAGATTGGTTAAAAACCCTAATTGGATTAGAATAAGCCTAGCGAGGACGAAAATGACCTAAATGTTCAACCAGTGACCCAAAATGACACAAAATCACATATTGGATGCACAAGAATGGTTAAAAACCCTAATTGGATTAGAATAAGCCTAGCGAGGACGAAAATGACCTAATTGGATTACCAATGACACAAAATCACTTATTATATGCACAAGATTGGTTAAAAACCCTAATTGGATTAGAATAAGCCTAGGGATGACGAAAATGACCTAAATGTTCAACCATTGACACAAAATCTCATATTGGATGCACAAGATTGTTTAAAAACCCTAATTGGATTAGAATAAGCCTACCTAGGACGAAAATGACCTAATTGGATTACCAATGACACAAAATCACTTATTATATGCCCAAGATTGGTTAAAAACCCTAATTGGATTAGAATAAGCCTAGGGAGGCAAAAATGACCTAAATGTGCAACCAATGACACAAAATCACATATTGGATGCACAAGATTGTTTAAAAACCCTAATAGGATTACAATAAGCCTAGCGAGGACGAAAATGACCTAATTGGATTACCAATGACACAAAATCACATATTTGATGCATAAGATTAGTTAAAAAACCCTAATTGGATTAGAATAAGCCTAGCGAGGACGAAAATGACCTAATTGGATTACCAATGACACAAAATCACTTATTATATGCACAAGATTGGTTAAAAACCCTAATTGGATTAGAATAAGCCTAGGGAGGACGAAAATGACCTAAATGTTCAACCAATGACACAAAATGACACAAAATCACATATTCGATGCACAAGATTGTTTAAAAACCCTAATTGGATTAGAATAAGCCTACCTAGGACGAAAATGACCTAATTGGATTACCAATGACACAAAATCACTTATTATATGCCCAAGATTGGTTAAAAACCCTAATTGGATTAGAATAAGCCTAGGGAGGACGAAAATGACCTAAATGTGCAACCAATGACACAAAATCACATATTGGATGCACAAGATTGTTTAAAAACCCTAATAGGATTACAATAAGCCTAGCGAGGACGAAAATGACCTAATTGGATTACCAATGACACAAAATCACATATTTGATGCATAAGATTAGTTAAAAACCCTAATTGGATTAGAATAAGCCTAGCGAGGACGAAAATGACCTAATTGGATTACCAATGACACAAATTCACTTATTATATGCACAAGATTGGTTAAAAACCCTAATTGGATTAGAATAAGCCTAGGGAGGACGAAAATGACCTAAATGTGCAACCAATGACACAAAATCACATATTGGATGCACAAGATTGGTTAAAAACCCTAATTGGATTAGAATAAGCCTAGGGAGGACGAAAATGACCTAAATGTGCAACCGATGACACAAAGTCACATATTGGATGCACAAGATTGGTTAAAAACCCTAATTGGATTACAATAAGCCTAGCGAGGTCGAAAATGACCTTATTGGATTACCAATGACATAAAATGACACAAAATCACATATTGGATGCAAAAGATTGGTTAAAAACCCTAATTGGATTAGAATAAGCCTAGAGAGGACGAAAATGACCTAATATGATTACCAATTTCACAAAATGACTTATTATATGCACAAGATTGGTTAAAAACCCTAATTGGATTACAATAAGCCTAGCGAGGACGAAAATGACCTAATTGGATTACCAATGACACAAAATGACACAAAATCACATATTG
>JBBPBQ010020321.1:10909229-10926501 GCA_037974755.1 Cicer yamashitae | reverse complement strand
CAACCAGTGACACAAAGTGACACAAAATCACATATTGGATGCACAAGATTGGTTAAAAACCCTAATTCGATTAGAATAAGCCTAGCGAGGACGAAAATGACCTAATTGGATTACCAATGACACAAAACGACTTATTATATGCACAAGATTGGTTAAAAACCCTAATTGGATTACAATAAGCCTAGCGAGGACGAAAATGACCTAATTGGATTACCAATGACATAAAATGACACAAAATCACATATTGGATGCAAAAGATTGGTTAAAAACCCTAATTGGATTAGAATAAGCCTAGGGAGGACGAAAATGACCTAATTGGATTACCAATGACACAAAATCACTTATTATATGCACAAGATTGGTTAAAAACCCTAATTGGATTAGAATAAGCCTAGGGAGGACGAAAATGACCTAATTGTGCAACCAATGACACAAAATCACATATTGGATGCACAAGATTGGTTAAAAACCCTAATTGGATTAGAATAAGCCTAGGGAGGACGAAAATGACCTAAATGTGCAACCAATGACACAAAATCACATATTGGATGCACAAGATTGGTTAAAAACCCTAATTGGATTACAATAAGCCTAACGAGGACGAAAATGACCTAATTGGAGCACCAATGACACAAAATGACACAAAATCACATATTGGATGCATAAGATTGGTCAAAAACCCTAATTGGATTAGAATAAGCCTAGCGAGGACGAAAATGACCTAATTGGATTACCAATGACACAAAATCACTTATTATATGCACAAGATTGGTTAAAAACCCTAATTGGATTAGAATAAGCCTAGGGAGGACGAAAATGACCTAAATGTTCAACCAATGACACAAAATGACACAAAATCACATATTCGATGCACAAGATTGTTTAAAAACCCTAATTGGATTAGAATAAGCCTACCTAGGACGAAAATGACCTAATTGGATTACCAATGACACAAAATCACTTATTATATGCCCAAGATTGGCTAAAAACCCTAATTGGATTAGAATAAGCCTAGGGAGGACGAAAATGACCTAAATGTGCAACCAATGACACAAAATCACATATTGGATGCACAAGATTGTTTAAAAACCCTAATAGGATTACAATAAGCCTAGCGAGGACGAAAATGACCTAATTGGATTACCAATGACACAAAATCACATATTTGATGCATAAGATTAGTTAAAAACCCTAATTGGATTAGAATAAGCCTAGCGAGGACGAAAATGACCTAATTGGATTACCAATGACACAAAATCACTTATTATATGCACAAGATTTGTTAAGAACCCTAATTGGATTAGAATAAGCCTAGGGAGAAAAAAAATACCTAAGTGTGCAACCAATGACACAAAATGACACAAAATCACATATTGGATGCACAAGATTGGTTAAAAACCCTAATTGGATTAGAATAAGCCTAGCGAGGACGAAAATGACCTAAATGTTCAACCAGTGACCCAAAATGACACAAAATCACATATTGGATGCACAAGAATGGTTAAAAACCCTAATTGGATTAGAATAAGCCTAGCGAGGATGAAAATGACCTAATTGGATTACCAATGACACAAAATCACTTATTATATGCACAAGATTGGTTAAAAACCCTAATTGGATTAGAATAAGCCTAGGGAGGACGAAAATGACCTAAATGTTCAACCAATGACACAAAATGACACAAAATCTCATATTGGATGCACAAGATTGTTTAAAAACCCTAATTGGATTAGAATAAGCCTACCTAGGACGAAAATGACCTAATTGGATTACCAATGACACAAAATCACTTATTATATGCCCAAGATTGGTTAAAAACCCTAATTGGATTAGAATAAGCCTAGGGAGGCAAAAATGACCTAAATGTGCAACCAATGACACAAAATCACATATTGGATGCACAAGATTGTTTAAAAACCCTAATAGGATTACAATAAGCCTAGCGAGGACGAAAATGACCTAATTGGATTACCAATGACACAAAATCACATATTTGATGCATAAGATTAGTTATAAACCCTAATTGGATTAGAATAAGCCTAGCGAGGACGAAAATGACCTAATTGGATTACCAATGACACAAAATCACTTATTATATGCACAAGATTGGTTAAAAACCCTAATTGGATTAGAATAAGCCTAGGGAGGACGAAAATGACCTAAATGTGCAACCAATGACACAAAATCACATATTGGATGCACAAGATTGGATAAAAACCCTAATTGGATTAGCATAAGCCTAGGGAGGACGAAAATGACCTAAATGTTCAACCAATGACACAAAATGACACAAAATCACATATTGGATGCACAAGATTGGTTAAAAACCCTAATTGGATTAGAATAAGCCTAGGGAGGACGAAAATGACCTAAATGTGCAACCACTGACACAAAATCACATATTGGATGCACAAGATTGGATAAAAATCCTAATTGGATTAGAAGAAGCCTAGCGAGGACGAAAATGACCTAATTGGATTACCAATGACACAAAATCACTTATTATATGCACAAGATTGGTTAAAAACCCTAATTGGATTAGAATAAGCCTAGGGAGGACGAAAATGACCTAAATGTGCAACCAATGACACAAAATCACATATTGGATGCACAAGATTGGTTAAAAACCCTAAATTGATTAGAATAAGCCTAGGGAGGACGAAAATGACCTAAATGTTCACCCAATGACACAAAATCACATATTGGATGCACAAGATTGGTTAAAAACCCTAATTGGATTAGAATAAGCCTAGGGAGGACGAAAATGACCTAAATGTGCAACCAATGACACAAAATCACATATTGGATGCACAAGATTGGTTAAAAATCCAAATTGGATTAAAATAAGCCTAGGGAGGACGAAAATTACCTAAATGTTCAACCAATGACAAAAAATGACACAAAATCACATATTTGATGCATAAGATTGGTTAAAAACCCTAATTGGATTAGAATAAGCCTAGCGAGAACGAAAATGACCTAATTGGATTACCAATGACATAAAATCACTTATTATATGCACAAGATTAGTTAAAAACCCTAATTGGATTAGAATAAGCCTAGGGAGGACGAAAATGACCTAAATGTGCAACCAATGACACAAAATCACATATTGGATGCACAAGATTGGTTAAAAACCCTAATTGGATTAGAATAAGCCTAGGGAGGACGAAAATGACCTAAATGTGCAACCGATGACACAAAGTCACATATTGGATGCACAAGATTGGTTAAAAACCCTAATTGGATTACAATAAGCCTAGCGAGGTCGAAAATGACCTTATTGGATTACCAATGACATAAAATGACACAAAATCACATATTGGATGCAAAAGATTGGTTAAAAACCCTAATTGGATTAGAATAAGCCTAGAGAGGACGAAAATGACCTAATATGATTACCAACGACACAAAATGACTTATTATATGCACAAGATTGGTTAAAAACCCTAATTGGATTAGAATAAGCCTAGCGAGGACGAAAATGACCTAATTGGATTACCAATGACACAAAATGACACAAAATCACATATTGGATGCATAAGATTGGTTACAAACCCTAATTGGATTAGAATAAGCCTAGGGAGGACGAAAATGACCTAATTGGATTACCAATGACACAAAATCACTTATTATATGCACAAGATTGGTTAAAAACCCTAATTGGATTAGAATAAAACTAGGGAGGACGAAAATGACCTAAATGTGCAACCAATGACACAATCTCATATTGGATGCCCGAGATTGGTTAAAAACCCTAATTGGATTAGAACAAGCCTAGGGAGGACGAAAATGACTTAAATATTCAACCAATGACACAAAATCACATATTGGATGCACAAGATTGGTTAAAAACCCTAATTGGATTAGAATAAGCCTAGGGAGGACGAAAATGACCTAAATGTGCAACCAATGACACAAAATCACATATTGGATGCACAAGATTGGTTAAAAACCCTAATTAGATTACAATAAGCCTAGCGAGGACGAAAATGACCTAATTGGATCACCAATGACACAAAATGACAAAAAATCACATATTGGATGCATAAGATTGGTCAAAAACCCTAATTGGATTAGAATAAGCCTAGCGAGGACGAAAATGACCTAATTGGATTACCAATGACACAAAATCACTTATTATATGCACAAGATTGGTTAAAAACCCTAATTGGATTAGAATAAGCCTAGGGAGGACGAAAATGACCTAATTGGATTACCAATGACACAAAATCACTTATTATATGCACAAGATTGGTTAAAAACCCTAATTGGATTAGAATAAGCCTAGGGAGGACGAAAATGACCTAAATGTGCAACCAATGACACAAAATCACATATTCCATGCACAAGATTGGTGAAAAACCCTAATCGGATTAGAATAAGCCTAGGGAGGACGAAAATGACCTAAATGTTCAACCAATGACACAAAATGACACAAAATAACATATTGGATGCACAAGATTGGTTAAAAACCCTAATTGGATTAGAATAAGCCTAGGGAGGACGAAAATGACCTAAATGTGCATCCAATGACACAAAATCACATCTTGGATGCACAAGATTGGTTAAAAACCCAAATTGAATTAGAATAAGCCTAGCGAGGACGAAAATGACCTAATTGGATTACCAATGACACAAAATCACTTATTATATGCACAAGATTGGTTAAAAACCCTAATTGGATTAGAATAAGCCTAGGGAGGACGAAAATGACCTAAATGTGCAACCAATGACACAAAATCACATATTCGATGCACAAGATTGGTGAAAAACCCTAATTGGATTAGAATAAGCCTAGGGAGGACGAAAATGACTTAAATGTTCAACCAATGACACAAAATGACACAAAATCACATATTGGATGCACAAGATTGGTTAAAAACCCTAATTGGATTAGAATAAGCCTAGGGAGGACGAAAACGACCTAAATGTTCAACCAATGACACAAAATGACACAAAATCACATATTGGAGGCACAAGAATGGTTAAAAACCCTAATTGGATTAGAATAGGCCAAGGGAGGACGAAAACGACCTAAATGTTCAACCAATGACATAAAATGACACAAAATCACATATTGGATGCACAAGATTGGTTAAAAACCCTAATTGGATTAGAATAAGCCTAGGGAGGACGAAAATGACCTAAATGTGCAACCAATGACACAAAATCACATATTGGATGCACAAGATTGGTTAAAAACCCTAATTGGATTAGAATAAGCCTAGGGAGGACGAAAATGACCTAAATGTTCAACCAATGACACAAAATGACACCAAATCACATATTGGATGCACAAGATTGGTTAAAAACCCTAATTGGATTAGAATAAGCCTAGGGAGGACGAAAATGAACTAAATGCGCAACCAATGACACAAAATCACATATTCGATGCACAAAATTGTTTAAAAACCCTAATTGGATGAGAATAAGCCTTCGGAGGACGAAAATGACCTAAATGTTCAACCAATGACACAAAATGACACAAAATCACATATTGGATGCACAAGATTGGTTAAAAACCCTAATTGGATTAGAATAAGCCTAGGGAGGACGAAAATGACCTAAATGTTCAACTGATGACACAAAATGACACAAAATCACATATTGGATGCACAAGATTGGTTAAAAACCCTAATTGGATTAGAATAAGCCTAGGGAGGACGAAAATGACCTAAATGTTCAACCAATGACCCAAAATGACACAAAATCACATATTGGATGCACAAGATTGGTTAAAAACCCTAATTGGATTAGAATAAGCCTAGGGAGGACGAAAATGACCTAAACGTTCAACCAATGACACAAAACAACACAAAATCACATATTGGATGCACAAGATTGGTTAAAAACCCTAATTGGATTAGAATAAGTCTAGCGAGGACAAAAATGACCCAATTGGATTACCAATGACACAAAATCACTTATTATATGCACAAGATTGGTTAAAAACCCTAATTGGATTAGAATAAGCCTAGGGAGGACGAAAATGACCTAAATGTGCAACCAATGACACAAAATCACATATTGGATGCACAAGATTGTTTAAAAACCCTAATAGGATTACAATAAGCCTAGCGAGGACGAAAATGACCTAATTGGATTACCAATGACACAAAATCACATATTTGATGCATAAGATTAGTTAAAAACCCTAATTGGATTAGAATAAGCCTAGCGAGGACGAAAATGACCTAATTGGATTACCAATGACACAAAATCACATATTATATGCACAAGATTGGTTAAAAACCCTAATTGGATTAGAATAAGCCTAGGGAGGACGAAAATGACCTAAATGTGCAACCAATGACACAAAATCACATATTGGATGCACAAGATTGGTTAAAAACCCTAATTGGATTAGAATAAGCCTAGGGAGGACGAAAATGACCTAAATGTGCAACCGATGACACAAAGTCACATATTGGATGCACAAGATTGGTTAAAAACCCTAATTGGATTACAATAAGCCTAGCGAGGACGAAAATGACCTTATTGGATTACCAATGACATAAAATGACACAAAATCACATATTGGATGCAAAAGATTGGTTAAAAACCCTAATTGGATTAGAATAAGCCTAGAGAGGACGAAAATGACCTAATATGATTACCAATGACACAAAATGACTTATTATATGCACAAGATTGGTTAAAAACCTTAATTGGATTACGATAAGCCTAGCGAGGACGAAAATGACCTAATTGGATTACCAATGACACAAAATGACACAAAATCACATATTGGATGCATAAGATTGGTTAAAAACCCTAATTGGATTAGAATAAGCCTAGAGAGGACGAAAATGACCTAATTGGATTTCCAATGACACAAAATGACTTATTATATGCACAAGATTGGTTAAAAACCCTAATTGGATTAGAATACGCCTAGGGAGTACGAAAATGACCTAAAGGTGCAACCAATGACAAAAAATCACATATTGGATGCCCAAGATTGGTTAAAAACCCTAATTGGATTAGAATAAGCCTAGGGAGGACGAAAATGACCTAAATGTTCAACCAATGACACAAAATCACATATTTGATGCACAAGATTGTTTAAAAACCCTAATTGAATTAGAATAAGCCTAGGGAGGACGAAAATGACCTAAATGTTCAACCAGTGACACAAAGTGACACAAAATCACATATTGGATGCACAAGATTGGTTAAAAACCCTAATTCGATTAGAATAAGCCTAGCGAGGACGAAAATGACCTAATTGGATTACCAATGACACAAAATGACTTATTATATGCACAAGATTGGTTAAAAACCCTAATTGGATTAGAATAAGCCTAGGGAGGACGAAAATGACCTAAATGTGCAACCAATGACACAAAATCACATATTGGATGCACAAGATTGGTTAAAAACCCTAATTGGATTAGCAGAAGCCTAGGGAGGACGAAAATGACCTAAATGTTCAACCAATGACACAAAATGACACAGAATCACATATTGGATGCACAAGATTGGTTAAAAGCCCTAATTGGATTAGAATAAGCCTAGGGAGGATGATAATGACCTAAATGTGCAACCAATGACAGAAAAACACCTATTGGATGCACAAGATTGGTTAAAAACCCTAATTGGATTAGAATAAGCGTAGGGAGGACGAAAATGACCTAAATGTGTAACCAATGACACAAAATCACATATTGGATGCACAAGATTGGTTAAAAACCCTAATTGGATTAGAATAAGCCTAGGGAGGACGAAAATGACTTAAATGTTTAACCAATGACACAAAATGACACAAAATCACATATTGGATGCACAAGATTTGTTAAAAACCCTAATTGGATTAGAATAAGCCTAGGGAGGACGAAAATGACCTAATACACGTAAAATCTCATAAATCTATGTTTTTAAAATATTTACACTAATATACTATTATTTTTAGAAAATATATAAAATAATAAATATAACATTTATTATTCATATAACATATTCAAACTTAGTCACAAATGATATAATAAACATATTTACGGTAGTTACTACTCATTTAGACATAACATGTCAAGAATCCTAGCATGATAAGGTAATATGACACAACAAATCAATTAACACATATCAAATACGCTATCAAGTTCAACTAAAAACTTAAACAATATTCTACTAGTTTTGGTCTCTTTAAAGAATGTCTAAATCCTAACAAGAATTACTTTACAGGTTTCAAAAAATTAGACATCTAGAGAAACTTTTAAAATATTTCACACCTTCAAGAATAACAAACAAAAACGCATATAACAACTCAATGACATGCAGTCACTTAAGCGTATAAGCATAGTGAAATAGGACAAATATTTTCACATATGGTTTCAAACACACTCAAAGTATAACTTAAATTTAAAGTCTTATAAACAAAATTCATTTATAGAACTCATACAATAGTTCTAGTCCTTATGAAATGAGAGAATATAGAACAAATAAGATACTAACACAATGTCCTTATTCATTTTAAGCAAATTACTTAGAAGATCAAACATACTTAATTGAATGTTTAATTTAAGTACACACCACGAACCTAATATTCGTGTCACATAATCAGTTATTAACATTCAACATTGATGCCGCATAAGACTCATAATCACTCAAAGTTGTATAAGAGGTGAACATGGTTTCTAACTATTTCCAAAATAAAATTAATAAGTATCTATAACAATAATAACAATGGGTTATCGTTGCCTCTTTTATCGACGATGAGTCGTCGGGGTAGCTAGTCACTCCTACTCATGTAGTCAACTACTTAAGGTAACTATAACTACAGTCATTCAAATTCAAACATGGGTAATTAAAATATTTTTAACGTGGTTCAGGAGTGCAAAGGCGGCGCCACAACTCCTACTCCTTACTTCAAGTTAAAAACTCAATTAATTACACATTCATAATTATTTATTTGTAATTTACAACTAGTTACAACAACAAAAGAAATGACACTTACATCAACATATAATCAATAGTCCGATTGAAGAAATATATAACTATTCCACTTTTAGATGCTCTCGACTACTCTAACTCTATACACTAATTTCCAACAATTAGAACACTTGAAACACAAACAATTTAATATTTACATAATCATATACACATTCACATAGTTAATCCAAAAATTAGCACCAACATTTTACGTTCATCTCATTACTCAAACGATGATTCAAACACATGTAACATACTCTCATAGAAGGCTAACTGCTCCAAATTGATCACGCTCAAATTTTCTTTTGAATTAATCATCACTTAAAAGTTACAACAAACTAAAACATAGATTTCCAAGTAACAAATAAGATAAATAATTATTTACTAGAAGACACAACACGTTACCAAACCAAATTGAATCAAGTAGTACATAAACCACTTTAAAGGTTACACATTTAGCACAAAAAAACAAATCCTTGGGAATTCAAACCATTTCCTTAAATCACTTTTCAATAAATCACGTCTAAATAAAAACAACTAAAACAAATCATATTTCTAAATACAATTAAAAATAAAATAAATCACATGTATTTTTAAAATCTATAAGATTTCTAAAATCATTCGTACTTTAATCGTCAAAAACACATTTCTAAATAATTAATCATTATAAAAATTATTATTTTCAACTTATATTTTGAAAGAAGATTTAAATTATATATATAGATAGATAAAAAGTTTTCCAATAAGTTAACACTTCCAAAATAGTTCTAATTTATTTTCTAAAAATTTACAAAAAAAAACAAAATTATATATTTATATACATTAAAGTAGTGTACATGACACAATGCATAAGGCATACTTGGTTATGATAATGAATTGCACTAATTGACAAATCTACAAAATAACAGTCTCCTCTCACACCAACTACTCAACATGTCTTTAGATAGATCCTCAGTTTCAATCAAGGCACAAAATTGGTCTAAACATTAACACACCATCAATTTTAAAGATCTTTGAAGGCATGTTCTAATCTTAAAAATTGGGTCCCTAATAAAAAAAATTCAATTTTATAGTTAAAAAAAATTGGTTAAATAAATTTTAGTCTCTGGACAGATAATCTACATGATGCACTCTACACATACCAATCTTCATGATACATACCATTTTGTTTGGTTAATTCATGTAACAAGAAAAGATGGTCAAACAACATGTCACTTTCTCATATTAAACTCAAATATACATTTCAACAATGATAACACAACAACTATAACTCTATTAAAAAAAACATTCTACTCATAAAATACATCGATTATAGAATCCAAAATTTAGAAAACTTCTTAAAAAGAGTTTCACCATTGAGGTAGTTCTTTTTAAAAACTTTGTTTTTATTCTGTTTTCTTTCTCTTTCTCAGTTAGTAGACATTTTATTATTTGACCCCTTTTTTTTTGTACCATTATAAATCACTAATGAGTTATTAAAATCTAAAACTATAACATCGAGTTAAACTCTAATGAGTTCATAATATAAAATCAACCATTTCAAACAAATATCCCAACACCCTCACGATTCAATATTCACACCATCCCCTAACCAACATAACAACAACTCTTTTTAATTTTCTTAAAAACAAGACATAGTAAAACATACTGTAAATTTTAAGCTATTTTAAACATTAAGTAAAATCAGTAGTATAGAATTATTGTTATTTTATAAATCAACAAAAATTCAACTCAATTTAATTTCTTTAAAATAATCAAGAGAAATTCAAATAAAAGTTATTTTCATCTTACAAAATAAGTGAACTTTAGCTCCTTCAAAATGTCATTTTAAAAAAAATTCTAAGTTCTACTAGCCTTTAATATTCAAGAATTACTATTGCTAATAATATGAATTTCATACTATTTAAAATCATGACGATCATTCTAAATTATTTTCAAAACCAATATCAAAACTCTACTCATCTAGATACAACCATCAACACTAGCAAGTGATTTAAAGTTAACATTCACAATTTAAAATTGATTTTTTTCTTCACATAAGCCAACGTAAAATCAAAATAAGAATTTTTTAGTCAAAATTAAAACTTTAAATATAAGAGACATAATTCCTATCTAACTCAAAGTTTAGAACGAAACATCTTTTTTTTCTCTAAATTGAGTTTCAACAAAAATAATAATAATTTGTACCTAGTAAAAGTCAATACTCAAGTTTTAAACATATAATTCATACGGAAATCAATGTTTCAATCAATTAGTTATTAGATCAAACACTTTAAACAAATTCATATCAAGACTAAATATTTTAAATTGATTAAGGGTGAAAATGGAACTTTAAAACAACTAATTGGTGAGGTCTGACGTTTGATAACTAAGGTCACGTGAATGAGATTAATAACTTGAAACATACAGGTGCTCAATCAAAATTATTATTTCCAACTATTCATATAAAACAAGAGTGCAAAAATCATAGTTCGGTAGACAAGCAACAAGATCATTCAACAAGTAACTAACATAATCTTGTCAACAATTAAAATTAACTCAAATCTTAACATGTAATTTCATACTTTATTTACTCACTTAGTTCAACAAGTAACTAACATAATCTTGTCAATAATTAAAATATACTCAAATCTTAACCAGTAATTTCATGGTTTATTTACTCAATTAGGTAGGAAATTAGGATCCATAACACAATCAGGGTAAGCAAATAATAGCAGTTAATTAGTAATCACAAAAATATGTATAATAATACAAAAGCACATAACACGTAACACAATAATATAACGGGGAACAAAAAAAACATGTTAGTGAAAGTAATTATTACTCAAGAAAACACAACCGACACACCTAACCTTTGACTAACACTAACACATAACACTTATCAAAAATTTATAACATCACCATTATTAATCATACATCATCATCATCACATAGAATTATCACAATGCAACCATCTTTTATTATCACATCACATAACTCATCTAATCAAAGATATGCCTAAAATTCATTCGACACCCAATATCACAATAATATCAAATACCACACATTTAAAGAAATTAAATCAATCAACACCTTACAAATATTTCTATTCTATATTTTAATCTCACAATTTCCATATTTGCACATTAATTAATTTATCCCTCAAAAGGCTACTGCCGTACGTAGCAAGCCCCGGATGAATCGTGTGACACCCTAAACCCCAAAATAACATTTATAATAATTTATACTAAATTATTTGAAGAAAACTCGCGACGGATGAAGAAAATCTGTTCAAGAAAATAAAAACTTTTATTTTTGATTTAGGATATCATCTTTCTCTAAATACAGATGTAACAATTCAACTTTGTTCCTCAATTAAAATTCAATGAACTTAATTTAACTAGAATTTCTTGATTTAATTCCCAAGACTTACTCGTACTAAGGTTTTCATATAAAAAGTCATTTGTAATTACATAAGTAAAATACACATTACAACTCTTAATTCCTGGTATCACCTATCAGAGCGGGGTTTCTCCTAAACTTGAACTTCAAGACTCATTAACCTGTAATGCGATTTCGCAAACGCAGGGCCAAGCCAGTCAAACACAACAAATGAAGGAGGTGAGTTTTGAAATCGTGTTAATAGTATAATATAAGTGAGGAGAACACGCAATTAATTCTAAATAAACCGTATCATTAGACAAACATTTTTCAAAGAAAAACATAACATTATAAAGTCAAAACCACTCAAGGAAAGTCAATACATTTCACTATAACATCAAATCATCTAAGAAGAATTATTATCGCACACGACACATATTAATCACAACAAAACAATCACAAGAAAATGCAATGCTATGCATGAGCTTAGACTCTATTTCACAACATGGTACCATTCTAACTCTGAAGTACTTGGTTAGGAGGCCTGATACTATGCCACCATCCTGGTGGACGGACAATTCAAATTGGCCTTGTCCTCATAGATCCCCTCAAATCAACCCGAGACACATATACGCGACATTCGAGGTAAACGTGTGTTGCATGGTAGCTCCCGACATTTGGAGTGCTACCTCCAAGTCACCTAGGAATTCCCCACCCGAATACCTCCAAGGTCTAACAATCTTGCCTTAAGGCTCAACAGTAGACGGCCACGATCAGGCTCAATTCAGTTGTACTTCCCCGGAATCGCTAGGCTTGTCAGGCCCTACCTATATGATGACAAAATAATCTCCACTTCACAAATTCTCAATATTTATTTTCTCCCCTCGTTGGCCTATGATACTCCATTAAGACCGTCATCTCAAACACAAATTGGAATCACAATTATTTCATCAGAGGTTACTTCAATCTTTTCATCACCAATTCATAACATCACTATTATAAATCACACATCAACATCATTACATAAATCATCACAAATTTAGAGCATCACTATCATCAATCATACCTCATCACATAAACTTATCACAAATTTATTAAATCACAATTATTATTCATACATCATCATCATCACATAAAATTATCACAACACATCCATCTTTTATTAGCATATCACATAAACTCATTTAATCAAAAAACCAATCAGTGGATAATATAGCCACTTTTCGCACGGTCATTTTGGCGTTGGTTTCACTCAAATCGGAGTTACGGTGAAAAAGAACGATATAAAATAAGGAATTTTATAAACGGAGAAGTCGGGTATTTTAGAGAGAAATTGGGATGGTTAAAAATCTGAGGAAGTATGTTTATTTGACTAGCTAAATGGATAAAACAACATACTGAAATTTGGACGAGAACGGAGAAAATTTTCTGGAACAGTTATTGATCACCGGTGCCAAATGGTAGGTTGTTGTGGTGGATGTTGAAGCTCTCTTTCTTATTTTTTTTTAGGGTTCACATGGGTCAGTCTCCTTATTTATTTTATGTTTTACTACTATTATTTTTATTTTGCTAAAACAAAATTAATTGTTACTTAATCTCATTTTTAATACTCTTCCAAATATCATTAAATTTTCAAAACATTACTAACATTTCATAACTAATATATGATAAATTAGAGTAATTAAAATAATTAACCTTTTAAAAAAATACATATTATTAACAATCCAAACTCTCATATTCAAATTAATCACTATAATTATACTTATTTTTCAAAATACTGACGTTATAATAATACTATCATTAGAGAATAGTCAAAATTATAAAATAAATAAATATAACAACAATATTTTATGTTAATTACTAAATCATAATAAATATATATATAAAATCACAATTCCAAAATAAGTATATAAAAATAAAGAAAATCAAACATAATATTACTACTATCTCAAGATAATTATTTATAAAATAAATAATTAAAATAAGATATATTTAGAAATAATTAACTATAATTAAGTGCATATACATTTAATATTAGTCAAACACACGAGAAAATATCATATTAATTACCAACTCACATATACACGTAAAATCGACTAAATCTTATTCTTGAAAATATTTACACTAATATACTATTATTTTTAGAAAAATATATAAAATAATAAAATATAACATTTATAATTCATATAACATATTTGGTCATATATATACAAGATTAGCACATCATAGAAAACACACCTATAAAGAAAATTAATCATAAAACTAATCAACATACATTCTAAAATAATTTTAACACAAAATTAATTATCTAAAATCCTATTTAATTAATAAAATAGTTTATTATAAAATTTGGAGTGTTACAAATCGTTGGGAAATACGGTTTTCTCGTTCATCTCACAATATATTATACTCATGAATTCAAATGCTCTCTCACCCTTATCTTATTTCGACGCTTTCACACACGAATATAATTCCACGAGCAAACAGCCTTTTTTCATTGACTCTTTGTCCTTTTATCGATCTAACTCCACAGTTTATGGGTAAACGTTAAAAATAAATTATAAGAAGACACTCTAAAACTAATTTCGAAATTCGGTCAAGGAAACTTACAATAAATCAGAAAACCAATCAGTGGCTAATATAGCCACTTTTCACACGATCGTTTGGGCGTTGGTTTCACTCAAATTAGACTTACATGAAGAAGAACGATGCAAAATAACGAATTCCACAAACGGAGAAGTTGAGTATTTTAGAGAGAAATTGGGATGGTTAAAAATATGAGAAGTTGGGTTTATTTGACTAAGTAAATGAGTGAAACTGAAATTTGAACAAAAATGGTAAAAGTTTTCTGGAATGGCAACGATAGATAGCGTTTTTATGTTTCCTCTCCCTTCCCTTTTATATTTTATTAGGGTTCACATACATGGGTCAAGCCCATTGGTCCCTTATTTATTTTATGTTTTACTATTATTATTTTTATTTTGCTAAAACAAAATTAATTGTTACTTAATCTCATTTTTCTAATTTTTAATACTCCTCCAAACATCATTTAATTTTCAAAACATCACTAATATTTTATAACTAATATATGATAAATTAGAGTAGTTAAAATAATTAACCTTTAAAAAAAATACATATTACTAACAATTGAAACTCTCATATTCAAAATAATCACTATAGTTATACCTATTTTTTCAAAACACTCGAATACTACCTTCATTAGAGAATACTCAAAATCACAAAATAAATAATATAACATCAACACTTTAAATTAATTACTAAATCATAATAAAATTATATTAAATCACAATGCCATAACAAGTATATCAAAATAAAGGGAATCAAACACGACATTACTAATATCCTAAGATAATTATTTATAAAATAAATAATTTAAATAAAATATATTTAGAATTAATTAAATATAACTAAGTGCATATTTAATATTAGTCAAACGCACAAGAAAATATCACATTAATTACCAACTCACATATACACGTAATATCGCACAAATTTTATTCTCTAAAACATTTACACTAAAATACTATTATTTTTAGAAACATATATAAAATGATAAAATATAATATTTGTTATTTATATTACTCATTTAGTCAAAATATGTACAAGATTAACACATCATAAGAAACACACATATAAAGAAAATTAATCATAAAGCTAATCAACATATATTCTAAAATAATTTTAATACCAAATTAATTATCTAAAATCTTGTTTAATTAATAAAATAGTTTATTGTAAAATTTGGGGTGTTACAATAACACATATTACATAAAAAACAAACTTTATTTGATATTTATCATAAAAATTAAAACTTTAACACATGTAACATAAAAATTCAAACTACAACTCATATACGTCATAAAAATTAAATCTTTAATACATATAACAAAAAATTCATACTTTAGTTCATATTCATCATAAAAATAAAAAATTTAATACATATAACATAAAGACTCGAATATTATCTCATTAAAAATCATACATTACATATCAAATTCAATAAAAAGGTTTTATGATTTTAATCCACTAGCCTACGTTTATTGCTTCTAAAAGACGAAAAATGACGATTATCTATTTCATACCATCTAACCAGTGGTCTAATTATATATTTGTGTGGGGAAACAAACCCTACCTTGGTTGTTTTTCTTTCTAGCACAAAACTCTAAGTTCTACGAAATTGTTTGCAAGAGAGAGGAGTTCCATGCTTTCAAAGTAAGACTCCAACATAGAAATCGAAGGGACCAAGATGAAGTAATGGAAAAACTGATGGAAATAACCTTACCTTTAGTTCCATTAAAATGAGGGTGTTGAACCTAATGAGAGGATTCTTGAATGGACAACAATGTTGTTGTGGTAATAAGAGTGGTGCATATGGTTCCTATTGTCTTTTTTTGTCTAAAGAATATTTGTCTGTATAGGATTTGTGAGAAATGGTTTTATTTTTTGTTTACTATTTCGGAGTGTAGGAGAGTTATGGACTTAGGAAATTTAAAGTGAGATAGATAGGTATGAAAGAGTGAACTTGAGAGAGGAATAGAAGGGAGGTAATATTAATTTTTTTGTTAACTCTAATCATAAATAAACAACAAATGATTTAAAATCAATGGAATTATATTAGTGTGTGGAATAATCTAATGTATCTAGTCACATATGAGGGGTAAGGGAGACAGAGAGGGAGTGAGATAAGAATTAAAAGGGGAGGATTTCTTCCGGATTTATTTGGTTAAGCATTCAAGACAAATTTCTATCCACACTAAAAAATCAAAATCTTCTTCCTTCTCAAGAAAGTCGGCGCCCTTTTTTTCTCTCGAAGGTGGACGGACCAAAAATATCTTATGTAAGAGTACTCATGTATATGGGTTGGGTCACACCAAATCTAAATCCCCTAGCCCAATCTCTTCTTTACCTCTTTTAACTCCGTTGAATTTAATAAATTAAATTATATATATATATATATATA
>JBBPBQ010020321.1:10882339-10906183 GCA_037974755.1 Cicer yamashitae | reverse complement strand
TTGAAAATAAAAGTAAAAATGTTTTCCAATTAGGTTCAAAATTTAGTTTTATATTTATAAATAAACTGTGCTTCAGTTTTATAACCAAGGGTTTTATTTGTTTGATAAGGTTAATTCTTTTTTAATCATAATACACTTATTTATGTTTAATTTATACTATTCTAACTATTTAATATTTTAGTACTCTAATTTTAAATATGAAAACATAAAATTGTGTTTTAAAGTTCTAAAAATATTTAGGCTATATTATTATTATTATTATTAGTATTATTATTATTGTTATTATTATTATTATTATTATTATTTTAAATTAAAATGTTATAACTATTAATGATTTTAATCATATAATTCGATTTATTTAAGTGTATATAATATATATATATATATATATATTATAAAATACGTTTTAAGTTATATATTACAAATATTAATAATTGATTTATATGGGTTTGTTATTGCATATTTATTTACCTTTATTGGTTATTGGTCGCCGCGTTGACAAAGAAGATGTGAACCTGTTAAGCTGTTTGGATTTGTGGTGGCCGTAAAGATTGTTATGTTTAGTGAAAGATTCAATTGAGGTAAGAGGTTAGAAGAGGTTCGGTTTTATGAGTATAAAATAACATGGGATGAACGGGAATACCATAATTCCCAGATATTCATCTGTGACTTACTACGTACGGCCGAGTCCTATTGAGTAATAATAATTAATTAATAATATATGAATGGTAATAGCGAGGACTAAAATATAATTTAGCAATCTATAGAACTGTTGTGAATTTAATTATACCAGGATTGCATGTTGTTTGATTTTATGAAACCGTATGCTGATTGTTATTGTACGAATGATATGTACTTGAGTACTCTTGTTTACTTGATTGAAATTGTGATATTACTTGAACGCACCACCTAATTGATTTCTTATTTTGTGATTGATAAGACTGGACTGTTCATTGTGTGTAATGTAAACCAAATATTGAGATTTTATTGTGATTGACTGATATACATATATAATGATGTAAATTCTGATGAATATTGTGAATTCAAACTGAAATTTATTGAGTTGTGATAATCGAGTAAGTATGAGATAGGTGTTGTAGATTTTGGAGTGAGGATTATTTTGTCATCATATAGGGAGGGTCTGACAAACCTAGTGATTTGGGGAAGTACAACTTGTGACACCTTAAATCCCAAATTAATGTTATTATTTGTTTTCTTCTTATTTCTAAAACAATGAAATTTTTTTTCTTCATAAATAAGTATATAAACTTTCAAACATTTTCTTTAAGGCAAAGGGTATTCATCATTATATATGTATATCAATCAATCACAAAGCAATCCCAATATCTGGTTTACACTACTCACAATGCACAATCCAACCCTATCAATCGCAATAAAAAAAATCAAGCAGGTGGCACATTTAAATAATATCACAATTTCAATCAAGTAGCAAAAACACTCTTGTACATATCATTCATACAGTAACAATCAACATAACATTTCATAAAATCAGCCAGCATGCAATCTTGATATAAATAGATCCACGACAATTCTATAGGTTGCTAAATTATATTTTAGTCCTCACTATTACTGTTCATATTTTATTAATTAATTATTATTACTCGATAGGGATCAACTGTACGTAGTAAGCCCCAGATGAATATCTGGGAATTACGGTATTCCCGTTCATCCCACATTATTTTACACTCAAAGTCGAACCTCTTCTCACCCCTTACCTTAGCTGAAGATTTTTCCCAACAACGTTGATCTGCTTATTTACTGTGTCGCGTCTTCGCCAGCCACCGTCCCTAATAGCCCGTGAAAGAACATAAATCAACGCAACAACCAGATACACGTTAATTACTTGCTCCAATAGATACATAAATTTTTTATTAAAAATAATTAAATAAATAAATAAATTATCTGCCATTTATAATATAACCCAAAAATATATTTAATATCGTTAAAACATACGTATTACTATAATTGGATTTTGTTCAAAGCTAAACAGGGTAGAAAGGAATTAAATATAACGTATGTATATATAGCTAAACAGGACAAAATTAATAGATAGAATAATATCAGAATAAGTAGACTCAGTCAATAGAAATCATGCTGCTACGGTGGTCTAGTTAATATTTACACAATTTTATAACAATTTATATAGAGCCAAGTCAATAGAAAATTTTTGTAACCTTAAGCACCAATTTAATTGACATGATAAGAATCAAATTCAGTTGAAGGTTATTCTCCTCCACAAACAGTAGAGGTAAAGATAATTTTCTCAGGACAAATTCAAAATATAACATAATGTTGGCATATAGATTAAGTTATCAAAAGTTCTACTAAATGTCAACTGGCAAAATAATGAGCAACAAACTGTCAAAATAATGCAACATCTATAGCATGTATCCATCAATTCTTTTAGGACATTATTAAATCAATAAACCAATAGAGATTAAGTCTTCAAGACAACTGAAAGGAACTTATTTTCACATTTTAATTTTGGTCTGAGTATAAGATTTTTCTTGTTCAAGGGCATGCAATAATATTCATGGGAAATTGAGCTTGAGTATATAAATTTCCATGTTTCATATTCATAAAAGTTCTAAGAAACTATTCTTACTAGGTGTTATTTATATAAATAAACAAATAAAAATGACATCTTCCGGAAATCTAAAAGGGAACATATTTTCATGTTTTAGATTTACTACAAACAGTACAAGCGTTTGTATCTAGGCATGCAAAAACATTCCCAGAAAAATATCCCCATGATTGACACAGGTAACAAACAAATATTCCTAGGTACTAATAACTAATAGGAATGTAATTTATCCATACTCTACTTTAAAGCATGGGAAATGGATTGGGAACCTGGAGGTAGCGTTCCCAGAAACATCATACTTGGGAATATGATTCTATGCCTCAAAACAATCTCCTCAAAAGAAATTTCACACATTACAAAATACGTTTCAAGTCTGAACATAGAAAGCTTATAACAATATGAACTTCTCGAAATATAAATATAGAAATAAAATAGATGTATGGAAGAAATTTTATGAGGATAAGAATTATGAGTTTACCATCAATAAATAATAAAAAGTGATGTGTGGGTATTATTATATATCAGAAGCAAGATATAAAATCAGTGTTTAATAAAGTGAGAAATATATAAAAGGAGATATGAATTTAAAAGCACAACTAAAAATGCACTATAAACAAAGTTTTAATCAATCAATTCAGCAATAGCTAGACAAAGATGGTGAATCTTACAAGAACTAACAGATTGATATAGTACTTCTGCTGTTTTCAACGTACCAACATGCTCTGATCGTGGTTTGGAATTGGAATTGGAATTTGAATTTGAATTTGGAATTGGAATTGGAAACGACGATTCAGTGCGGCAGGAATGATCACGAAGGAAGCTTTGGTGCGACAGGAATAACTTTGCTTTTAGCTATTTATATATATGTATATTTGCCAACTAGATTAGCTAGGGTATTAGTGCCTCGGATGCTAGATAAGAAGGTACCGCTAAAGAGTGGTGCTTTCAGTTTCTTTTATTTATTTGCTGATTATTACTACATTTATTTGATTTTAAGGAAAAATAAACAGAAATATTTTTATTACTAATAGTTTAGATAGATTTTGAGGTAACACGAAAATTATCAATTATATCAAACACACACATAATAATAATAATAATAATAATTATTATTATTATTATTATTATTATTATTATAATAAATTATTATTATATTACTAAAATATAATAATAAGAATTTGGGAGTTACACAACAGAATGAGTCTGATCGTGGAGGATTGCAATCGAACTTTAAGGTAAGACTCATAGACCTTTGGGGTATTTCTGCTGGGGAATTCCTAAGTGGATTAGTGGGTTATTCCCTAAGGCTAGGAGCTACCGTGCAACACAAGAATACCCCGACCTTCGCGTATATGTGTCTCGGGTTGAGTTGAGGTGATCTATGAGAACTTGGCCATTCATGAATTGTCCGTCCACTCCTGTAGTGGCATAGTACAGGCCTCCTAACCAAGTATTTCAAAGTATAATAGTACCAAATGATGAAGAAGTATAGAGTATAGATCATGCATAGCATTTCATCCTTGTGATTGTTTTATTGTGATTGATTTTGATTAACCTTTGATATTATGTTCTTGAATATTTCTCATGCTTGTGCTAAGTTGAATACTTGTGTGTTCTCCTAGTTTATCTTATACTGTTACATGATTTCGAAACTCACGCTTCGTTGTTTGTGTTTGGTGTTTGCGATGGACGCAGACAAGCTGCAAGATGCAAGTGATGACTAATATTCTTAGAGTGTCGGAAGTCGTCTTATCTTGAAGAGTTTTATTATATGCCTTTTGTTAACGTCTTTTTGTTTTGGGAATTCCTGCTCTGATAGTGACATCGGGTTGGGACTATATTGACATTTATTACTAAACTTATTTACGTGTATTTCAAAGGAATTTTGTTGTCTAATATTATGAATTCGAGCTGTAAAATTTAATGGATATTTTTTTTTATTAACATGACGTGATAAGTGATTATGTGATACTCTTTACCTTGTAAAATAGTTCGAAAGTTTTTTTTTTCATTTTTTTTCTTGAAGAATTTCATTACTCAGTGTCAAAATTCAAAAATATTAATTTGGGGGTTTAGGGTGTCACAATTAGTCAATTAATTATTAAAGTATACGAAGGTTGGTCATCCCAAACATATAAATAAAACAATAGGATAATTTATCTAAGATAAAAAATAAGTATCCAAAATAAAACTAGAATTAAAATTAAGACATAGTATAATCACAAGATATACCAAAGACTCTAGAAGAAAGTTTAGATACCCACTAGAAGAATGTTTAGATACCCATTACCTTGTACTTGTGTTTGCTACCTTTTATACGATATCTCTGTAAAATTGAAACAAAGATTGCAATTTTATCTCAACTTGTGAGTTGTTGTTACTTTGATCTTCACTTGTTGTTGCTGGAAAGGCTTATGAGGATTTTCTTGACGTGGTCAGATGTAGTGTAACTCTTTAGGAGGACCTTCAATCTAGAAACTAAAGTTTGGAATCTAGAAAAAATTGTTTCAATGTCTTCATCTTCTTCCATCTGAAAGAGTTCACACTTCCTAACTAGTAAATTTAACTTAGCTTCTTGTAACTGCTTATTTCCTTCATAGTTGAGAACTAGAGCATTAAAGATACTTTTTGTTGTTTCTTAGTTAATGCATTTTTTGAACTCCTTGAAGGTGATAGCATTCATCATGAAAGTCAAGGTGTAACAGCCCGACCCTCCAGCGATATCGACACTATTATTCACGATCTTCTCGCCCCCCCTTTGTAACAGCCCGACCCTCCAGCGACGTCGGCACTGTATTAGCGAGTTTTTGAATTGTGTTTTATTTTAAAATCGTTTTAACAAGGCTAAAATAAAGTGATGAATACATAACAAATAAATAGAAAAATAGAACGACACAACCAATTTATCCTTATTCACCACCAACACGGTAGATACGTCCAGTCGATTGAAACCTGAACGATTTAATCCACTAATTCACTAACTGAAATACACTTCCACAAAACATCTACTAGTCAAACTGGTTGTCTTTAAGTCTTCTCAACCTTCTAGCATAGTACAGCCAAGTTGTTGAGGGATGCATCCACTACTCGGCTAGGTTACAAAAGAAAAGTTTAAGGGTTTTGGAATAACTATCACAAGATGGTGTTTACAATGTTGTATTCTCAGAAAAATATTTCTCAGCACTTAGACAAGATAAAAGGTAAAGAGCGAGAACGTAGAAATCAACATGTATCATGAAGTTTCTTATCAAATCTCCTGAGATTGATTCGCCATTAAACCTTGCCAAAAAATCCTTGAAATTGATTATGCGGATCTTGATATAGAGATAGAAGGAGTAGATGATATTGTGATCAAATTATGTTGCATAGACCTTTAGGATGCAAAAAAGCTTTTTCTTCTTCAGAGTGTTGACTATTATTAGAGTCAGACAATCAAATACTTGACACAATTTATCAGAGGCAGAATAGTCAGATGGTTGTTGTAGTCGTCAAACCTGACTAATTAGAGCATTGCTTGTAAGAATAGATTCACCAGAGGCACATTTTAAAGCGCATTCACCAGACTTAAAGTACAAAAATCAAAAGTGGAGTCTTGGTTTTTGTTTAACTTAGATCAAACATTAGAGGATGCAGTGTGAACTCATAAGGAATAACCTTTTATGAAGACTGCATACTAAAGTTCAAATTAGTGCTTTAAATTGATCCCACAAAATAATGTTGTTTTCATAAAAAAAACGTAAGGGTCATAATTTTTCAAACCAACTTGGTTCTAACATATTTGGTTTCTACTCTTAACACTGGCGAGGACAAACAATCTCATGTTCATGCCACTGTCAATCATTACATTCAAGATGGCGTTCCTTCTGTTCTCTTACATACTTACCCCAAGTTGGTTGCCTTGCTTTCCAAGACTACTGTTCTTAATTTCATTGTGAGGATCGTCTGGTTTGGAGAATAAAAATTGCAGAAGTATTAAGTTTTAAGGAAGCTTATCTATTCTTGAAGCCTTTAGGGCAAAAGATTCCTTAGAGCAAAGTTATTTGGCATAATAACATTCATCCTTCTATATCTCTTAGGTATTGGAGATAGTTGCATAACAAGATGTCTACTTTCCTACTAATGATAATTTAATCTCTCGAGATTGTCAAATTGCTTCAAGATGTGAGCTCTATAAATGTTAAATGGAAACTAGCACTCATCTCTTTTTATCTTGCTATTTTTCTACTAGGCTCTAGTTTCAGTTAAGCTTGATGTTTCACTGTCAAATTGATATTAGTTTGGTTCAAAATATTGTTGTCACATGTGACAATGGTTTGTCTCATCAATGCAAAGATGTTATTTTGGCTAGGATCATCTTTACTATTGATACTATTTGCTATTTTAGAAATCAAGCTCGATTTAAAGGAAAAAGTCTTGTTTTTCATATTGTCATCAACAAAATTATTGCCAATGTATCTTTATCTGACAATCACACTTCTAGCACAGTCTCCAACTTTTTTTCAGAAATTTCAAATTCTCACCTACTTTCAAGTTAGAGCTCATCCTCCTACATCATTTACCGTCATTGGTGAGATAGTTTTCCTTGTAATACTTCAGATTGTTAACAATCATTGGTGAGATAGTTTTCCTTGTAATATTTATGATGTTTTCACTAGAAACATGATTGGTCTTCTTGAATATAGATTTTGCTGATGTGTGTAGGTGTTTATTGCACACTTTTTTCTTTTACCATGGTTTTATCCCTATGGGTTTTTCCAGTTAAGGTTTTTAACGAGACAATAGTTTGTATCCCTAATGATTGTTTTATTGGGTTTTGGTATACTCCCCAAACATCTTGTATTTTCTTTTTCTTTTCACTTTTAATAATATTTTAGAGTGCTATAAACGATAGGTGATTAACTTGGGGTACCAACATAGTTAGATGTTAGGTTAATCATGTGATTTCTTTGATTTTTGTTTTTGCTTAAATGATTAATTAAACTTGTATTCTTTTTTGTCTTTTCTTATTTCTTTGGTAAAAATAATGAAAATCCAGTAAATAATTTATATAACAGTTTATAATTGCTCTACAAATAACCCAAAACAATTCCCAAAAAGTGTTTAAAATTGGACTTTATCAAATTTCCCCACTTAATATTTGCTTATCCGCAAGCAAAGTCTTTGCTTAAAGATAAAATGAAATGATTAAGAGCACAACCAAGTGCGTCATCAACATCAAAGTATAACTAAGACAAACACAATTTTTAATGTAGAATTTGGGATAAACAAAGGAAGGTCATGCAAAACAATTATAACAAATCAACCATATCATGTAAGCTTTCAACTGAACACTTCGAAGAAAAATCAAATTATGATTTATCAAGGTTTATCATTTAAATATCCCTGAACATGAAATCATTCACAAAACTAAGAGATTATTGATTTTCGTCTTCTAAATCTATAAATTATAAAATAATACTAATATCCAATATTTTAACAAAATATAATTTCAGTTCAAGACACGATAAAACACAACAGAGGACTTTCCCGCCCGTTATCACCTATCAAAGCATTAATTACCATTTGACAACCTGAAATAATTGTGTTTTCGTAATCGCTCACACACAAAAAAATGAAGAGGGTGCGTTTTAAAATCTTGTTAATAGTATAATATAAGTAAGAAAAACATGCAAATAATCATAATAGAACTGTATCTTAACATATCATGGTATATCAAAATATTCAAGGAAATAATATCACATTATAACGTCAAAATCACTCAAGCAAAATCAATATCTCATTATAACATCAATTAATCTAAGATAAATTATTATCATCTTCAATACACATTAATCATACTAGAGCAATCAAAAGACAATGCAATGTTATGTATGAACTTAGACTCTATACTTTTTCACCATTTGATGTCATTCTAATTCTGAAGTATATGGTTATGAGGCTTTATACTATGCTACCATACAAGTGGGAGAAAAATCCAAATTGCTTATGTCCTCATAGATCCCCTTAACTTAACATGAGACTCATATATACGACGGTTGAGGTAAATGGGTGCTGAATGGTAGGTCCCGGCTTTGGGAGGCCTACCCCAAGTCACTTAGGAATACCTTACTATAATACCTCCAAGGTCTAACATTCTTGCATTAAGGCTCGACAACAGACCTCCACGATCATGCTCATTTAGTTGTACTTCCCCAACATTACTAGGCTTGTCAAACTCTACCAATATGATGACAAGATAATCATGACATCAAAGACCTTTACCATATAGTTTCTCCCCTCATTGGCTTATGCTCCATCATTAAAAGTATCATCTTTAGCATAAGCCAACATTCTTGATTTCTTTTCGAGACTCAAGGAGCTATTAGTAACTCACAACATAAGATCTTGATAATAAAATTTTCAAAGTTACTTACTAACACAAATTAAATATCATATTTCACTTTGAACTTTCCAATTACTTACATCAACATAAGGACTATTTTACTTTCCAATAAACAATCCAACTTTCAAACACATTTACTTTTCATAAATATTTATTTTTTGTAAACACATCAAATAAGTAAAAATTGGAATTTACATAAGTTTAACAACTCACCCCATTTTAGTAAAGTTTATAATGTCATTTCAAACTCATTTATTTGAAAAAACTTATCACATAATTCAAACACATCAAAAAATTAATTTTCCCACTTTTAGTGCATAGGGTTCGGTCACTTCGAAAAATTTAGGGGTTTATTATCTTTTTTTTATTATAAAGTAGTACACAATACTAATTTCGCATATATATATCAACAATAACCAAAAATTGTTATACACAATACTGATTTTTTTTATAAAAAAATTGAAAATGGCATAATTGCCCGACTATTTCAAAGGTAAAAATATTTTCGGTCTTGAATTTTGATAATTTTTCACAAATTAAATAAATATATTTCACTTACATGATACACACAGAATCACTAACTAACTAATAAAGTGGAATAAATATATTTCACCAAGGTGCTATCACTAGTTAGTGGTTTGAATCAAATAAGACTCATCCCTAACGCTTTTACTATTATCTATTAAAAGTAATTTATTATATCATTTGGTAACAATTTTGTTACCAACAATCAAACAAACACATTTATAGGTCCTTCTAGACTATATAATGCCTCATACTCTTTAATAAATATTTTAATATAGAAAAATATTTGATCATATATTTTGGTTCCGATTATTATAGTCTATTTTTCAATAACGAAATAATACCTATGTTAAATTCTATGGTGGCCAATCACAATAAATCATTAACAAAAATATATGAATAATCAAATACGTTGTAATAACTACATGGATTCAAGAAGAGTCATTTAAATTAACTACTCATATTGTTTGATAAAAGATACGTAGAGAGAAAGAAATTACACATAAAGGTTGCACTAGGTCACCTCTAAATGGTAGTTGTCTCCTACTTTGCATCCAAAAATCTGAACCCTAACAAAATTCTGATTTTTGACTTAAATAATGGCCAGGAAATGCGCATCAGCATATTGCGTTCGATCTGGGTGCAATGCGCTACAACAACATTTATTGTGGCGTAGCAAGCTGCACATTGCGCTGCAATGCTCCTTTACTACGCTTAGAGATAGTAAGTTATGCCAGGATGTGCACTACATCATAGTGACAGGTGCAATGCACCCCTGGTCCTTCCTGCTGCGCTCCAACTTCAATCAAAAGGCAATTTTGCACATCTAAGATCACCTAGATCCAGCACTAACCCTCCATAACTTCTCAAGTGTCTGTTCCTTAATGTAAATGACCTGTAACTCCAATAATTATTCTAGGTAGAAAGGGTTAGTGCCTAAACATTCAAAGATAATTCAAGATGATTCAAATTATTTTTCTTTGTCAAAAAATTATTAAATTAACTAGAATAAATAAAACATAAAACAAAAGTTGTTAACAATGTGCTAAAAATTAGAGTTAACGAAGACTCGTCACGTACAAATCTGCAAAACCTATCTTCACTACATTTGGTGTGTAAGTTTGAAAACAAAAAGTACTAGATGCATATATGATGACTCTTCATCATATGCATAGTTTTCATTGTTTTTAGTCTTATTTTTCTTTTATTCATTAGTTAATTTAAGCATTTATTTGATATATTTTGTTGATTTTAGTTCTTTGATTTAATGAAATATTTATGTTCTTATTTCCTTGATTAAGTAGATATTTTTCGTAGTTTTGCGTTGTTTCTTTGTTTTAGTGTAGTGCTGAATTTTGGGGAGAAATTAACTTGACCTATGTGGAGTATTTCAGCTATATCTGGAGTTTTAGACGTCCAATTGGAGTCACCCTGAGTGCAAATAAAAGCTAAGGTCCATATCTACAACTTTCATGAAGACACCAAAACCCAATTTGGACTCAAAAGATGAGAAAAATGCATTAAACACTAGACATAAGAAGTTATGCGCTTGAAGCGCGCCAGAGGTGCATTTCCACAATTAGGAGCTGAAGCTTCTTCCGTTCCGCGCCTGAAGCACACCCAAGGCGCATTTCCACAATATTTTCTCATCTGGATACGGTCCAGGTGCGCCTGAAGCGTGCGGCACGCATCAGAACTCATTAAAATGCGTTTTTATCACTTTTTAGGTATATTTTTGACTATTGGGAAGTTGGGAGACTTGTGACCTAATAGAGAAAATCAGAGACGGCTGTTATTAACACCATTGGAGGAGTTTTATCAAGAATGATTCATGAATCCTTCTTGTAATTCTTCTTTAATCTCTATCTTTTATATCTCTGTCATGAGTAACTAAACCCTATTTGTTAGGGACGAGTGTAACAAAATGAAACCCTTATTTTTCTGATTTGATTTCTAGTTATATGAATGAGTTTATTGAATTATTTTTCTCATCTCTGTGCTTAATGCTTTTTATTGCTTGATCAACATTAAAATGTTCTACGATTCGTATTTTGAAACGGGAGTGGACTTTACGAATGCTTGAGATGAGAAATTCATGAATTTCTAGTCTAGGGATAGATGCAGATCATGAAACCAATTAAATTAGTTGCAAAGGCAATAGTTTAACAAGAGAATTTCTATACGGTAAGGCTTAATTCTAATCTTAAATCCACTAAGGAATTAGGGGTTACTTTGGAATTAAAGGTTCTGTCACTAAGACATTAGGGCATGAATAATAAAGAGAATTCGGTAATAATTCAATAAAGGAATTCAATAATTAGGATCAAATTAGACACCGAGGTTGGCTTCGAAGTGAAACTCATCCCTGACATTTTTCTTATTATAAAGGATCAATTTTATTACTGTTGTTAATTTTAAATATTATTTCAATCAATTCGGAAACTTTTTGTTCAATTTAGAAATTAAATACAACTCGATAGTAAAACACAATCCTTGAGTTCGACACTCGGTACTACCGTTTTATTATTACTTGCAATGATTCAGTACACTTGCTGAAACGCTATCAATATAAGACACATAATATGCAGATTTTGCACCAAATTTTTATACTATGAGCTCACTTTCCAAATAGGTTGTATTGATCAACCTAGTTCTTGAGATTCATTTGTGTTGGGGAATCTATGAGTATTGGATATATGGGTCATCTCCTTTATACTTCGCTCGTCATCCACTTTTCTATTTGTGACACCATAAACCCCAAAATAACCTTTATAATAATTTATACTCAAATTTTTTTAACAAAATTCGCAGCGGATAAAGAAAGTATGTTCAAGCAAATAAAAACATTTATAACTAATTTAAGATATCACATTTCTCAAAAAAACAAAAGGAACACTTTAAATCTTTTTCCTCTTATAAAACAGTGCAATCTCCATAAACTTGATTTAACTAGAATTTCTTAATTTAATTCCCAAGACTTACTAGCGCTAAGGTTGTATATAAAAAGTCATTTGTAATTACATAAGTAAAATACACATTACAACTCTTAATTCCCAGTATCACCTATCAATGCGGGGTTGTAAGTACAGATGTGCACCTAAGAGAGGGGTGGTGAATTAGGTGTTTAGGAAATTTTCTTGTTTTCAGCGATTTGGTGATCGATTTTTACGCTTTAGGATAGTAAGTGATAAAAGTAAAAGGTAGTAAAGAAATGAACACAACAATATTATCCTGGTTCCCCTTATGACCAAGGGTACATCCATTCCTCTTGCACACCACAAGAGATTTCTCCACTATTGTCAGAAAATGTACAAGTCCCACCCTAGGATCTCTGCTACAAACTTCTCACAAAACTTCTAAGATAGCACACCACTATCTTAGATAAGACTACTTTAAGAAAGTACTACTTTCTTTTACACACAATGTAATTTGATAAGGATATAAGAGTATAAGAGAGGTATAATGATATCAATCCAATATTGCTTCAAGTACTTTGAGAACCTTTGTCAAGGATATGAAAATGAAATGCAAGTACTTGAATTATGAAAAATAACTTTGAGAAAAATTAGAAAAGTTGTTCAAAGTTGTTCAAGGTTTTGGTAGTAGGATTGTGTCAGGATAAATCTAAAGTTATGTTGTATTTATACTCCATAAACATCTCTTCAGATTCGTGGCCATTGATTCAAGAGGTTTGATGAACAAATGCAATGATCTAGAACCATTTCAGATCTGAAAAATTGCATTGCTTCCAGTTGTATTCGAATACACCTCTTATAGCGTTCAAATTTAATCAAAATTTTCACCTTGTATTCGAATACGAGCTAATGTAGTGGAATACAAATTCGTATGTTTTGCCACTGACTTGTTGTTTGTATTCGACTACATCAGGTCGTAGTCGAATACAGATATGTAGTCTGAGCTACTGACTTAGCACTTGTATTCGATTATAGTAAGTCGTAGTCGAATACAGATGTCAAGCTTTTGCTACTGACTTAGCATCTGTATTCGAATACACTATGCTGTATTCGAATACAACTTTGCATTTTGCCAAAAATATTAATTTTAAAACTTTGTTAATGTAATTTTGGTATTTGAAAATACTTTTTATGCATATAAAAAGATGCATGGTTCTCATGTACTTGAACTTTTGATTGTATCATTTACCTTTACATTTATTAAACATCTAATATGTTTGAATTAAAATTGAACTATGATATTTTGGACTTCTTTTTGAGCTTGTTGCCTTGATCACAATCGTTGGTCTTTGTCTTCATCAAAAACATGTATTTTACAGGGTTTTCTCCCAAACTTGAACTTCAAGACTCATTAACCTGTAATAACTGCGATTTCGCAAACGCAGGGCCAAGCCAGTCAAACACAAACAACGAAGGAGGTGAGTTTTGTATTTATACAAGACTATCCAAGACAAAGACCAAAGTAAAGTGATCAAGTTGCAAGCTCAAAGTGAAGTCAACAAACAAGTCAACTATGGTCAATATGCTAAGAAGAGTTATAGTTTAAGGTACATGATGTAATCTAATATCATTACATTTCAAATTCACTTGAGAACCTTTTATTTTAGCATATGCATCAAAAGAATTTTCAAAGTGTCAAAATGCATAAGCAATATTTGAAAATCAAGTTTTTGACCAAAATCAAAGTTGTATTCGACTATAGCATCTTGTAGCCGAATACAAACACTAAGTCAGTGGCAAAATCTTTAAATCTGTATTCGACTACAGGATATTGTAGCCGAATACAAATATCAAGT
Organism: Cicer yamashitae; assembly: GCA_037974755.1. Taxonomy (NCBI): domain Eukaryota; kingdom Viridiplantae; phylum Streptophyta; class Magnoliopsida; order Fabales; family Fabaceae; genus Cicer; species Cicer yamashitae. The sequence continues at coordinate 10,891,900 of JBBPBQ010020321.1, read as the reverse complement.
TAGTAGCTAAAACTGGACTTTTGTGTTCGACTACAGCATCTTATAGCCAAATACAAAATCAAGTCAATGGCAAAATTCAATCATCTGTATTGGAGTACAAGGTTTTGTATTCGAATACAAGCTTGAAATTTTGAATTAAAACTGAACGTTACAGAAGTGTATTCAAATACACACAAGCTGTAGCCAAATACAACTGCGAAACAATGCAATCTTTCAGTTCAGATTCAATTGCCAATGATCTGAAGTGATGTCTATGGAGTATAAATACCTCATAGTTTTCAGTTTTAAGTTATCAATCCTACTACAAATCTTAGAATTACTTTCTGAAATATTTTGTGAACTATTCAAAGTTATATTTTCATATTTCAAGTACATGCTCTACATTTTCATATCGTTGAGAAAGTTCTCTGTTGTACTTGAAACTATATTGGATTTTTATCGTTATACAAGATAGCATCAACTGTTATATCCTATTGATTTTAAAGTCATTATTGTAAAACCATTCAAGTTATTGTATTGTTTGAAGAAAAGTGGTGTACTTTCTTCAAGTTTTGTAAATTAAGACAGTGGTGTGCTATCTTAGGCAGATTGTTAGAAGTTTGTAACTGAAGTTGTAGAGTTAGACTTGTACTTATTCTAACAAATAGTGGAAAATCTCTTGTGGTATGCAAAAGGACTGGACGTACCCTTGGTTAAAGGGGAACCAGGATAAATCGTTGAGTTCTTTATTTTTCTATCATTTACAAGCTTTCCATACACTAATCCTAATCAGAAAAATAATCCACTAAATCTCTAAAAACCAGAATATTTCTAAACACCTAATTCACCCCCTCTTAGGTGTGCCTCGGTACTAACATGTTTTGAAATCATGTTGATAGTATAATAAGTAAGAAGAACACGCAATTAATCATCAATAAACTGTATCATTACACAACATTCTTCAACGAAAAACATCACATTATTTAGTCAAAATCAAGGAAAATCAATACATTTCACTATAATATCAAATCATCTCATAAATTATTATCACACATGATACATATTAATCACAACAAAACAATTGCAAGAAAATGCAAATTTTATGTATGAGCTTAGATTCTACTTCACAATGTGGTACCATTCTAACTCTGAAGTACTTGGTTAGGAGGCTTGATACTATGCCACCATCCTGGTGGACGAACAATTCAAATTGGCCTTGTCCTCATAGATCCCCTCAACTCAACCCGAGACACATATACGCGACAGTCGAGGTAAACATATGTTTCATGGTAGCTCCCGACATTTGGAGTGCTACCTCCAAGTCACCAAGGAATTCCCCAACCCGAATACCTCCAAGGTCTAACAATCTTTCCTTAAGGCTGCAGACCGCCACGATCAGGCTTATTCAGTTGTACTTCCTCGGAATCACTAGGCTTGTTAGGCCTTACCTATATAATGACAAAATAATCTCCACTTCAAAAATTCACATCAACTTCAAATATTTCGAACATCTATTTTCTCCCCTTGTTAGCCTAGACTACTCCATTAAGAGCATCATCTTTAGCACAAATTGGAATCATCACTATCTCATCAATTATGGGGTACTTCAATATTCTCAAATTTATAACATCATTAATCATACATAAGCATGGTCATTACATAAACTCATCACAAATTTATAACATCACTATCATCAATCAAACATCATCATTATCATCACATAAACATATATCATACAATACATCCATCTTTTATTATCACATCACATATATTCGTCTAATCAAACATATGCACGGAATTTCATTCAACATCCAACATCACAATAATATCAAATATCAAATACCACACAATTATCAAAAATTAAATCAATCACACCTTATAAACATTTCTATTTAACATTTTAATCTCACAATCCTCATATTTTCACATTAATTAATTTATCTCTCAAAGGGCTAATGCCGTATGTAGCGAGCCCCAGATGAATCATTAGAAAATACGGTTTTCCAGTTCATCTCACCATATATTATACTCATGAATTCAAACGCTCTCTCACCCCTTACCTTATTTTGGTGCTTTAACACATGAATACGATTCCACGAGCAAACAACCTATGTTCTTTGACTCATTGTCCTTTAATCGATCTAACCCGACAATTTATAAGTAAAAGTCATAAATAAATTATGAGAACACACTCGAAAATCTAAATTTCGAAATTGGGTCAAGGAAACTTAACATAAATCAGAAAACCAATCATTGGATATTATAGCAACTTTTCACACGATCGTTTTGGCGTTGGTTTCACTCAAATCGGGCTTACGGTGAGGAAGAACGGGGTAAAATAAAGAATTCTATAAACAGAGAAGTCGGATATTTTATAGAGCTATTGGGATGATTAAAATTCTGAAAAGGTATGTTTAATTGAATAACTAAATGAGTTAAACAACATACTAAAATTTGGAGGAAAACGGAAAAAGTTTTCTGGAACAGTCATCGATCATCAGTGCCAAAAGATGATTTTTATTGTTTTAATGTTCCATACTTCAAATCTTTCTCAAGTGCTTCAACTTTGGATTTCAAATGGTTCTTTACAAAGGAAGATGATTTTTAGTGTTTTAATGTTCAATACTTCAATAGGAATGTGATAACTCCTCATTTTATTGAGTTGGATTTAATTTTAGTAAAAGATTTTCAAATGAATGAATGATTGAAATATCCAGGTCTTGATGAATTTATGAGTTTGGATGGTGCGCATAATTGTGGGCCCAGTTGAGAGTGAATTTTTTTTTTTTTTAACTTTGAAGGCTTTTCATCTCAGGATAAGGATAAATTTATTGGATCAATTATGTGTCCTTGCTTTTCGGATAATGGAGCAATGATGTGTCCTTGCGTTTTGGATTGTGTATAATCCCACAATTAATTTTACCGCAACATTTAGTGAGGAACAAGAATTTCTATTTTTGTTTAATCTCTTCCCTTTGTCCAATCTGTAACACCCCAATTTTTATAATAAACTATTTTAGTAATGAAATAGAATTTTAAATAATTAATTTAGTGTTAAAATTATTTTAGAATTTATGTTGATTAATTTTATTTATATGTGTTTGTTGTGGTGTGATAATTTTATACATATTTAATTTAATGTGTAGTATGAATTATAAATATTATATTGAATTATTTTATTAATTTTTCTAAAAAAAATAATATTTTAGTGTGAGGGTTTCAGAGAATAATACTTCAAGTGATTTTACGTGTGTATGTGCATTGATAATTGTTAAAATATTTTCATATGCATTTGACTAAATGATAAATGTACACATAATTATATTTTAATTGCTTCTATCTATTTCTTACTTTAATTAATTATTTTATAAATAACTATTTTGAATATAATATGAATATTTTCGAGTATCTATTTTTTACTATAGAAATATTAAAATAAATTCTTGGTGTTGAAATGCCTTAAAATGCATATATTAGTAAGTATAGTAATAATTTTGAATACGAAAATTTTTTTTGTTATTATTGAAATATTTTTTAAAAAAGTTAATTACTTTAATTTATCTTTTTTTTTTAAATATTGATTTTGAAATATTAATAATATTACGCTTAATTTTCTTTATATATGTGCTTGTTATGATGTGTCTATTTTATAAATATTTAATTGATTTAGCAGCTAACATAAAATACTGATGTTATATTTATTTATTTTATCATTTTAACTATTCTCAAAATATAATAACGTTTTAATTTGATATTTTGGAAAATATTATTACACACTACGCCAAAAATGACATTTTATAGCGCGTCTTTTATAGCGTTTATTAAATACAAGCGCTGTTGTATAATATTTTGAAATTAATGGAGGATACAACAACGCTTTTTTTACAAGCGTTGTGGCAAAAGCGCTGTTGTAGAGTCATATAGGGTTACATAGCGCTTGCACATAATGTTTACAACCCTTTTACAGCACTTTTGATAAAAGCGCTGTAAATTGAAGCGCTCTCACATAATGTTTACAGCGCTTTTGCAGCATTTTGTATACAAGCGCTGTAAATTATAGCGCTCCCACCTTATGTTACATAGCTTTTAAAGCGCTTTTTGTAAAAGCGCTGTAAATTACATGCGCTTTCACATAATTAAATGACCTATTAGAGCGCTTTTTATACAAGCGCTGTAAAAGGCTTGCGCTTTCACATAATTAAAGGACCTATTAGAGCACTTTTTATACAAGCGCTGTAAAATCATTCAATTTAAATAAAAATGATTCACTTTAAATAAATAAAAACAAATTTAAAACAAATTTAATACGTTGTCCTAATCCTACGAACCCTGTAACAGCCCGATTTTCCAAATATAACTCTATACTTTTTTTTTAATCAATTCAAATTTCATAAGTGAAAGAAATACCTTTGGATAAAACATTTCAGTCGTAACACCACGACAAAAGTCAACAATAATAATAAATAATAAGCAGCGGAAATAGTTTTCAGAATTAAAAGTCCAAAGTATTTCAACAGGAAAATACACCAGGCGTATTCTCGGCAGTCACCTGCACAAATGCACTGCCCCAAGAATTTCTACTTTCCCCACGTCACATAAAAAAGTGACACATGGACCCACCAAAAAGAAAAGTCAACAAACACATTAAGCATAGGTACAGTCTTCCAAATTAAATAAATACAACCACAAAAGGAAGACACCCAGCCCCTATACAACCACCTAATCTGATCATGCTAAAAACTATATAACCCAGTAAACTCCACGCGCTCAACAAAATCCTCCTGGCACAACCTCGGTCAGGTATAACTACTACCTTCCCATCTCCGGGACACTAACTGGAAGGACGGTCCTGTTCCTCATCTGAGGGCAAAGCCCAGATTATCACAATAATGTAAAGGGTCAGCAATCCGAAATTAACAAACATCACATAGCATTTAAGTTTTAAATGCACAAAATAACCTTTGAACTTAACCTACACCTTGAAAGGGTTTCCTTATGCCAACCATGCATAAACAAGTTGAAATTTTTTTTTATTTTAACAAAACTGCACTGCTGTATTCGAATACAACCTCTTTGTAGTCGAATACAGTTGCGAAAACAGCAAAAAAACAGCAAAAACAGCACAGACAACACTACTGTATTTGAATACAGCCTCTCTGTAGTCGAATACAGATGCGAAAAACAGCAAAAATCCTGCAGATTTTGTATTCGAATACAATTGCAAAGTTAGTGGCAAAAATTTGATATCTGTATTCGACTACAACATCCTCGTAGTCGAATACAAGGGCAAATACATAAGTCAGTAGCTAAAACGCTTAAATGTATTCGACTACAATCACCTCGTATTCGAATACAACTGCACAATAATGCAGATTTCAGTTTCGAAAACATTTCGAAATCATTCAACACTTAACACACAAACATGACTCACGTGCCAAGCACCCTAATGCCAAAATGCATGATTCCAGAATTCCAAACCAAAACCCACCTCGAAGGGGCATAAATCGTAATTGTACCGCCTCTCACAGACCAGTACTAATTACCAAGGTGCAATCTATCACGGATCAGCACGATTTACTCGAGTGCAGTCTATCACAGACCAGCACGTTTTAACTGCGTATAGTCTATCACAGACCAGTACGTCTTAACCACGTACAGTCTATCATAGACCAGTACGTTTTCACTGCGTACAGTCTATCACAGACCAGTACGTTTTCACCGCGTACAATCTATCACAGACCACTACGTTTTCACTGCGTACAGTTTATCACAGACCAATACGTTTTCACTGCGTACAGTTTATCACAGACCAATACGTTTTCACTGCGTACAGTTTATCGCATACTAGCACGGCGTGAAAATCCCCGCAAGGATAAGATGAACCAACCAATCACATGGCATCATCTCGTGGCCCATCACGGTCACCAGTATCGCCATGGCACAATCGCAGTCACCACTTAAATATCGTGGCCCATCGCGGTCACCACTTAAACATCGTGGCCCATCGCGGTCACCACTTAAACATCGTACCTCAACACCTCAAACACGCCAAAAAGTAGTTTTGAACACAATATCACATCAAAACATAATCACCACAAATACACACACATAGTCACACCACAACCATTCATAATATCAATTATGAGCACATAAACACATCGAAACTAATCTCCACAAATTCCACCTCAAATTTAATCCACAATTCCCAATTCACTCCAAATCATAAAAAATTCCAATTTACCATAAATCACTCATTTTCAAAACTCCTCATATTTCAACCACAATACACCCATTAATTTCCATAATTTCAAACATGGATTATGCCAAGTTTATTTCCCACAAAATTTCACCTTTCACACCAAATTTCATCAATTCATTTTCCACACAAAAATGACACATAATTCACATTAATTCAATCTCAGCAAATCGCGCACAAATCACATCAAACTACACCTCAACCGCATCAATTTTAATTCCAATAATTCACGCATAAACGAATTAAATTCATTTTCACCATTTTACACATCAAATACACCAAATTTCTTTTCCATAAAATCACATATAATGTCCTAAATGGAAACTAAAAGTTTGGAAGGAGCCCTTACCTTATCGGTAGCTCTAACAACCGATTACAGTACCGCGATTAATTCCGGTAAAAACTTTTCTCGCGATGTCACTTCCAAAGTTAGCTCACTAGCTCCGCAATGTGGCAAGGATCAACTTTCCCTTCTGTCACTTCTTAAGATGGAGCTCCGAAGTCGAAGTAAAGTGGAGGTTTGTGTTTGGCGGTTTTGAAAACCGCTAACACTTGGTTTTCGTTCGAAACAGAGGAAGAAGAAAAAGAAAAGGAGAAGCTCGCGAGCAGGGAGGAAAATGTTTGTTTTTTTCTAATCTTTCCCTTGCCTTCACTTATACATTATATATATATTAACTTACTAAATATATATAAATGTATATGTTACTAACTAAACCATTAATATATATATACATATTAAAATTAAACCAAACCAAAAATATCAACATACACACATCTCAAACTATTTCAATAAAAATATCTACTCTCATTGCAACTCATTTTACAGGTAAAATTTTCAGCAACCAGAGATATTTTTAACAAAATAATCCGGTAATAAATTCTTCGTAACGTAAATAAATTATTTCTCGACAAATAATTCTCACCGGATCTATATATATATATATATATATATATATATATATATATAAATAACATAAAACAAACTCTAATAAAATATGCTTTTGGTATATAATTCACAAAATGAATTAAAATTGGGCTAAATGCCTCAACAATTTAACACCAAATATACTAAAATTGCATAATTTAGAGTTTAAAATTAAGGGTCTTACATTACTACCCTCCAAAAAGAAGTTTTGTCCTCGAAACTTAAAGCACGAGTAACAATCCACACTAGGTTTGTACTCAAATTCTACAGACAAGTCACAACTTGTTTTACCCGGCCTACTCGAAGATAGTGTTGCCCACCCATTTTCATAGGGTGCTTAATAACTCCATACATTACCACTGCCGATAAGACTCGCCCGTTCCATTCAACATGGTTTTGTCTACTATCAACAATAGATTAAGGATGATTAGTCCCTTAATTTGTCAACAAATAACCAAATATACTAAAATTGCATAATTTAGAGTTTAAAATTAAGGGTCTTACAAACCCTCATCTCCTCTACTCTGTAAACCCTCCCCTCCTTTACTGTGCGTCCATCTACTGCTCCTCCTTTAAAACAAATTGGATACGTTGTCTCAGGTACTGTATTTATTTATTTGTTGTTGTCACTAAAACTGATAAATTGTTACATAATAAATCATCTAAAATCTATTCTTTTTTGAAATTTGTTGATCTGTTCTGTTTTGAAATCAGACTTGGACCTTGGTTTCCATTTTCCAATATTAGATATATGTACTATAGATTGGTATAATTTTATCAGTAGCTTATTATTTGTGTAACTGCATTTATATCCAATCGATTGTCAAAATAGTATGAAAATGGAGTGAAGGAGTTTGTTTAGTTTGCAGTCAAGAATGCAAAAGATCCAAATAGAATCGTTTGTCCTTGTTTAAAATGTTGTTTTGGAAAACGCGTTACAGCAGATGAATTGGAATGACATTTAGTATGGCATGGAATTGATCAAAGCTATACATGTTGGATAAGACATGGTGAGAAAAAAAAAGGAAACATTAATTTTGAGAATGGTTCGACATATGCTTCAACTGATTTCGACACAGATACATATGAGCGGGACCGAGTTGAGGAGATTGCAAAAGCAGTTGAAGAAGATCTTCGGGATTGTCCTAAAATGTTTGAGAGTTTGTTGAGTGATGCAGAGAAACCATTATATAATGGTTGTACTAAATTCACAAGACTGTCGGCGATATTAAAGTTGTACAACTTAAAAGCAAGTAATGGATGGTGTGATAAAAGCTTCACAAAATTATTAACACTCTTAAAAGATATGTTGCCAGATGATAATGAACTTCCCAGTCGAACCTACGAGGCTAAACGAATTTTGTGCTCTATTGGCATGAGTTACGAAAGAATTCATGCGTGTCCTAACGATTGCATTTTATTTCGAAACAAATATAAATTACTAAAGGCGTGTCCGAAATGCAATGTCTCTCGATATAAGAAGAAATAATCTACTCCAGCAAAAGTCGTGTGGTATTTTCCTATAATACCAAGGTTTAGGCGCATCTATCGCAGTGAAGAAGATTCAAAACACTTGACATGGCATGCAGATGAAAGAATTAGAGATGGAAAGTTTCGACACCCTGCAGATTCTCCACAATGGGCAAAAATTGATCACGAGTATCCTGAATTCGGGAGAGAGTCAAGAAATCTACGACTTGCACTTTCTACTGATGGAATGAATCCACATGGTCTTCAAAGCATCTCACACAACACGTGGCTTGTGATTTTGTTGATTTATAACCTACCTCCATGGTTATGTATGAAGCGTAAGTTTATGATGTTGTCTCTGTTAATTTCTGGACTCAAACAACCAGGGAATGATATCGACGTATACTTGACTCCTTTAATTGAAGATTTAAAAATTATGTGGGAGACAGTTGTGGAAGTTTATGATGGGTATAAGAAAGAATGTTTCAATTTGAGGGCTATGTTGTTCGGCACAATTAATGATTTTCCAGCATATGGTAATTTATCAGGATTTAGCATTAAAGGTTAGTGTGCATGTCCTATATGTGAAGGGAGTACAAATTGGATGCGGTTGAAACATTGTAAGAAGAATGTATTTCTTGGACATCATAGATTTTTACCTTATAGTCATTAGTATCGTGGGTGGAGAAATGCATTCAATGGAAAACAGAGGAAGATAAAGCTCCTTTAGCACCGACTGGATATCAAATACTTGAAAAAGTACAAGGTTTGACCAATAAATTTGGCAAACCTTTTGCGGGAGAGCTGGTCAAAACTGGGTGGAAGAAAAAGTCAATTTTCTTTGAATTGCCATATTCGAAGTCATTGTATATAAGACATTTCCTCGATGTGATGCATATTGAAAAAAATATATTTGATATTGTTATTGGTA
>JBBPBQ010020321.1:10775885-10879996 GCA_037974755.1 Cicer yamashitae | reverse complement strand
TTTCTGCTTATACTTATTTTCTGCTTATATTTAGCTTGATCTTAGTGTTTTATATTAAGTTCATGTAATTTAAGTGTTTGACCTGCAAGACCTGATTTTCTGCTTATATTGAACTTGAAAAAGCTTTGTTTGAGTACCGGGAATTTTTCTTGAACTTGAACTGATCATCCCAATATGAGTTGATCATGTAATTTAGCATTGATATATATATATATATATATATAGGTATTTAATTAATTATTCGGAAGAAAAAAAATCCAAATATAGGTATTTTACTAATTATTTAGCATTTTACAGAAACTGAACTTATATTGTAATTTAACATATTTAACTTGAACTGAACTGAACATAAACTTGTAATTTTACAGCGCTTTTGTCAATAAGCGCTATAAAAAGCCTTTAAAAAAATAAGGAGGTCACAAAGCGTTTGCACATAATAAAACAAAGAGGTTTTTTAAAGCGCTTTTTGGACAAGCGCTGTAAAAGGCTTTTAATAAAATAAAATAAGGAGGTCTTTTAAAGCGCTTGTTACATAAGCGCTGTAAAAGGGTCACATAGCGCTTGCACATAATAAAACAAAGAGGTGTTTTAAAGCCCTTTTTGGAAAAAAGCTGTAAAAGGCTTTTAAAAAAATAAAATAAGGAGGTCGTTTACAGCGCTTTCGGACAACTGCTTTAAAAGGCTTCTAAAAAAGCGGTGTAATAGGCTTTTAAAAAATAAAATAAGGAGGTCTTTTACAGCGCTCTTTCAAAAAAGCGCTATAATAGGGTTTTATATATAACTGTAAGACCCTTAATTTTAAAACTCTAATTTATGCCATTTTAGTATAATTGGTGTTAAATTGCTAAGGCATTTAGCCCAATTTTAATTCATTTTGTGAATTAAATACCTAAAGCATATTTTATTAGAGTTTTCTATATGTTCATTATATATATATATATATATATATATATTTAGATCCGGTTAAAATTATTTGGCGAGAAATAATTTATTTACGTTGCAGAGAATTTATTACCTGCCAATTGAGTTGCAATGAGAATATATATTTTTACCAAAATTGTTGGGGTGTGTGTGAGAGTGTTTGAAATTGGTTGGTTTGGGATATTTATATATTTATATATATATATATATATATATATTATGAGTAGTATATATATATATATATATGAAAGAAAAGGAAAAGAAAGGCATAAAGAAGCAAACATTTTCCTCTGTTCGCGTGCCTACTACATCTTCCTCTTTCCTTCTTTGTTTTCCAAAAACCCCACATACAAAACCTCACATATCACCTAGATCCAAGCTTTATCTCGCGACGCGACTGAAGAGAAAGTTGATCGTGATCACGTTGCGGTGCTTGGGAACTAATTTTCGCAGCTTTGTGCGAAGCGGGAATTTGACCGGAATTTTATCGCGGAACCGTAATCGGTTGTTCGAGCTACCGTCGAGGTAAGGGCTCCTTCCAATTTTTAGCTTGCATATAGGACTCTATATGTGTATTTGTGGGGTTTGTTTTGATGGAGGTTATGTGTGAATTTGGGGAAAAGGAATTTAATGGGATTTATGTGAGTTGTGGAAAAGAAATTTGGTGGTTTATGTTTAACAATTTTGAGTTTTGATTTGGAGTGTTATGATTGAAAATTTTGGAAAATAAATTTGATGGGTTAAGGTGTATTGTTGTGAGAAATGAAGTTAATGCATTTTGTGGGTAAATGGTGAAATTGAATTTAATGAGTTTGAGGTGTGGGTGATGGTGATTTTTACTTGGTATGGTTGATGTGTTTATGGGTAACTTTATGAATGTGGATATTTGCTTTATGCTTCAAGATGTGGGAATTTGAATAAATGCAAATTATGTGTGTATTTTGATTTGGTATGAATTGATGAGCTTGTGTATGTGGTGATTTGAATTCAATATGATTTGTGAATTCAATTTCATGTGATTTGAGGATTGTATGCATTGAGTATGCTCTGTGTTAAATTTGAGAATCATTAGTGTTAAATGAGCATTAAAAATGGGGAATCTTTTAATAGCTGCATTTACTTAATGATTGTGGTGTCGAGAGTCAGAGTATGCTCATGCATTTCATAGTAGTGATAGCGGTGATCGGATGGGCCACGGGATGATTCCACGTGATTGGATGGTTCATCTTATCCTTACGGGGATTATCGCGTCGGTGATAGTGGTGACCGGATGGGCCACGGGATGATTCCACGTGATTGGATGGTTCATCTTATCCTTACGGGGATTATCGCGTCGGTTATAGTGGTGACCGGATGGGCCACGGGATGATTCCACGTGATTGGATAGTTCATCTTATCCTTACGGGGATTATCGCGTCGGTGATAGTGGTGACCGGATGGGCCACAGGATGATTCCACGTGATTGGATGGTTCATCTAATCCGTATGGGGGATGATTCCACGTGATTGGATGGTTCATCTTACCCTTACATGGATTATCGCGTCGTGCTAACCTGTGAGAGGTTGCACATTAGTAAATCGTGCTAGCCTGTGAGAGACTGCACCTTGGTAATTAGTACTAGTCTGTGAAAGGTTGTACAATTATGATTTACTCCCCTTCGAGGAGGGTTTTGTTGATATTCCGGAATCATGTGCATTGGCATATATGCATTGCATTAGGGTGCTTGGCACACGAGTCATGTTTGACATGTTCTGATGTTTGTATATGCGTACTTGATTGTGATGAGTGATTTGTGTTGTGTTGGTGTTTGTGATTGATTGAATTGGTGTTGAAAGTGTTGGAATGAATTTGGAAGTGTTGGAATGTTTTTGAAAGGGTTAAATACTGATTTTCTGTTGTTTTGACAGGTGTATTCGACTACACCTGTGTTGGAGTCGAATACAGATGATTAAATTAGCTACTGACTTGATTTTATTTTGATGTGTATTCGACTACACAAGGTGCTGTATTCGAATACAGTTGAATGGAATGCTGTATTCGAATACCGACAGGCTGTATTCGAATACAGTAGTGCTGTCAGTGCTGTTTTGCTGTTTTTCTGTTGTTTTCGCAAGTGTATTCGACTACACATAGGGTGTATTCGAATACAACAGTGCTGTTTGGTCCAAAACTTCATTTTTCAACCTCGTTTATGCATGTTTAACATATGTAAACCCTTTCTAGATGCATGCTAAGTTGAAAGGTGATTTTGTGCATTTAAAATTGAATGCTATGTGGTATTTGTTAATTTCGATTGGTGACCCCTTACAACTTTTGTGGAAATCTGGGCTTTGCCCTCAGATGAGAAACAGGGTCGATCTAAGGCGTGGCACAGCGATGGGTTGGTTTTGTAACCGGAAGTAGTGGGGCTTGTTGCCATTCGTGGATTCTCAGTACCCAGTCACCCTCAGATAGATTAATGATCAGCTTAGGGTTGTAATCAAGAATTTTATTTATTTTCCCTTTCCTATTTTAAAGTTGTTGTTGTAAAAAAGGGAACTTGTGTATTCGAAACAAAGCATTTTAGTCGGTGTATATTTTACTTTGGATTTTTGCTCAAAACCATTTCCGCTGTTGTAATTAATGATAACCTTTGTCGTGGTGATACGACTCAAATATTTTATCCAAGAGTATTTACTTTATTTATGGACTTAACTTGGGATTCTTATCGATTTATTTTTGAAAAAAAAATACACTCGCGCTTTTAAAAATCGGGGTGTTACAATAACAGTAAACCGCTTCAGTTTCCTTTTCATTACGTAAACTTCTGTAAAATACATGTTTTTGATGAAGACAAAAGACCAACGATGATGATGATCAAGACAACAAGCTCAAAAATAAGAAGTCCAAAATCTCTTATTGATAAACTTTAATTCAAACATACTAGATGTTTAAATGTAAAGGTAAATGATACAATCACAATATCAAGTACATGAGAACCATGCATCTTTACATATGCATAAAAAGTATTTTGAAAAGTCAAAATTACATTTACAAAGTGTTAAAATTAATATTTTTGACAAAATACAAAGGTGTATTCGAATACAACATAAGTGTATTCGAATACAGATGAAAATTGCTAAAGTCAGTAGCAAAAGCCTCTCATCTGTATTCGACTACATCCTATTGTATTCGAATACAACCAACAAGTCAGTGGCAAAATTGATCAATCTGTATTCGACTACATACATGTGTATTCGACTACACAGTGTTAAATTTGAATAAATTTGAACGTTACAAAGAGGTGTATTCGAATACATACATCCTGTATTCGAATACAACTGGAAGCAATGCAATCTTTCAGATCTGAAATGGTTCAAGATCATTGCAATTGTTCCTCAAACCTCTTGGATCAATGGCCACGAATTTGAAGAGATGTTTATGGACTATAAATACACCATAACTTCAGATTCATTGATAGAGAATCCCACGAACAAACCTTGAACGACTTTGAACAACTTTTCTATTCTTCTCAAAGTCATTTTTGATAAATTCAAGTACTTGCATTTCATTTTCATATCCTTGACAAAGGTTCTCAAAGTACTTGAAGCAATATTGGATTGTTATCATTATACCTCTCTTTCATACTCTTATATTCTTACCAAATTACAGTGTTTGTAAAAAGAAAGTAGTACTTTCTTTAAGTAATCTTATCTAAGATAGTGGGGTGCTATCTTAGAGGTTTTGTTAGAAGTTTGTAGCATAGATCCTAGGGTGGGACTTGTACATTTTCTAACAATAGTGGAGAAATCTCTTGTGGTGTGCAAGAGGACTGGGTGTACCCTTGGGTATAAGGGGAACCAGGATAATTCTGCTGTGTCCATTTCTTTACTGCTATTTACTCTTTCACTTATTATCCTTAAACACAAAAATCGATCACTTAAATTCTGAAAACAAGAAAAACTTCTAAACACCTAATTCACCCCCCCCCCCTCTTAGGTGCACATCTGTACTAACAATTGGCATCAGAGCAGGTTCAAGGTAACTTACTCCTCGATCAATAACTCATGGCTTCCGCACAACCTGTTTTCATAGATGGTGGCAGTAGTAACAGACCACTATGCTTCGTTGGCGAGCATTATGATTTTTGGAAGATACGTATGCAAGCGTATCTTGAAGCACAAGGAGACAATATATGGGATGCTATTGAAAATGGTCCTTACATTCCAACAACAATCATCAATAACAAAGAGGAAATTAAGATAAAGAATTCCTGGACCGATGACGATAAAAGAAAAGTGCTGTTCGATAAAAAGGCTAAAAACATTCTACAATCAGCACTACGGATGGATGAATTTTTCCGTGTATCTCACTGTAAGACAGCCAAAGAAATATGGGACACATTGGAAGTAACCCATGAAGGCACCATAGAGGTAAAAATATCTAAACTTAATACACTTTCTCAAGAAAATGAGTTATTTCGTATGCAGCCCGGAGAATCTATCTTAGACATGCAGAAAAGATTTTCCCACTTAACAAATCACTTGACGGCTCATGGAAAGATTTTCTCCAACGATGAACTAAATCTGAAAGTATTAAGATCACTAACAAGGGCTTGGCAACGAAAGGTGATAGCAATATCAGAAAAGAAAAGCTTATCCAAAATGTCACTTTCTGCATTATTTGGCAAACTCCAAGAACACGAAATTGAACTTGCAAGGTTGGAGCAAAATGAAAGTCTAATAAAGAAGACCAAAAACATTGCTCTAAAGACCGAATCAAAGGAACAAATCACAGATGAAAATTCTGATGAAGACGAAAACATTACTTCCCTTGTTGAGAAATTTGGTAAGTTTCTTAAAAATGATAGAAATTTCAAAAAGAAGAATTTCAGAAAGAAAGATAGCTCTACCTCAAACCAAAACTTCACGTGTTTTGAATGCGGAAAACAAGGACATATCAAAACAGACTGTCCAAACCTTATCAAGAAAATTGCCGGTAAAAGGAAAGACTTCAAGAAAGTATACATAGCTTGGGAAGATAACGAAGTAAGTTCATCATCAGAAACAGAAAGTGAGGAATGCGCTAATGTTGCACTAATGGCATCGCATCAATCAGATGACGAAGAGGTTAGTAACATAAACTCTCTTCATTATAATAAAACTAATAGTGAATTAATTATAGAATACAATGATGCTCAAAACGCCATAAAGGAACTCCTTATTGAATGTAAAAATCTGTTTAAACTAGTGTCAACACAAAAGAGACAAATCTCAAGTCTTCAAGAAAAAGTTGACATTATGGAAAAGGATGCTAAAAAATCAAAGCAGAATTTTACATGCAATAAATGTGATTCCCTTTCATTCAAAATTGTTCAATTAAGTAGAGTAATTGAACGATATGAAAAATGACAAATAGGATTGGAGAATGTTCTAAACATGCAAAGATACTCGAATGATAAAAGTGGTATTGGATTCTCTAAATTTGACAAACCAAGCTCAAATAAGACCATTTTTGTCAAAGCAAGTACACAATCCAATCAAGGAAATATTACAATTTTACAAAAAGGTCATTCTTATAAGGAGAAAATTACTCAAAATAAATTTCATACATTTGCTATTAAAAATAAATTTATTCCTACTTGTTCCTAATGTGGTCTTCATGGTCACACACCTAATGCCTGTCATGTGAGAAACATTAGTATTCCAAAAGGGCATTATGTGTGGGTAAAGAAAGGTACTTTGTCATCACTCTTCAAAATTTAAAATTTTCTTCTTGATTAATTGTTAGAATTAAGTCATTAATGTTTCTTTGTTCTTAAATGTGGTTATTTGTTATTAAATATGTGAATATATGCATTACTTGGTGTATTCTTCGTGAAAAATTCGTTTCTATTGCAAATATTCAAAACTGTAGCCGAATACACGGAATATATAATCGAATACACATTCCTAGAAACACTTGTATTCGAATACAACACAAGTGTAGTCGAATACAAGTTCAGGTTTTTGTCCATATATAAAGCTTTTTCAATTGATAAAGTTGCTAGAATTAAATATATATCTTTATGTGCCTTACATTTTGTATTTTTTGTGAAAAAAAATTCATTTTTAAACAAAAACTTGAAAATGTAGTTCGTATACTAGGAATAGTTTTTGATGAAGCTTGTTTAACAATTTCTTATGATGCTTTCATTAATTTTCCTTTTTAATATATTTTCATTATAATACTTGAACATGATTTTGGGTATTATTTGATATTCGAACATTCTCTTTTATATCTTAAAATTACTTGGATTCTACTTTATATATTGTCGATATTTTCCTTCTTTTTGATCATGTCAAAAGGGGGAGAATAGTTGGATATTTTGTTGTTTTTAAAACTGTTTGTGATGGAGCTAAATATCACTAGAAGGGGGGTTGAATAGGGATTTTGGCGTTTAAAAATAATTTCAAGTGTTTATGAATTTCTGTCCTCTCAGAGAGGATGCGATCTGAAAATAGATTTTTAAGTTTTTCAACTGAAGGCAGAATAAATGCAAGGAAAATATAAAGGGATAGACACACAACTTTTATACTGGTTCACCCAATGATGGCTACGTCCAGTCCTCACACCCTTGTGAGATTTCACTAAAACAATCAGATCAACCTCTCTCCGAGGATGATTACACTTTGTGTATTCTCAAGCTTCACCAAGCTTACAATCAAGTTTCAAATATTTTCAAGTACAACTTACTTGAAAATTACAGAGTGATATGATTATGATTTCTTTCTCTTTACTTAAACACTTTCTAAAAAGATATTTCAAAGATCTAGTGTATGAGTGTAGAAAGTGTAAAGAGAGGATGACTATTGCTTATGATAAACTTAAGATTTTGATCTATTTTCTGCAATGTTGTGGTGTGTTTAATGAAGAAGAGCTTCCTGCCTTTTATAGAGCCCTTGACAGCTCTTCCATGTGTAAACAACTTCATGACCGTTGAGGAGGATGCATCAAATAGTCCAATGGTCTTTGAGCTGACATTACAGAACTGCCATCCAGCTATCCTTGGACCTATGCTGTCCATCCTCAGCCTAGTCATTGGACTTTGGTCTTGTGTAGCCTTTTACTTTTTTCATTCTTCAAGACTTGTGACTTCTATTTTGAGTTTGTTTGAAGTTGCCTTTCTATATATTGACTTTGCTTTATTTTTCCAATCATCCAAGAATGAAATATAGGGCTGCCCTTAGCCTTTGCACATGGGATGGTGTTTTGCAAACATGTGACTATTTTGAATATCCATACGTTGAACCATTCTTGAACCTAGTATTGCTGGCCTTTTGATTTCTTTTGATCAAATGCTTTATATAATTATTTATTCATGCTGTTTTGACTTCCTTTGATGAATTAAGAACATTATTTCCGCGAGGATGGCTATTCAGCTTGAAGACCCATCCTCTGACCTATCCTCTAGCTTGAACATTTAATGTATTAGCCCAGATTTTTCTCCCTTTTGATCTAGTTGAGGATTAACCTGTTTTCTTATAATAATTCACTCAAAAGTACAGATTAGTATTAACCACAATCATAATCTTTAAATAATTTTGTTATCATTAAAATCAATTGAGAGATTTTGTCTCAACAATCTCCCCCTTTTTGATGATGACAAAATTCTTTAGATTATGATTTTTAAATATGATGATGTAAAATGTTTATGCTCCCCCTGAATCAAATGAGTAATTTATTTTTTAAAATTTTAAGTGCTTAAAAAATTTAAGTGCTCATAAAAAATTACTCCCCCTGAATGATATGAATCTATCAAGATAAAGAAAACCATAATGATATTTCAAACCAGTAATGTTGTAATGGCATAAACGTTAAACATGCATAGTCATTTTAAAACATCAAAACATTTAATCAGCAAAGCAAAGAAAAAAAAAACAACAAAACATCATAATCAGCAAAACATCAAAAGGACATCATAATCGTTCTCCCCCAGAATTATGGCAGCAGCAAAAAGCATAGGAGTGAGGTGGCTACTCAGAAGAGGACGGCTCATCAGAAGAGGACGAAGGGGAGGAAACAGGAACAACAAACGTAGGCATGGCAGGGAGCTCAGGAAGAGAAACATTAGGATCAGCCATATTGACCATATGTTTGGTAACCCATTCAAGAATGAGCCCAAATTGTGCAAACGAGTTCTGAAGGTGGTCGAAATGACGAATCAGTTTCTGCTGATCCTTCCTGATGGTTTTCAGGGGCTTCATATGCTTAGTGACCTTCCGTTCCTTAGTACGTGGGCCAGGGCTAGAGTCCTTGGGCTGATTATTGACGCTGGAGCTCTTATTCTGCGAACTTCCAGCATTATCCTTAGAGGGTTGATCATTTGTTGGCGCTAAAAATGAGTCAAGAGAACAGAACCCAGTAGGAACCTCAGGCAGAGGTTGGGGTTGTTTAGGAACAATGTCAACATGAGTTGAAAGAGGAGCAGAAGTAGAAGGCATCAAAATGTCTTCTTGCAAACCAGGAGGAAATTCCTCAGGCAAGGTTTCAGGTGAGAAATGATGATATGTAAGATTGAGATCAAAGTAAAGTTCTTCACCGTCTTCCATGAGAGCACGAGGACCATTTTTGACAGCCTCCTCATGAGGAGGATCATTAGCGAATTGAGGTTGTGACTCTTCAATGGGCATATTTAAATCAGAAGGCAGCGGAGGGGATTTTGGTGGAGAGGGAACAACAGTGGACAGAGGCGGAGAAGGAGTGGGTGCAGCTTCCATAGTGGTCCCTTGAGGTGGATTGGGAGTATCCTCATAAGGAGGTTGATCTGATGGTTGTTCGAGTGGAGCAGCAGTAGAGGAGGAACTTCTTGTTTTCCTTTTCTTTGAGGTGGTCGACTCAGTGGGTGTTGTAGATGGCTGAAGGCGCATCTGTTTAACATTCTTCATGGAGAATATGTTATTAAACTGCAGAGAAGGTTCATCATCCAAAGGAACCTTGAAAAACTTGAAAAGCTTGGTTAAGATCATACCATACGGTGCTGACCTACCCAAAATTGCTGCATTTAACATGAAGTTAAAAATGATGTTTCCCAGATGGAGAGAGGAGCCCGTGATCAAATGATGAAGGAGAAGAATATCCAACTCAGTTACTTTTTCAAAACTGCCAGCGCGAGGGACAATGCAGTGAACAAAAATGTTGTGTAGAATGCGACACAGTGGGAGGAGGTTTGAAGCAACGTGGGGTTTAGTGGGTTGGATGAAAGTATTGGCCAAAACAGAAGAGTGAGTGATCCTGCACTAAGAGTACCAATTTTCAGAAAAGAAGTAAGCTCCTTCATTCTGAATATCAAGGATTTGTCATAAGGTAGTTGGAGTGATTTCCATGAGGACACCTTTCAGAATGATGGTGAACCCAGAAATTCCCTTAGACCAGTTTGAATCAGCATAGAATGCCCTTACAAATCGAGGGTATTGAGGCTCATTGATTTTGAGAAATGAGGTCCAGCCCAACTGATCAAAGATTTCTTCAACATTAAAGCCTCCTTCCTTTAAGTCAGTCAAATCAATAATTTTGCCATTTACCACAAGTTTGTTGACCCATTTGGATAAGTAATTTGTTTCGTGGTCAGCCGAATCAAAAATCGAATTTGATCTAGATTTTTGTGAGGGTGAGGACTTTGTTCGTTTTGAAGAGGGTTTGGATTTCTTCAAAAAATTTTTGATTTGGACTTTGTTCTTTTTAGTATGAGTTTTAATTGGTGGTGAACAAGGGGTTGGTTCAGTGGGAAGTGTTTGATCTGAGTCTTCTGATTCCACAAGGTGAACAGTAGATTCTTGATGAACAGATTTTTTAGATGAGAGAACACCAGAAAGGATTCTTGAGGATCGTCTGGTTGGAGCAGAGGATTGAGTGGAGGATGAATGTTTGGAAGGTTTGGGTGAAATGGAGGGGAGAGAGGTAGTGACAGAGGGTTCAACATTAGATAATGAAGTTTGATTTTCAGTGGTGTAAGATGTGGTTTCCTCAAGGTGATCAAACTCTGTGCTAGAGTAATGATCCTCAGCCTCTTCATATTCTGGAGAGATGATTTTTCTTCTAGCAACAAACTTAGTTCTTGCCATGATTTTTGAAAGAGAAAATTAATTCTGGGTTTAGAGGAAATGAGATGAAGGACAACGAGGAGAGTGATGAAGTTATGGAGGATGCTGATGGAAGATAAAAGGAAAGAAAAAGGAAAAAGAAAAAAGAAACGATGGAGAGAGAAGGAGGGTAAAAAAATAATGATGCAGTTTTCCTGGGAGGATGTAACGTGATTGATTGGACAAGGCGTGCAGGTGGGCGTATGAAGCACGCGTGTTGGAAACGGCAGTTTCAGCCGTTGTGGCATTAAATGCTATCGCGAATCAAGGAAACGGCGCCACATGGACGGCCCAATGAGAAAGGGAGCGCGTGCACGCAAGGTCTGGGGCATTTAAAGCAGAAACATCAAAATGGACTCTGTGTCCTCTGAGTTCTTTCCATCCTCTAAACTCTAGGCCTTTTTTTTTGTTTTTTAAAATCAATTTGATCTTTCACAAAAATATTAAAAATTAAAATAATAAAACAACCAAAAACAATAATACAAAAACAGAAATGATATAATGGATAAAACTATTACTCAATTAATTTTTAAAAAAATCAATGATGGAGAGTTTTTCCAAAATATTTTTAAACCGATCCTCCTGGAGAGGTTTCGTAAAAATGTCTGCCAATTGATTTTCAGTGTCAATGAAAATTAATTTAATGTCACCTTTTTTGAACATGATCTCTTATAAAATGATACCGGTACCTTTTATTTGAGCTTTATCATTATTTTCGAATGTGACTGATCCTCCATCCTTTATTTCCAATGAAATAAAGCAATGCATATCCCCTGTCATATGCCTTGAGCAGCCACTGTCCAAGAACCAAGGCTTTCTTTTGTTGATCAGAGGATGTATCTGTGTTTGAGTTTAATAGTGACTTAGGTACCCATATAGAGGTGGGTCCTCGTTGGTTAGTTCTTCCTCTTGTGAGGAATTTTCTTTTGTGATAACAAATAGAATCGTGATGCCCATATTTACCACAGAATGAACATCCTTTCTTAACGTTATCTGCCCTTTTCTTTGCATAACATCTTTTGAAAGTATGTCCAAGTTTTTTGCAACAGGTGCATCTTGGCCTATCCTCTTGTTTCTTTGGAATAAAAAAATTTTCATAGAGTTTTTGTTTTTGAGAACTTTTAAATCCAATACCAGCTTTGTCAATGATTCCAGATTGTGATCCCATAATCTTTTGAAAAGTATCAGTAGATTTAACAAAGTTGGTAAGATCATTTTTGAGTTCTTCAACCTCTATTTTCAAAATTTCCTTTTCTGCATCCTCTTCTGGAGGATGAGTTTTGACATTTCTTTTGTTTACAATAGATAGTTGTTCAGACAACTTCTCATGAGATTACTGCAAGTCTAGAATAGTTTGTTCATAATTTTTATTCTTAGCTTGAAGTTCCTCATTTAACTTCTTTATTTCATAAAGTTGGTTTTTAAGAAAACCACATTTATGAGACAAAGTGTTTGAGTCATTCAAAAGATTGTCAAATTCAATTTCTAATTGTTCACAATTAGGACAAAGTTCAGATATGATTACCTTTTCAGTTTCTGAGTTCGTCATAAGGCAGAGGTTGGCCTCTTCTTCCTTTTCTTGTTCCGAGGATGAGTCATCACTCTCATCCCACGTGATCATCATTGATTTGTTTTTGTAGGGAAATCTTCTTGAGTTCTTTTTGTTCAGAGGACACTCAGTTTTGTAGTGACCCAGCTTGTTGCATGCAAAGCAAGTAATCTGACTTTTGTCAATTTTTTCTTTTTGAGGAGACCTTTTATCCTGTCCTCTACGATTTATCATCCTCTGGATTCTTCTGGAAATTAGAGCAAGTTCATCCTCTTCCTCAGATAGAGGATAGTCTGTACTTTCTTTCTTTGTGGCTTCTTCAGCTCTTTTGGAAGATGAGCTTTCTGTTTGGCTTGATTTTAGAGCTATCATTTTTCCCTTTTTGCTTGGTTTGTCAACCAGCAACAGAGGTTCATGAGCTCTTAGAGTTCCAACCAGGTCCTCTAATTTCATGTTTGCCAAGTCTCTTGCTTCGGTGATGGCAGTCACCATTGGCCTCCATTCTTTTGGTAAACTCTTCAAGATTTTTCTTATCCTCTCTTGAACAGAATAAACCTTTCCAAGAGATCTCAAGCTGTTAAGTATGATTGTCAGCCTTGAGAACATTTCATCAATCGTTTCATCTCAAATAACTCGAATTCTCTAACTCCCATGTCAATCCTTGCTTCCTTTACGTGGCTTGATCCTTCATGATGAATCTTTAGAGTGTCCCAAAGTTCCATGGCACTTTTGCATTCTTCAACTCTATCGTATTCTTCCCTGCTCAAAGCACACGTTAGAAATAAATGAGCTTTAGAGTTTAGGAGTACCTTAGCATTTTCATCAGTCGTCCACTGTGCTTGAGGTTTCTCGTCGGAGGTTGCATCTGTGTTGTTGATTCTGATGACATGATCCCCGTTCTCAACTACATACCACATGTTGTTATCTTGTGATATGAGAAACAATCTCATCTTATCTTTCCAGTGGTAGTAATCTGTACCATCAAAGTAGGGAGGTCTGGTGGAGGATCCTCCTTCAGGAACATACTTAGCTTTTGACATTTTTCTTTGGATCTTTTTCTCTTACACGGTTAGATGTAATATTTCTAGAGAACCTTGCTCTGATACCAATTGATGGAGCTAAATATCACTAGAAGGGGGGTTGAATAGGGATTTTGGCGTTTAAAAATAATTTCAAGTGTTTATGAATTTCTGTCCTCTCAGAGACGATGCGATCTGAAAATAGATTTTTAAGTTTTTCAACTGAAGGCAGAATAAATGCAAGGAAAATATAAAGGGATAGACACACAACTTTTATACTGGTTCACCCAATGATGGCTACGTCCAGTCCTCACACCCTTGTGAGATTTCACTAAAACAATCAGATCAACCTCTCTCCGAGGATGATTACACTTTGTGTATTCTCAAGCTTCACCAAGCTTACAATCAAGTTTCAAATATTTTCAAGTACAACTTACTTGAAAATTACAGAGTGATATGAGTATGATTGCTTTCTCTTTACTAAAACACTTTCTAAAAAGATATTTCAAAGATCTAGTGTATGAGTGTAGAAAGTGTAAAGAGAGGATGACTATTGCTTATGATAAACTTAAGATTTTGATCTTTTTTCTGCAATGTTGTGGTGTGTTTAATAACAACAATAATAATAATAATAATGATTATGATAATAATAATAATAATAATAATAATAATAATAATAATAATAATAATAATAATAATAATAATAATAATATAATAACAACTAGTATACTAGGTATATATATATACCTGCTTTCTGATTGTGAGGGAGGCATTCCCAACTACGCTAGTAGAAGCTGGCAGAAAGAAAAAAAAAGGATTCACGCATACAGTACTGGGAGCCGCAAATTCCAATCCCAATTCCCGTTTCAAATTTCAATTTCAATCTAAATCCATAATCAGGTATGTGTCCAGTATGTTTGCCTTAGTAGTTGATTTAAATCATTAATATTAACTATAACTAACTTACCAAAAATTAAAATAAAATAAAATATGTATATGTATATATATATATATACATATATATATATATATTTAAAAAAATCAATACAATGAGTGAATTTGTGAATTTGTGTTGCTACACTAATTGTTACCTTTAGCATTAGTAGAATGGGTTAATAATAATAATAATAATAATAATAATAATAATAACAATAATAATAATAATAATAATGATTATTATAATAATAATAATAATAATATAATAACAACTAGTATACTAGGTATATATATATACCTGCTTCCTAATTGTGAGGGAGGCATTCCAAATTACGCTAGTAGAAGCCGGCAGAAAGAAGAAAAAAAAAAGGTATTGAGTAAGTATGAGACATGTGTTGTAGATTTTGGAGTTAGGATTATTTTGTCATCATATAGGGAGGGTCTGACAAACCTAGTGATTCGAGGAAGTATAACTGAATGAGCTTGATCGTGGAGGGCTACAGTGGAACTGTAAGGTAAGACTGATAGACCTTGGGGGTACATCTAGTGGGGAATTCCTAAGTGGATTAGTGGGTTATTCCCTAAGACCGGGAACTACCGTGCAACACAAGAGTACCCCGACTGTCGCGTATATGGGTCTCGGGTTGAGTTAAGGGGATCTATGAGGACTTGGCCATTCATGAATTGTCCGTCCACTCTTGTAGTGGCATAGTATCAGGCCTCCTAACCAAGTACTTCAGAGTAGAATCGTACCAAATGATGAAGTATATACTATAGGACATGCATAACATTTTATCCGTGTAACTGTTTTATTGTGATTGAATTAGATTAGCCTTAGGTATTATATTATTGAATGTTCTGCTTATTTGTACCATTTTGACTGATTGCGTGTTCTTCTCGTGTATTTTATATTGTTACATAATTTCGAAACTCACCCCTCGATGTTTGTGTTTGGCGTTTGCGATGGACGCAGACGAGCCGAAAGCTGCAGGTGAAGATTAATGCTCTTGAAGTGTAGGAAGCCATATTATCTCGAAGACTTCTATTTTCTACCTTTTTGTTAACGTCATTTTTGAAGATAGTTTATTTTGGGAATTCCCGCTCTAATAGTGACATCGGGTTGAGACTACATTTACAATTATCATTAAACTTGTGTATGTGTGTTTCCAAAGGGATTTTGTTAAATACTGCTACGATTACGTGATGCTCTTTGCCTTTAAAAAAAATGCTTGGAATTTTATATAATTATTTATTTGAAGGATTTCATTGTTTTAAAAATAAGAATTTTATTTGGGGTTTAGGGTGTCACATTAGTGGCATCAGAGCTAGTCTGTCCAATCAGACCGTAAATGTGTTATGTATTTGCTATGTTTCCTTGTGTACTCTGTTATTTGTGTGTTGTTGTTATGATCATTATTGTGTTAGTGGTGTAGAACTAATTCAGTTCCCGTCTCCTCAGTGTCTCACTATATTCGATTGGCTTATCTGATTGATGTAGGTAGTGATGGCTAGTGGAAGGAATGACGCTGCGATTGCTGAGGTTTAGAGTCCATGGCTGGAGTTACAGTGTTGGCTCTCCAAGCTTTGGCTGAATCTCAAGCTACTGCACGAGCCTCTGCGCAAGCTGCTACTGAAGCCGCACAGGTTGTTGCTCAAGCTGTTGCTCAAGCTACTACCTACAGTGGTGGTCAAGGAAATGTGCAAATAAATGAGTTCATGGTGATGGGTCGATTCCATAAGGCTAACCCTCCATCGTTTGAAGGTCACTATAACCCTGATGGAGCTCAGAAGTGGTTGCAAGAGGTTGAGTAAATTTTCAAAGGAAAGGCATGTCCCGAAGGTCAGAAAGTGCATTTGGGAACCTTTATGTTGATAGAAGAGGCTGAACATTGGTGGGATATTGTGCGTCAACGCTTAGATAATGCAGGGACTGCAATAACTTGGGCTATATTCAGAAACATGTTCTTAGTCAAGTATTTCCCTGAAGATATCCACAATAGGAAGGAAATGGAATTTGCCAAATTGGAACAAGGGAATATGTCTGTAGAGGAGTATGCCGCTAAGTTTGAGGAATTATCCAGGTACTATCCACTCTATGTTGGAGAGGCAGGAGAAAGGTCTAAGTGCATCAAGTTTGAAATGGGACTTAGGCCAGAGATCAAGAAGCAGGTTGGAATGCAAGAGATCTGTGACTTTCCTACCCTAGTGAATAAGAGTAGGATTTATGATGAGGATAGTCGGGCTGAAAAGGCACATTATCGAAACACTGGAACCATGAAGGACAAGAGACCTATGCATCATAATAGAGGAAAACCTTACTCTTTTCCTCCTAGCAAATCTGGAAGTCATCTGAATTATCAACAATAATGTTTTTTAGTTGGAAGGGGAAATAGTAGTGGTAACGGGAGAGGAAATGGAAGCAGTTACAGTTATGGAGGTAGTAGAGGAAACCCCAATGGGCGAGGAGTTAGTAACGGGAATGGAAACAATAGGAGTCAAGTCTCGAGCAACAACAGCGGTAATAATGGCAATCCGGCTACTCCTATCTGTTGTCACAAGTGTGGTAAGCAGGGTCATATGGCATTTGAGTGCAAAGATGCTGCAGTTACTTGTTTTAATTGCCAACAGCAGGGCCACATCAGTCCCGCATGCCCCTATCCAAGGAAGACTCCACAGTCTGGAAACCAGAGTTCCCAAGCCAACGACCTAAATCCAATGGAAGAGTCTTTGCCCTCAGTGGTGCAGGAGCGTTTAAGAAAGACAACTTGATCGAAGGTACGTGTCTCATAAGTGATACTCCTTTATTTGTACTATTTGATTGTGGTGCCACTCATTCCTTTGTGTCTCTTGATTGTGTTAGACGTTTAGGATTACCTGTGTCTCGTTTGCAGTATGATTTGATTGTGAATACCCCAGCTAGTGATTCCGTTGATACCTCTAGTGTTTGTCTTGACATTTCTATTCATGTGTGTGGGAGGGACTTCCGAGTTGACTTAGTGTGTTTACCTTTGCGTCTGTTGTAACATTATTGGTTTTATCTTGAAATATCATTATGGTTTTCCTTTACTTTCTAAGATTCATATTTCTGGCATACATTCAAGGGGAGTAATATTTTCTTAGAACTTAAAAATTTTAAAAAGATTACTCACTTGATTCAGGGGGAGCATAAACATTAAATCTCATCATGTTTTCATATTTAAAAATCATAATCTAAAGAATTTTGTAATCATCAAAAGGGGGGAGATTGTTGAGACAAAATCTCTCTCAAATGATTTTAATGATAACAAAATTACTTAAGAGATTATGATTGTGATTAAGGACTAATTTGTGCTCTTGAGTGGATTTACAGTAGAAAATAGGTTATTAATCATAAAGACTAAAAGGATGAACATATGACTCAAAACCATCATATTTGCAAGCTAAAGGATGGGTTGAATCTATGAGAGGATGGCCTCATAAAGCACAATATTCATCCAGCAAAGTAATCGTGATTTTTAGTCATGTTGAGAAGTCAAGACTCTAACCAAGAAAGACCAAATAAAGCATATTATCTAAAAAGGTCAGAAAGCTTATTTGGACTAGTACGACGATAGGCAGTACTAGTTAAAGAACAGCCAATGACCTAGAATAAGCCTAGCGAGGACGAAAATGACCTAATTGGAACACAAAATGACACAAAATCACATATTGGATGCACAAGATTGGTTAAAAACCCTAATTGGATTAGAATAAGCCTAGGGAGGACGAAAATGACCTAAATGTGCAACCAATGACACAAAATCACATATTGGATGCACAAGATTGGTTAAAAACCCTAATTGGATTAGAATAAGCCTAGGGAGGACGAAAATGACCTAAATGTTCAACCAATGACACAAAATGACACAAAATCACATATTGGATGCTCAAGATTGGTTAAAAACCCTAATTGGATTAGAATAAGCCTAGGGAGGACGAAAATGACCTAAATTTGTAACCAATGACACAAAATCACATATTGGATGCACAAGATTGGTTAAAAACCCTAATTGGATTACAATAAGCCTAGCGAGGACGAAAATGACCTAATTGGATTACCAATGACACAAAATCACATATTGGATGCATAAGATTGGTTAAAAAGCCTAATTGGATTAGAATAAGCCTAGCGAGGACGAAAATGACCTAATTGGATTACCAATGACACAAAATGACTTATTATATGCACAAGATTCGTTAAAAACACTTATTGGATTAGCATAAGCCTAGGGAGGACGAAAATGACCTAAATGTTCAACCAATGACACAAAATGACACAAAATCACATATTGGATGCACAAGATTGGTTAAAAACCATAATTGGATTAGAATAAGCCTCGGGAGGACGAAAAAGACCTAATTGGATTACCAATGACACAAAATGACTTATTATATGCACAAGATTGGTTAAAAACCCTAATTGGATTACAATAAGCCTAACGAGGAAGAAAATGACCTAAATGGATTACCAATGACACAAAATGACACAAAATCACATATTGGATGCATAAGATTGGTTAAAAACCCTAATTGGATTAGAATAAGCCTAGCGAGGACGAAAATGACCTAATTGGATTACCAATGACACAAAATGACTTATTATATGCACAAGATTGGTTAAAAACCCTAATTGGATTAGAATAAGCCTAGGGAGGACGAAAATGACCTAAATGTGCAACCAATGACACAAAATCACATATTGGACGCACAAGATTGGTTAAAAACCCTAATTGGATTAGAATAAGCCTAGGGAGGACGAAAATGACCTAAATGTTCAACCAATGACACAAATTGACACAAAATCACATATTGGATGCACAAGATTGGATAAAAATCCTAATTGGATTAGAATAAGCCTGGGGAGGACGAAAATGACCTAAATATCCAACCAATGACACAAAATCACATATTGGATGCACAAGATTGGTTAAAAACCCTAATTGGATTAGAATAAGCCTAGGGAGGACGAAAATGACCTAAATGTGCAACCAATGACACAAAATCACATATTGGATGCACAAGATTGGTTAAAAACCCTAATAGGATTAGAATAAGTCTGGGGAGGACGAAAATGACCTAAATGTGCAACCAATGACAAAAAATTACATATTGGATGCACAAGATTGGTTAAAAACCCTAATTGGATTAGAATAAGCCTAGGGAGGACGAAAATGACCTAAATGTGCAACCAATGACACAAAATCACATATTGGATGCACAAGATTGGTTAAAAACCCTAATTGGATTAGCATAAGCCTAGGGAGGACGAAAATGACCTAAATGTTCAACCAATGACACTAAATGATACAAAATCACATATTGGATGCACAAGATTGGTTAAAAACCCTAATTGGATTAGAATAAGCCTAGGGAGGACGAAAATGACCTAAATGTGCAACCACTGACACAAAATCACATATTGGATGCACAAGATTGGTTAAAAACCCTAATTGGATTAGAATAAGCCTAGGGAGGACAAAAATGACCTAAATGTTCAACCAATGACACTAAATGATACAAAATCACATATTGGATGCACAAGATTGGTTAAAAACCCTAATTGGATTAAAATAAGCCTAAGGAGGACGAAAATTACCTAAATGTTCAACCAGTGACCCAAAATGACACAAACTCACATATTGGACGCACAAGATTGGTTAAAAACCCTAATTGGATTAGAATAAGCCTAGGGAGGATGAAAATGACCTAAGTGTGCAACCAATGACACAAAATCACATATTGGATGCACAAGATTGGTTAAAAACCCTAATTGGATTAGAATAAAACTAGGGAGGACGAAAATGACCTAAGTGTGCAACCAATGACACAAAATGACACAAAATCACATATTGGATGCACAAGATTAGTTAAAAACCCTAATTGGATTAGAATATGCCTAGGGAGGACTAAAATGACCTAAATGTGCAACCACTGACACAAAATCACATATTGGATGCACAAGATTGGTTAAAAACCTTAATTGGATTAGAATAAGCCTAGCGAGGACGAAAATGACCTAATTAGATTACCAATGACACAAAATGACACAAAATCACATATTGGATGCATAAGATTGGTAACAAACCCTAATTGGATTAGAATAAGCCTAGCGAGGACGAAAATCACCTAATTGGATTACCAATGACACAAAATCACTTATTATATGCACAAGATTGGTTAAAAACCCTAATTGGATTAGAATAAGCCTAGGGAGGACGAAAATGACCTAAATGTGCAACCAATGACACAAAATCACATATTGGATGCACAAGATTGGTTAAAAACCCTAAATTGATTAGAATAAGCCTAGGGAGGACGAAAATGACCTAAATGTTCACCCAATGACACAAAATCACATATTGGATGCACAAGATTGGTTAAAAACCCTAATTGGATTAGAATAAGCCTAGGGAGGACGAAAATGACCTAAATGTGCAACCAATGACACAAAATCACATATTGGATGCACAAGATTGGTTAAATACCCTAATTGGATTAGAATAAGCCTAGGGAGGACAAAAATGACCTAAATGTGCAACCAATGACACAAAATCACATATTGGATGCACAAGATTGGTTAAAAACCCTAATTGGATTAGAATAAGCCTAGGGAGGACGAAAATGACCTAAATGTTCAACCAATGACACAAAATGACACAAAATCACATATTGGATGCACAAGATTGGTTAAAAACCCCAATTGGATTAGAAAAAGGCTAGGGAGGACGAAAATGACCTAAATGTTCAACCAATGACACAAAATGACACAAAATCACATATTGGATGCACAAGATTGGTTAAAAACCCTAATTGGATTAGAATAAGCCTAGGGAGGACGAAAATGACCTAAATGTTCAACAATGACACAAAATGACACAAAATCACATATTGGATGCACAAGATTGGTTAAAAACCCTAATTGGATTAGAATAAGCCTAGGGAGGACGAAAATGACCTAAATGTTCAACCAATGACACAAAATCACATATTCGATGCACATGATTGGTTAAAAACCCTAATTGGATTAGAATAAGCCTAGGGAGGACGAAAATGACCTAAATGTTCAACCAATGACAGAAAATCACATATTGGATGCACAAGATTGGTTAAAAACCCTAATTGGATTAGAATAAGCCTAGGGAGGACGAAAATGACCTAAATGTGCAACCAATGACACAAAATCACATATTGGATGCACAAGATTGGTTAAAAACCCTAATTGGATTAGAATAAGCCTAGGGCGGACGAAAATGACCTAAATGTTCAACCAATGACACAAAATGACACAAAATCACATATTAGATGCACAAGATTGGTTAAAAACCCTAATTGGATTAGAATAATCCTAGGGAGGACGAAAATGACCTAAATATTCAACCAATGACACAAAATTACACAAAATCACATATTGGATGCACAAGATTGGTTAAAAACCCTAATTGGATTAGAATAAGCCTAGGGAGGACGAAAATGACCTAAATGTTCAACCAATGACACAAAATGATACAAAATCACATATTGGATGCACAAGATTGGTTAAAAACCCTAATTGGATTAAAATAAGCCTAGGGAGGACGAAAATGACCTAAATGTTCAACCAATGACACAAAATGACACAAAATCACATATTGGATGCACAAGATTGGTTAAAAACCCTAATTGGATTAGAATAAGCCTAGGGAGGACGAAAATGACCTAAATGTTCAACCAATGACACAAAATCACATATTGGATGCACAAGATTGGTTAAAAACCCTAATTGGATTAGAATAAGCCTAGGGAGGACGAAAATTACCTAAATGTGCAACCAATGACACAAAATTACATATTGGATGCACAAGATTGGTTAAAAACCCTAATTGGATTAGAATAAGCCTAGGGAGGACGAAAATGACCTAAATGTGCAACCAATGACACAAAATCACATATTGGATGCACAAGATTGGTTAAAAACCCTAATTGGATTAGAATAAGCCTAGGGAGGACGAAAATGACCTAAATGTGCAACCGATGACACAAAGTCACATATTGGATGCACAAGATTGGTTAAAAACCCTAATTGGATTACAATAAGCCTAGCGAGGACGAAAATGACCTAATTGGATTACCAATGACACAAAATGACACAAAATCACATATTGGATGCATAAGATTGGTTAAAAACCCTAATTGGATTAGAATAAGCCTAGCGAGGACAAAAATGACCTAATTGGATTACCAATGACACAAAATGACTTATTATATGCACAAGATTGGTTAAAAACCCTAATTGGATTAGAATAAGCCTAGGGAGGACGAAAATGACCTAAATGTGCAACCAATGACACAAAATCACATATTGGATGCACAAGATTGGTTAAAAACCCTAATTGGATTAGTATAAGCCTAGGGAGGACGAAAATGACCTAAATGTTCAACCAATGACACAAAATGATACAAAATCACATATTGGATGCACAAGATTGGTTAAAAACCCTAATTGGATTAGAATAAGCCTAGGGAGGACGAAAATGACCTAAATGTGCAACCACTGACACAAAATCACATATTGGATGCACAAGATTGGTTAAAAACCCTAATTGGATTAGAATAAGCCTAGCGAGGACGAAAATGACCTAATTGGATTACCAATGACACAACATTACAGAAAATCACATATTGGATGCATAAAATTGGTTACAAACCCTAGTTGGATTAGAATAAGCCTAGCGAGGACGAAAATGACCTAATTGGATTACCAATGACACAAAATCACTTATTATATGCACAAGATTGGTTAAAAACCCTAATTGGATTAGAATAAAACTAGGGAGGACGAAAATGACCTAAATGTGTAACCAATGACACAATCTCATATTGGATGCCCAAGATTGGTTAAAAACCCTAATTGGATTAGAACAAGCCTAGGGAGGACGAAAATGACCTAAATATTCAACCAATGACACAAAATCACATATTGGATGCACAAGATTGGTTAAAAACCCTAATTGGATTAGAATAAGCCTAGGGAGGACGAAAGTGACCTAAATGTGCAACCACTGACACAAAATCACATATTGGATGCACAAGATTGGTTAAAAACCCTAATTGGATTAGAATAAGCCTTGCGAGGACGAAAATGACCTAATTGGATTACCAATGACACAAAATCACTTATTATATGCACAAGATTGGTTAAAAACCCCAATTGGATTAGAATAAGCCTAGGGAGAAAAAAAATTACCTAAGTGTGCAACCACTGACACAAAATGACACAAAATCACATATTGGATGCACAAGATTGGTTAAAAACCCTAATTGGATTAGCATAAGCCTAGGGAGGACGAAAATGACCTAAATGTTCAACCAATGACACAAAATGACACAAAATCACATATTGGATGCACAAGATTGGTTAAAAACCCTAATTGGATTAGAATAAGCCTAGGGAGGACGAAAATGACCTAAATGTGCAACTAATGACACAAAATCACTTATTGGATGCACAAGATTGGTTAAAAACCTTAATTGGATTAGAATAAGCCTAGGGAGGACGAAAATGACCTAAATGTGCAACCACTGACACAAAATCACATATTGGATGCACAAGATTGGTTAAAAATCCTAATTGGATTAGAATAAGCCTAGGGAGGACGGAAATGACCTAAATGTGCAACCAATGACACAAAATCACATATTGGATGCACAAGATTGGTTTAAAACCGTAATTGGATTAGAATAAGCCTAGGGAGGTCAAAAATGACCTAAATGTTCAACCAATGACAGAAAATGACACAAAATCACATGTTTGATGCACAAGATTGGATAAAAACGCTAATTGGATTAGAATAAGCCTAGGGAGGACGAAAATGACCTAAATGTTCAACCAATGACACAAAATGACACAAAATCACATATTGGATGCACAAGATTGGTTAAAAACCCTAATTGGATTAGAATAAGCCTAGGGAGGACGAAAATGACCTAAATGTTCAACCAATGACAAAAAATCACATATTTGGATGCACATGATTGGTTAAAAATCCTAATTGGATTAGAACAAGCCTAGCAAGGCCAAAATGACCTAAATGTTCAACCAATTAAACAAAATCACATATTGGATGCACAAGAATGGTTAAAAACACTAATTGGATTAGAATAAGCCTAGGGAGGACGAAAATGACCTAAATGTTCAACCAATGACACAAAATGACACAAAATCACATATTGGATGCACAAGATTGGTTAAAAACCCTAATTGGATTAGAATAAGCCTAGGGAGGACGAAAATGACCTAAATGTGCAACCACTGACACAAAATCACATATTGGATGCACAAGATTGGTTAAAAACCCTAATTGGATTAGAATAAGCCTAGCAAGGACAAAAAAGACCTAATTGGATTACCAATGACACAAAATGACTTATTATATGCACAAGATTGGTTAAAAACCCTAATTGGATTAGAATAAAACTAGGGAGGACGAAAATGACCTAAATGTGCAACCAATGACACAAAATCACATATTGGATGCACAAGATTGGTTAAAAACCCTAATTGGATTAAAACAAGCCTAGGGAGGACGAAAATGACCTAAATATTCAACCAATGACACAAAATGACACAAAATCACATATTGGATGCACAAGATTGGTTAAAACCCCTAATTGGATTAGAATAAGCCTAGGGAGGACGACAATGACCTAAATGTGCAACCAATGACACAAAATCACATATTGGATGCACAAGATTGGTTAAAAACCCTAATTGGATTAGAATAAGCCTAGCAAGGACAAAAAAGACCTAATTGGATTACCAATGACACAAAATGACTTATTATATGCACAAGATTGGTTAAAAACCCTAATTGGATTAGAATAAAACTAGGGAGGACGAAAATGACCTAAATGTGCAACCAATGACACAAAATCACATATTGGATGCACAAGATTGGTTAAAAACCCTAATTGGATTAGAATAAGCCTAGCGAGGACGAAAATGACCTAATTGGATTACCAATCACACAAAATCACTTATTATATGCACAAGATTGGTTAAAAACCCTAATTGGATTAGAATAAGCCTAGGGAGGACGAAAATGACCTAAATGTGCAACCAATGACACAAAATCACATATTGGATGCACAAGATTGGCTAAAAACCCTAATTGGATTAGAATAAGCCTAGGGAGGACGAAAATGACCTAAATGTTCAACCAATGACACAAAATGACACAAAATCACATATTGGATGCACAAGATTGGTTAAAAACCGTAATTGGATTAGAATAAGCCTAGGGAGGACGAAAATGACCTAAATGTTCAACCAATGTAACAAAATCACATATTGGATACCCAAGATTGGTTAAAAACCCTAATTGGATTAGAATAAGCCTAGGGAGGACGAAAATGACCTAAATGTTCAACCAATGACACAAAATGACACAAAATCACATATTGGATGCACAAGATTGGTTAAAAACCCTAATTGGATTAGAATAAGCCTAGGGAGGACGAAAATGACCTAATTGGATTACATATGACACAAAATGACAGAAAATGACACAAAATCACAAATTGGATGCACAAGATTGGTTAAAAACCCTAATTGGATTAGAATAAGCCTAGGGAGGACGAAAATGACCTAAATGTTCAACCAATGACACAAAATGACACAAAATCACATATTGGATGCACAAGATTGGTTAAAAACCCTAATTGGATTAGAATAAGCCTAGGGAGGACGAAAATGACCTAAATGTTCAACCAATGACACAAAATGACACAAAATCACATATTGGATGCACAAGATTGTTTAAAAACCCTAATTGGATTAGAATGAACCTAGCGAGGACGAAAATGACCTAATTGGATTACCAATGACACAAAATCACTTATTATATGCACAAGATTGCTTAAAAACCCTAATTGGATTAGAATAAGCCTAGGGAGGACGAAAATGATCTAAATGTGCAACCAATGACACAAAATCACATATTGGATGCACAAGATTGGTTAAAAACCCTAATTGGATTAGAATAAGCCTAGGGAGGACGAAAATGACCTAAATGTTCAACCAATGACAAAAAATGACACAAAATCACATATTGGATGCACAAGATTGGTAAAAACCCTAATTGGATTAGAATAAGCCTAGGGAGGACGAAAATGACCTAAATGTTCAACCAATGACACAAAATCACATATTGGATGCACAAGATTGGTTAAAAACCCTAATTGGATTAGAATAAGCACAGGGAGGACGAAAATGACCTAAATGTTCAACCAATCACAAAATCACATATTGGATGCACAAGATTGGTTAAAAACCCTAATTGGATTAGAATAAGCCTAGGGAGGACGAAAATGACCTAAATGTTCAACCAATGACACAAAATGATACAAAATCACATATTGGATGCACAAGATTGGTTAAAAACCCTAATTGGATTAAAATAAGCCTAGGGAGGACGAAAATGACCTAAATGTTCAACCAATGACACAAAATGACACAAAATCACATATTGGATGCACAAGATTGGTTAAAAACCCTAATTGGATTAGAATAAGCCTAGGGAGGACGAAAATGACCTAAATGTTCAACCAATGACACAAAATCACATATTGGATGCACAAGATTGGTTAAAAACCCTAATTGGATTAGAATAAGCCTAGGGAGGACGAAATTGACCTAAAAGTTCAACCAATGACACAAAATCACATATTGGATGCACAAGATTGGTTAAAAACCCTAATTGGATTAGAATAAGCCTAGGGAGGACGAAAATGACCTAAATGATCAACCAATAACACAAAATGACACAAAATCACATATTGGATGCACATGATTGGTTAAAAACCATAATTGGATTAGAATAAGTCTAGGGAGGACGAAAATGACCTAAATGTTCAACCAATGACACAAAATGACACAAAATCACATATTGGATGCACAAGATTGGTTAAAAACCCTAATTGGATTAGAATAAGCCTAGGGAGGACGAAAATGACCTAAATGTTCAACCAATGACACAAAATCACATATTGGATGCACAAGATTGGTTAAAAAACCTAATTGGATTAAAAAGAGCCAAGGGAGGACGAAAATGACCTAAATGTTCAACCAATGACACAAAATGACACAAAATCACATATTGGATGCACAAGATTGGTTAAAAACCTTAATTGGATTAGAATAAGCCTAGGGAGGACGAAAATGACCTAAATGTTCAACCAATGACACAAAATGACACAAAATCACATATTGGATGCACAAGATTGGTTAAAAACCCAAATTAGATTAGAATAAGCCTAGGGAGGACGAAAATGACCTAAATGTTCAACCAATGACACAAAATGACACAAAATCACATATTGGATGCACAAGATTGGTTAAAAACCCTAATTGGATTAGAATAAGCCTAGGGAGGACGAAAATGACCTAAATGTTCAACCAATGACACAAAATGACACAAAATCACATATTGGATGCACAAGATTGGTTAAAAACTCTAATTGGATTAGAATAAGCCTAGGGAGGACGAAATTGACCTAAATGTTCAACCAATGACACAAAATCACATATTGGATGCACAAGATTGGTTAAAAACCCTAATTGGATTAGAATAAGCCTAGGGAGGACGAAAATGACCTAAACGTTCAACCAATGACACAAAAGACACAAAATCACATATTGGATGCACAAGATTGGTTAAAAACACTAATTGGATTAGAATAAGCCTAGGGAGGACGAAAATGACCTAAACGTTCAACCAATGACACAAAATCACATATTTGATGCACAAGATTGGTTAAAAACCCTAATTGGATTACAATAAGCCTAGGGAGGACGAAAATGACCTAAATGTTCAACCAATGACACAAAATGACACAAAATCACATATTGGATGCACAAGATTTGGTTAAAAACCCTAATTGGATTAGAATAAGCCAAGGGAGGACGAAAATGACCTAAATTTGCAACCAATGACACAAAATCACATATTGGATGCACAAGATTGGTTAAAAACCCTAATTGGATTACAATAAGCCTAGCGAGGACAAAAATGACCTAATTGGATTACCAACGACACAAAATGACACAAAATCACATATTGGATGCATAAGATTGGTTAAAAACCCTAATTGGATTAGAATAAGCCTAGCGAGGACGAAAATGACCTAATTGGATTACCAATGACACAAAATGACTTATTATATGCACAAGATTCGTTAAAAACCCTAATTGGATTAGAATAAGCCTAGGGAGGACGAAAATGACCTAAATGTGCAACCAATGACACAAAATCACATATTGGATGCACAAGATTGGTTAAAAACCCTAATTG
Source organism: Cicer yamashitae (assembly GCA_037974755.1). Taxonomy (NCBI): domain Eukaryota; kingdom Viridiplantae; phylum Streptophyta; class Magnoliopsida; order Fabales; family Fabaceae; genus Cicer; species Cicer yamashitae. Next base: position 10,851,126 of record JBBPBQ010020321.1, on the reverse strand, counting down.
GATTAGCATAAGCCTAGGGAGGATGAAAATGACCTAAATGTTCAACCAATGACACTAAATGATACAAAATCACATATTGGATGCACAAGATTGGTTAAAAACCCTAATTGGATTAGAATAAGCCTAGGGAGGACGAAAATGACCTAAATGTGCAACCACTGACACAAAATCACATATTGGATGCACAAGATTGGTTAAAAACCCTAATTGGATTAGAATAAGCCTAGGGAGGACAAAAATGACCTAAATATTCAACCAATGACACTAAATGATACAAAATCACATATTGGATGCACAAGATTGGTTAAAAACCCTAATTGGATTAAAATAAGCCTAAGGAGGACGAAAATTACCTAAATGTTCAACCAGTGACCCAAAATGACACAAACTCACATATTGGACGCACAAGATTGGTTAAAAACCCTAATTGGATTAGAATAAGCCTAGGGAGGATGAAAATGACCTAAGTGTGCAACCAATGACACAAAATCACATATTGGATGCACAAGATTGGTTAAAAACCCTAACTGGATTAGAATAAGCCTAGGGAGGACGAAAATGACCTAAATGTTCAACCAGTGACCCAAAATGACACAAACTCACATATTGGATGCACAAGATTAGTTAAAAACCCTAATTGGATTGGAATAAGCCTAGCGAGGACGAAAATGACCTAATTGGATTACCAATGACACAAAATGACACAAAATCACATTTTGGATGCATAAGATTGGTTACAAACCCTAATTGGATTAGAATAAGCCTAGCGAGGACGAAAATCACCTAATTGGATTACCAATGACACAAAATCACTTATTATATGCACAAGATTGGTTAAAAACCCTAATTGGATTAGAATAAGCCTAGGGAGTACGAAAATGACCTAAATGTGCAACCAATGACACAAAATCACATATTGGATGCACAAGATTGGTTAAAAACCCTAATTGGATTAGAATAAGCCTAGGGAGGACGAAAATGACCTAAATGTTCAACCAATGACAAAAAATGACACAAAATCACATATTGGATGCACAAGATTGGTTAAAATCCCTAATTGGATTAGAATAAGCCTAGGGAGGACGAAAATGACCTAATTGGATTACCAATGACACAAAATCACTTATTATATGCACAAGATTGGTTAAAAACCCTAATTGGATTAGAATAAAACTAGGGAGGATGAAAATGACCTAAATGTGCAACCAATGACACAATCTCATATTGGATGCCCAAGATTGGTTAAAAACCCTAATTGGATTAGAACAAGCCTAGGGAGGATGAAAATGGCCTAAATATTCAACCAATGACACAAAATGACACAAAATCACATATTGGATGCACAAGATTGGTTAAAAAGCCTAATTGGATTAGAATAAGCCTAGGGAGGACGAAAATGACCTAAATGTGCAACCAATGACACAAAATCACATATTGGATGCACAAGATTGGTTAAAAACCCTAATTGGATTAGAATAAGCCTAGGGAGGACGAAAATGACCTAAATGTTCAACCAATGACAAAAAATGACAAAAAATCACATATTGGATGCACAAGATTGGTTAAAAACCCTAATTGGATTAGAATAAGCCTAGGGAGGACGAAAATGACCTAAATGTTCAACCAATGACACAAAATGACACAAAATCACATATTGGATGCACAAGATTGGTTAAAAACCCTAATTGGATTAGAATAAGCCTAGGGAGGACGAAAATGACCTAAATGTTCAACCAATGACACAAAATGACACACAATCACATATTGGATGCACAAGATTGGTTAAAAACCCTAATTGGATTAGAATAAGCCTAGGGAGGACGAAAATGACCTAAATGTTCAACCAATGACACAAAATGACACAAAATCACATATTGGATGCACAAGATTGGTTAAAAACCCTAATTGGATTAGAATAAGCCTAGGGAGGACGAAAATGACCTAAATATTCAACCAATGACAAAAAATGACACAAAATCACATATTGGATGCACAAGATTGGTTAAAAACCCTAATTGGATTAGAATAAGCCTAGGGAGGACGAAAATGACCTAAATGTTCAACCAATGAAACAAAATGACACAAAATCACATATTGGATGCACAAGATTGGTTAAAAACCCTAATTGGATTAGAATAAGCCTAGGGAGGACGAAAATGACCTAAATTTGCAACCAATGACATAAAATCACATATTGGATGCACAAGATTGGTTAAAAACCCTAATTGGATTACAATAAGCCTAGCGAGGACGAAAATGACCTAAATGGATTACCAATGACACAAAATGACACAAAATCACATATTGGATGCATAAGATTGGTTAAAAACCCTAATTGGATTAGAATAAGCCTAGCGAGGACGAAAATGACCTAATTGGATTACCAATGACACAAAATGACTTATTATATGCACAAGATTGGTTAAAAACCCTAATTGGATTAGAATAAGCCTAGGGAGGACGAAAATGACCTAAATGTACAACCAATGACACAAAATCACATATTGGATGCACAAGATTGGTTAAAAACCCTAATTGGATTAGAATAAGCCTAGCGAGGACGAAAATGACCTAATTGGATTACCAATGACACAAAATCACTTATTATATGCATAAGATTGGTTAAAAACCCTAATTGGATTAGAATAAGCCTAGGGAGGACGAAAATGACCTAAATGTGCAACCAATGACACAAAATCACATATTGGATGCACAAGATTGGTTAAAAACCCTAATTGGATTAGAATAAGCCTAGGGAGGACGAAAATGACCTAAATGTGCAACCAATGACACAAAATCACATATTGGATGCACAAGATTGGTTAAAAACCCTAATCGGATTAGAATAAGCCTAGGGAGGACGAAAATGACCTAAATGTGCAACCAATGACACAAAATCACATATTGGATGCACAAGATTGGTTAAAAACCCTAATTGGATTACAATAAGCCTAGCGAGGACGAAAATGACCTAATTGGATCACCAATGACACAAAATGACACAAAATCACATATTGGATGCATAAGATTGGTCAAAAACCCTTATTGGATTAGAATAAGCCTAGCGAGGACGAAAATGACCTAATTTGATTACCAATGACACAAAATCACTTATTATATGCACAAGATTGGTTAAAAACCCTAATTGGATTAGAATAAGCCTAGGGAACACGAAAATGACATAAATGTGCAACCAATGACACAAAATCACATATTGGATGCACAAGATTGGTTAAAAACCCTAATTGGATTAGAATAAGCCTAGGGAGGACGAAAATGACCTAAATGTGCAACCAATGACACAAAATCACATATTGGATGCACAAGATTGGTTAAAAACCCTAATTGGATTACAATAAGCCTAGCGAGGACGAAAATGACCTAATTGGATTACCAATGACACAAAATGACACAAAATCACATATTGGATGCATAAGATTGGTTAAAAACCCTAATTGGATTAGAATAAGCCTAGAGAGGACGAAAATGGCCTAATTGGATTACCAATGACACAAAATGACTTATTATATGCACAAGATTGGTTAAAAACCCTAATTGGATTAGAATAAGCCTAGGGTGGACGAAAATGACCTAAATGTGCAACCAATGACACAAAATCACATATTGGATGCACAAGATTGGTTAAAAACCCTAATTGGATTACAATAAGCCTAGCGAGGACGAAAATGACCTAATTGGATTACCAATGACACAAAATGACACAAAATCACATATTGGATGCATAAGATTGGTTAAAAACCCTAATTGGATTAGAATAAGCCTAGAGAGGACGAAAATGACCTAATTGGATTACTAATGACACAAAATCACTTATTATATGCGCAAGATTGGTTAAAAACCCTAATTGGATTAGAATAAAACTAGGGAGGACGAAAATGACCTAAATGTGCAACCAATGACACAATGTCATATTGGATGCCCAAGATTGGTTAAAAACCCTAATTGGATTAGAACAAGCCTAGGGAGGACGAAAATGACCTAAATATTCAACCAATGACACAAAATGACACAAAATCACATATTGGATGCACAAGATTGGTTAAAAACCCTAATTGGATTAGCATAAGCCTAGGGAGGACGAAAATGACCTAAATGTTCAACCAATGACACAAAATGACACAAAATCACATATTGGATGCACAAGATTGGTTAAAAACCGTAATTGGATTAGAATAAGCCTCGGGAGAACGAAAATGACCTAAATGTGCAACCACTGACACAAAATCACATATTGGATGCACAAGATTGGTAAAAAACCCTAATTGGATTAGAATAAGCCTAGCGAGGACGAAAATGACCTAATTGGATTACCAATGACACAAAATGACTTATTATATGCACAAGATTGGTTAAAAACCCTAATTGGATTAGAATAAAACTAGGGAGGACGAAAATGACCTAAATGTGCAACCAATGACACAATCTCATATTGGATGCCCAAGATTGGTTAAAAACCCTAATTGGATTAGAACAAGCCTAGGGAGGACGAAAATGACCTAAATGTGCAACCAATGACACAAAATCACATATTGGATGCACAAGATTGGTTAAAAACCCTAATTGGATTAGCATAAGCCTAGGGAGGACGAAAATGACCTAAATGTTCAACCAATGACACAAAATGATACAAAATCACATATTGGATGCACAAGATTGGTTAAAAACCCTAATTGGATTAGAATAAGCCTAGGGAGGACGAAAATGACCTAAATGTGCAACCACTGACACAAAATCACATATTGGATGCACAAGATTTGTTAAAAACCCTAATTGGATTAGAATAAGCCTAGCGAGGACGAAAATGACCTAATTGGATTACCAATGACACAAAATGACTTATTATATGCACAAGATTGGTTAAAAACCCCAATTGGATTAGAATAAGCCTAGGGAGAAAAAAAATTACCTAAGTGTGCAACCAATGACACAACATCACATATTGGATGCACAAGATTTGTTAAAAACCCTAATTGGATTAGCATAAGCCTAGGGAGGACGAAAATGACCTAAATGTTCAACCAATGACACAAAATGACACAAAATCACATATTGGATGCACAAGATTTGGTTAAAAACCCTAATTGGATTAGAATAAGCCTCGGGAGGACGAAAATGACCTAAATGTGCAACCACTGACACAAAATCACATATTGGATGCACAAGATTGGTTAAAAACCCTAATTGGATTAGAATAAGCCTAGCGAGGACGAAAATGACCTAATTGGATTACCAATTACACAAAATGACTTATTATATGCACAAGATTGGTTAAAAACCCTAATCGGATTAGAATAAAACTAGGGAGGACGAAATTGACCTAAATGTGCAACCAATGACACAATATCATATTGGATGCCCAACATTGGTTAAAAACCCTAATTGGATTAAAACAAGCCTAGGGACGACAAAAATGACCTAAATATTCAACCAATGACATAAAATGACACAAAATCACATATTGGATTCACAAGATTGGTTAAAAACCCTAATTGGATTAGAAAAAGCCTAGGGAGGACGAAAGTGACCTAAATGTGCAAACCACTGACACAAAATCACATATTGGATGCACAAGATTGGTTAAAAACCCTAATTGGATTAGAATAAGCCTAGCGAGGACGAAAATGACCTAATTGGATTACCAATGACACAAAATCACTTATTATATGCACAAGATTGGTTAAAAACCCCAATTGGATTAGAATAAGCCTAGGGAGAAAAAAAATTACCTAAGTGTGCAACCAATGACACAAAATGACACAAAATCACATATTGGATGCACAAGATTGGTTAAAAACCCTAATTGAATTAGCATAAGCCTAGGGAGGACGAAAATGACCTAAATGTTCAACCAATGACACAAAATGACACAAAATCACATATTGGATGCACAAGATTTGGTTAAAAACCCTAATTGGATTAGAATAAGCCTCGGGAGGACGAAAATGACCTAAATGTGCAACCACTGGCACAAAATCACATATTGGATGCACAAGATTGGTTAAAAACCCTAATTGGATTAGAATAACCCTAGCGAGGACGAAAATGACCTAATTGGATTACCAATGACACAAAATCACTTATTATATGCACAAGATTGGTTAAAAACCCTAATTGGATTAGAATAAAACTAGGGAGGACGAAATTGACCTAAATGTGCAACCAATGACACAATCTCATATTGGATGCCCAAGATTGGTTAAAAACCCTAATTGGATTAAAACAAGCCTAGGGAGGACAAAAATGACCTAAATATTTAACCAATGACATAAAATGACACAAAATCACATATTGGATGCACAAGATTGGTTAAAAACCCTAATTGGATTAGAATAAGCCTCGGGAGGACGAAAATGACCTAAATGTGCAACCACTGACACAAAATCACATATTGGATGCACAAGATTGGTTAAAAACCCTAATTGGATTAGAATAAGCCTAGCGAGGACGAAAATGACCTAATTGGATTACCAATTACACAAAATGACTTATTATATGCACAAGATTGGTTAAAAACCCTAATTGGATTAGAATAAAACTAGGGAGGACGAAATTGACCTAAATGTGCAACCAATGACACAATATCATATTGGATGCCCAACATTGGTTAAAAACCCTAATTGGATTAAAACAAGCCTAGGGACGACAAAAATGACCTAAATATTCAACCAATGACATAAAATGACACAAAATCACATATTGGATGCACAAGATTGGTTAAAAACCCTAATTGGATTAGAAAAAGCCTAGGGAGGACGAAAGTGACCTAAATGTGCAAACCACTGACACAAAATCACATATTGGATGCACAAGATTGGTTAAAAACCCTAATTGGATTAGAATAAGCCTAACGAGGACGAAAATGACCTAATTGGATTACCAATGACACAAAATCACTTATTATATGCACAAGATTGGTTAAAAACCCCAATTGGATTAGAATAAGCCTAGGGAGAAAAAAAATTACCTAAGTGTGCAACCAATGACACAAAATGACACAAAATCACATATTGGATGCACAAGATTGGTTAAAAACCCTAATTGGATTAGAATAAGCCTAGGGAGGACGAAAATGACCTAAATGTGCAACCACTGACACAAAATCACATATTGGATGCACAAGATTGGTTAAAAAACCCTAATTGGATTAGAATAAGCCTAGCGAGGACGAAAATGACCTAATTGGATTACGATTTACACAAAATCGCTTATTATATGCACAAGATTGGTTAAAAACCCTAATTCGATTAGAATAAGCCTAGGGAGGACGAAAATGACCTAAATGTTCAACCAATGACACAAAATGACACAAAATGACATATTGGATGCATAAGATTGTTTAAAAACCCTAATTTGATTAGAATAAGCCTAGGGAGGACGAAAATGACCTAAATGTTCAACCAGTGACACAAAATGACACAAAATCACATATTGGATGCACAAGATTGGTTAAAAACCCTAATTCGATTAGAATAAGCCTAGCGAGGACGAAAATGACCTAATTGGATTACCAATGACACAAAATCACTTATTATATGCACAAGATTGGTTAAAAACCCTAATTGGATTAGAATAAGCCTAGGGAGGACGAAAATGACCTAAATGTTCAACCAATGACAAAAAATGACACAAAATCACATATTGGATGCACAAGATTGGTTAAAAACCCTAATTGGATGAGAATAAGCCTAGGGAGGACGAAAATGACCTAAATGTTCAACCTATGACACAAAATCACATATTGGATGCACAAGATTGGTTAAAAACCCTAATTAGATTAGAATAAGCCTAGGGAGGACGAAAATGACCTAAATGTTCAACCAATGACACAAAATCACATATTGGATGCACAAGATTGGTTAAAAACCCTAATTGAATTAGAATAAGCTTAGGGAGGACGAAAATGACCTAAATGTTCAACCAATGACACAAAATGACACAAAATCACATATTGGATGCACAAGATTGGTTAAAAACCCTAATTGGATTAGAATAAGCCTAGGGAGGACGAAAATGACCTAAATGTGGAACCAATGACACAAAATCACATATTGGATGCAAAAGATTGGTTAAAAACCCTAATTGGATTAGAATAAGCCTAGGGAGGACGAAAATGACCTAAATGTTCAACCAATGACACAAAATGACACAAAATCACATATTGGATGCACAAGATTGCTTAAAAACCCTAATTGAATTAGAATAAGCCTAGGGAGGACGAAAATGACCTAAATGTGCAACCAATGACACAAAATCACATATTGGATGCACAAGATTGGTTAAAAACCCTAATTGGATTAGAATAAGCCTAGGGAGGACGAAAATGACCTAAATGTTCAACCAATGAAACAAAATGACACAAAATCACATATTGGATGCACAAGATTGGTTAAAAACCCTAATTGGATTAGAATAAGCCTAGGGAGGACGAAAATGACCTAAATTTGCAACCAATGACATAAAATCACATATTGGATGCACAAGATTGGTTAAAAACCCTAATTGGATTACAATAAGCCTAGCGAGGACGAAAATGACCTAAATGGATTACCAATGACACAAAATGACACAAAATCACATATTGGATGCATAAGATTGGTTAAAAACCCTAATTGGATTAGAATAAGCCTAGCGAGGACGAAAATGACCTAATTGGATTACCAATGACACAAAATGACTTATTATATGCACAAGATTGGTTAAAAACCCTAATTGGATTAGAATAAGCCTAGGGAGGACGAAAATGTCCTAAATGTGCAACCAATGACACAAAATCACATATTGGATGCACAAGATTGGTTAAAAACCCTAATTGGATTAGAATAAGCCTGGGGAGGACGAAAATGACCTAAATGTTCAACCAATGACACAAAATGACACAAAATCACATATTGGATGCACAAGATTGGTTAAAAACCCTAATTGGATTATAATTAGCCTAGGGAGGACGAAAATGACCTAAATGTTCAACCAATGACACAAAATGACACAAAATCACATATTGGATGCCCAAGATTGGTTAAAAATCCTAATTGGATTAGAATAAGCATAGGGAGGACGAAAATGACCTAAATGTTCAACCAATGACACAAAAGGACACAAACTCACATATTGGATGCACAAGATTGGTTAAAAACCTTAATTGAATTAGAATATCCCTAGGGAGGACGAAAATGACCTAAATGTTCAACCAATGACACAAAATGACACAAAATCACATATTGGATGCACAAGATTGGTTAAAAACCCTAATTGGATTAGAATAAGCCTAGGGAGGACGAAAATGACCTAAATGTTCAACCAATGACACAAAATCACATATTGGATGCACAAGATTGGTTAAAAACCCTAATTGGATTAGAATAAGCCTAGGGAGGACGAAAATGACCTAAATGTTCAACCAATAACACAAAATCAGATATTGGATGCACAAGATTGGTTAAAAACCCTAATTGAATTAGAATAAGCCTAGGGAGTACGAAAATGACCTAAATGTTCAACCAATGACACAAAATGAAACAAAATCACATATTGGATGCACAAGATTGGTTAAAAACCCTAATTGGATTAGAATAAGCCTAGGGAGGAGGAAAATGATCTAAATGTTCAACCAATGACACAAAATCACATATTGGATGCACCAGATTGGTTAAAAACCTAATTGGATTAGAATAAGTCTAGGGAGCACGAAAATGACCTAAATGTTCAACCAATGACACAAAATGATACAAAATCACATATTGCATGCACTAGATTGGTTAAAAACCCTAATTGGATTAGAATAAGCCTAGGGAGGACGAAAATACCCAAAATGTTCAACCAATGACACAAAATCACATATTTGATGCACAAGATTGGTTAAAAACCATAATTGGATTAGCATAAGCCTAGGGAGGACGAAAATGACCTAAATGTTCAACTAATGACACAAAATGACACAAAATCACATATTGGATGCACAAGATTGGTTAAAAACCGTAATTGGATTAGCATAAGCCTAGGGAGGACGAAAATGACCTAAATGTTCAACCAATGACACAAAATGACACAAAATCACATATTGGATGCACAAGATTGGTTAAAAACCCTAATTGGATTAGAATAAGCCTAGGGAGGACGAAAATGACCTAAATGTTCAACCAATGACATAAAATGACACAAAATAACATATTGGATGCACAAGATTGGTTAAAAACCCTAAATGGATTAGAATAAGCTTAGGGAGGACGAAAATGAACTAAATGTTCAACCAATGACACAAAATCACATATTGGATGCACCAGATTGGTTAAAAACCGTAATTGGATTAGAATAAGCATGGGGAGGACGAAAATGACCTAAATGTTCAACCAATGGCACAAAATCACATATTGGATGCACAAGATTGGTTAAAAATCCTAATTGGATTAGAATAAGCCTAGGGAGGACGAAAATGACCTAAATGTTCAACCAATGACACAAAATGACACAAAATCACATATTGGATGCACAAGATTGGTTAAAAACTCTAATTGGATTAGAATAAGCCTAGCGAGGACGAAAATGACCTAATTGGGTTACCAATTAAATAAAATCACTTATTATATGCACAAGGTTGGTTAAAAACCCTAATTGGATTAGAATAAGCCTAGGGAGGACGAAAATGACCTAAATGTGCAACCAATGACACAAAATCACATATTGGATGCACAAGATTGGTTAAAAACCCTAATTGGATTAGAATAAGCCTAGGGAGGACGAAAATGACCTAAATGTTCAACCAATGACAAAAAATGACACAAAATCACATATTGGATGCACAAGATTGGTTAAAAACCCTAATTGGATTAGAATAAGCCTAGGGAGGACTAAAATGACCTAAATTTGTAACCAATGACACAAAATCACATATTGGATGCACAAGATTGGTTAAAAACCCTAATTGCATTACAATAAGCCTAGCGAGGATGAAAATGACCTAATTGGATTACCAATGACACAAAATCACATATTGGATGCATAAGATTGGTTAAAAAGCCTAATTGGATTAGAATAAGCCTAGTGAGGACAAAAATGACCTAATTGGATTACCAATGACACAAAATGACTTATTATATGCACAAGATTCGTTAAAAACACTTATTGGATTAGCATAAGCCTAGGGAGGACGAAAATGACCTAAATGTTCAACCAATGACACAAAATGACACAAAATCACATATTGGATGCACAAGATTGGTTAAAAACCCTAATTGGATTAGCATAAGCCTAGGGAGGACGAAAATGACCTAAATGTGCAACCACTGACACAAAATCACATATTGGATGCACAAGATTGGTTAAAAACCCTAATTGGATTAGAATAAGCCTAGCAAGGACAAAAAAGACCTAATTGGATTACCAATGACACAAAATGACTTATTATATGCACAAGATTGGTTAAAAACCCTAATTGGATTAGAATAAAACTAGGGAGGACGAAAATGACCTAAATGTGCAACCACTGACACAAAATCACATATTGGATACACAAGATTGGTTAAAAACCCTAATTGGATTAGAATAAGCCTAGCGAGGACGAAAATGACCTAATTGGATTACCAATGACACAAAATCACTTATTATATGCACAAGATTGGTTAAAAACCCCAATTGGATTAGAATAAGCCTAGGGAGAAAAAAAATTACCTAAGTGTGCAACCAATGACACAAAATCACATATTGGATGCACAAGATTGGTTAAAAACCCTAATTGGATTAGCATAAGCCTAGGGAGGACGAAAATGACCTAAATGTTCAACCAATGAAACAAAATGACACAAAATCACATATTGGATGCACAAGATTGGTTAAAAACCCTAATTGGATTAGAATAAGCCTAGGGAGGACGAAAATGACCTAAATGTGCAACCACTGACACAAAATCACATATTGGATACACAAGATTGGTTAAAAACCCTAATTGGATTAGAATAAGCCTAGCGAGGACGAAAATGACCTAATTGGATTACCAATGACACAAAATCACTTATTATATGCACAAGATTGGTTAAAAACTCCAATTGGATTAGAATAAGCCTAGGGAGAAAAAAAATTACCTAAGTGTGCAACCAATGACACAAAATGACACAAAATCACATATTGGATGCACAAGATTGGTTAAAAACCCTAATTGGATTAGCATAAGCCTAGGGAGGACGAAAATGACCTAAATGTTCAACCAATGACACAAAATGACACAAAATCACATATTGGATGCACAAGATTGGTTAAAAACCCTAATTGGATTAGAATAAGCCTAGCGAGGACGAAAATGACCAAATCTGATTACCAATGACACAAAATCACTTATTATATGCACAAGATTGGTTAAAAACCCCAATTGGATTAGAATAAGCCTAGGGAGAAAAAAAATTACCTAAGTGTGCAACCAATGACACAAAATGACACAAAATCACATATTGGATGCACAAGATTGGTTAAAAACCCTAATTGGATTAGCATAAGCCTAGGGAGGACGAAAATGACCTAAATGTTCAACCAATGACACAAAATGACACAAAATCACATATTGGATGCACAAGATTGGTTAAAAACCCTAATTGGATTAGAATAAGCCTCGGGAGGACGTAAATGACCTAAATGTGCAACCACTGACACAAAATCACATATTGGATGCACAAGATTGGTAAAAAACCCTAATTGGATTAGAATAAGCCTAGCGAGGACGAAAATGACCTAATTGGATTACCAATGACACAAAATGACTTATTATATGCACAAGATTGGTTAAAAACCCTAATTGGATTAGAATAAGCCTAGGGAGGACGAAAATGACCTAAATGTGCAACCAATGACACAAAATCACATATTGGATGCACAAGATTGGTTAAAAACCCTAATTGGATTACAATAAGCCTAGCGAGGACAAAAATGACCTAATTGGATTACCAACGACACAAAATGACACAAAATCACATATTGGATGCATAAGATTGGTTAAAAACCCTAATTGGATTAGAATAAGCCTAGCGAGGACGAAAATGACCTAATTGGATTACCAATGACACAAAATGACTTATTATATGCACAAGATTCGTTAAAAACCCTAATTGGATTAGAATAAGCCTAGGGAGGACGAAAATGACCTAAATGTGCAACCAATGACACAAAATCACATATTGGATGCACAAGATTGGTTAAAAACCCTAATTGGATTAGCATAAGCCTAGGGAGGATGAAAATGACCTAAATGTTCAACCAATGACACTAAATGATACAAAATCACATATTGGATGCACAAGATTGGTTAAAAACCCTAATTGGATTAGAATAAGCCTAGGGAGGACGAAAATGACCTAAATGTGCAACCACTGACACAAAATCACATATTGGATGCACAAGATTGGTTAAAAACCCTAATTGGATTAGAATAAGCCTAGGGAGGACAAAAATGACCTAAATATTCAACCAATGACACTAAATGATACAAAATCACATATTGGATGCACAAGATTGGTTAAAAACCCTAATTGGATTAAAATAAGCCTAAGGAGGACGAAAATTACCTAAATGTTCAACCAGTGACCCAAAATGACACAAACTCACATATTGGACGCACAAGATTGGTTAAAAACCCTAATTGGATTAGCATAAGCCTAGGGAGGATGAAAATGACCTAAATGTTCAACCAATGACACTAAATGATACAAAATCACATATTGGATGCACAAGATTGGTTAAAAACCCTAATTGGATTAGAATAAGCCTAGGGAGGACGAAAATGACCTAAATGTGCAACCACTGACACAAAATCACATATTGGATGCACAAGATTGGTTAAAAACCCTAATTGGATTAGAATAAGCCTAGCGAGGACGAAAATGACCAAATTGGATTACCAATGACACAAAATCACTTATTATATGCACAAGATTGGTTAAAAACCCTAATTGGATTAGAATAAGCCTAGGGAGGACGAAAATTACCTAAATGTGCAACCAATGACACAAAATCACATATTGGATGCACAAGATTGGTTAAAAACCCTAATTGGATTAGAATAAGCCTAGGGAGGACGAAAATGACCTAAATGTTCAACCAATGACACAAAATCACATATTGGATGCCCAAGATTGGTTAAAAATCCTAATTGGATTAGAATAAGCCTAGGGAGGACGAAAATGACCTAAATGTTCAACCAATGACACAAAATGACACAAAATCACATATTGGATGCACAAGATTGGTTAAAAACCCTAATTGGATTAGAATAAGCCTAGGGAGGACGAAAATGACCTAAATGTGCAACCACTGACACAAAATCACATATTGGATGCACAAGATTGGTTAAAAACCCTAATTGGATTAGAATAAGCCTAGCAAGGACAAAAAAGACCTAATTGGATTACCAATGACACAAAATGACTTATTATATGCACAAGATTGGTTAAAAACCCTAATTGGATTAGAATAAAACTAGGGAGGACGAAAATGACCTAAATGTGCAACCAATGACACAAAATCACATATTGGATGCACAAGATTGGTTAAAAACCCTAATTGGATTAAAACAAGCCTAGGGAGGACGAAAATGACCTAAATATTCAACCAATGACACAAAATGACACAAAATCACATATTGGATGCACAAGATTGGTTAAAAACCCTAATTGGATTAGAATAAGCCTAGGGAGGACGAAAATGACCTAAATTTGCAACCAATGACACAAAATCACATATTGGATGCACAAGATTGGTTAAAAACCTAAATTGGATTACAATAAGCCTAGCGAGGACGAAAATGACCTAATTGGATTACCAATGACACAAAATGACACAAAATCAAATATTGGATGCATAAGATTGGTTAAAAACCTTAATTGGATTAGAATAAGCCTAGCGAGGACGAAAATGACCTAATTGGATTACCAATGACACAAAATGACTTATCATATGCACAAGATTGGTTAAAAACCCCAATTGGATTAGAATAAGGCTAGGGAGAAAAAAAAATTACCTAAGTGTGCAACCAATGACACAAAATCACATATTGGATGCACAAGATTGGTTAAAAACCCTAATTGGATTAGCATAAGCCTAGGGAGGACGAAAATGACCTAAATGTTCAACCAATGACACAAAATGACACAAAATCACATATTGGATGCACAAGATTGGTTAAAAACCCTAATTGGATTAGAATAAGCCTAGCGAGGACGAAAATGACCTAATTTGATTACCAATGACACAAAATCAATTATTATATGCACAAGATTGGTTAAAAACCCCAATTGGATTAGAATAAGCCTAGGGAGAAAAAAAATTACCTAAGTGTGCAACCAATGACACAAAATGACACAAAATCACATATTGGATGCACAAGATTGGTTAAAAACCCTAATTGGATTAGCATAAGCCTAGGGAGGACGAAAATGACCTAAATGTTCAACCAATGACACAAAATGACACAAAATCACATATTTGATGAACAAGATTGGATAAAAACCCTAATTGGATTAGAATAAGCCTAGGGAGGACGAAAATGACCTAAATGTTCAACCAATGACACAAAATGACACAAAATCACATATTGGATGCACAAGATTGGTTAAAAACCCTAATTGGATTAGAATAAGCCTAGGGAGGACGAAAATGACCTAAATGTTCAACCAATGACACAAAACAACACATAATCACATATTGGATGCACAAGATTGGTTAAAAACCCTAATTGGATTAGAATAAGCCTGTGGAGGACGAAAATGACCTAAATGTTCAACCAATGACACAAAATCACATATTGGACGCACAAGATTGGTTAAAAACGCTAATTGGATTAGAATAAGCCTAGGGAGGACGAAAATGACCTAAATTTTCAACCAATGACACCAAATCACATATTGGATGCACAAGATTGGTTAAAAACCCTAATTGGATTAGAATAAGCCTAGGGAGGACGAAAATGACCTAAATGTTCAACCAATGACACAAAATGACACAAAATCACATATTGGATGCACAAGATTGGTTAAAAACCCTAATTGGATTAGAATAAGCCTAGGGAGGACGAAAATGACCTAAACGTTCAACCAATGACACAAAATCACATATTGGATGCACAAGATTGGATAAAAACCCTAATTAAATTAGAATAAGCCTAGGGAGGACGAAAATGACCTAAATGTTCAACCAATGACACAAAATGACTTATTGGATGCACAACATTGTTTAAAACCCCTAATTGGATTAGAATAAGCCTAGGGAGGACGAAAATGACCTAAATGTTCAACCAATGACACAAAATGACACAAAATCACATATTGGATGCACAAGATTGGTTAAAAACCCTAATTGGATTAGAATAAGCCTAGGGAGGACGAAAATGACCTAAATGTTCAACCAATGACACAAAATGACACAAAATCACATATTGGATGCACAAGATTGGTTAAAAACCCTAATTGGATTAGAATAAGCCTAACGAGGACGAAAATGACCTAATTGGATTACCAATGACACAAAATCACTTATTATATGCACAAGATTGGTTAAAAACCCCAATTGGATTAGAATAAGCCTAGGGAGAAAAAAAATTACCTAAGTGTGCAACCAATGACACAAAATGACACAAAATCACATATTGGATGCACAAGATTGGTTAAAAACCCTAATTGGATTAGAATAAGCCTAGGGAGGACGAAAATGACCTAAATGTGCAACCACTGACACAAAATCACATATTGGATGCACAAGATTTGTTAAAAACCCTAATTGGATTAGAATAAGCCTAGGGAGGACGAAAATGACCTAAATGTGCAACCAATGACACAAAATCACATATTGGATGCACAAGATTGGTTAAAAACCCTAATTGGATTAGCATAAGCCTAGGGAGGACGAAAATGACCTAAATGTTCAACCAATGACACAAAATGACACAAAATAACATATTGGATGCACAAGATTGGTTAAAAACCCTAATTGGATTAGAAAAAGCCTAGGGAGGACGAAAGTGACCTAAATGTGCAACCACTGACACAAAATCACATATTGGAAGCACAAGATTGGTTAAAAACCCTAATTGGATTAGAATAAGCCTTGCGAGGACGAAAATGACCTAATTGGATTACCAATGACACAAAATCACTTATTATATGCACAAGATTGATTAAAAACCCCAATTGGACTAGAATAAGCCTAGGGAGAAAAAAAATTACCTAAGTGTGCAACCACTGACACAAAATGACACAAAATCACATATTGGATGCACAAGATTGGTTAAAAACCCTAATTGGATTAGCATAAGCCTAGGGAGGACGAAAATGACCTAAATGTTCAACCAATGACACAAAATCACATATTGGATGCACAAGATTGGATAAAAACCCTAATTGGATTAGAATAAGCCTCGGGAGGACGAAAATGACCTAAATGTGCAACCACTGACACAAAATCACATATTGGATGCACAAGATTGGTTAAAAACCCTAATTGGATTAGAATAAGCCTAGGGAGGACGAAAATGACCTAAATTTGCAACCAATGACACAAAATCACATATTTGATGCACAAGATTGGTTAAAAACCCTAATTGGATTACAATAAGCCTAGGGAGGACGAAAATGACCTAAATGTTCATCCAATGACACAAAATGACACAAAATCACATATTGGATGCACAAGATTTGGTTAAAAACCCTAATTGGATTAGAATAAGCCTAAGGAGGACGAAAATGACCTAAATTTGCAACCAATGACACAAAATCACATATTGGATGCACAAGATTGGTTAAAAACCCTAATTGGATTACAATAAGCCTAACGAGGACGAAAATGACCTAATTGGATTACCAACGACACAAAATGACACAAAATCACATATTGGATGCATAAGATTTGTTAAAAACCCTAATTGGATTAGAATAAGCCTAGCGAGGACGAAAATGACCTAATTGGATTACCAATGACCAAAATGACTTATTATATGCACAAGATTCGTTAAAAACCCTAATTGGATTAGAATAAGCCTAGGGAGGACGAAAATGACCTAAATGTGCAACCAATGACACAAAATCACATATTGGATGCACAAGATTGGTTAAAAACCCTAATTGGATTAGCATAAGCCTAGGGAGGACGAAAATGACCTGAATGTTCAACCAATGACACAAAATGACACAAAATAACATATTGGATGCACAAGATTGGTTAAAAACCCTAATTGGATTAGAATAAGCCTAGGGAGGACGAAAGTGACCTAAATGTGCAACCACTGACAAAAAATCACATATTGGATGCACAAGATTGGTTAAAAACCCTAATTGGATTAGAATAAGCCTTGCGAGGACGAAAATGACCTAATTGGATTACCAATGACACAAAATCACTTATTATATGCACAAGATTGGTTAAAAACCACAATTGGATTAGAATAAGCCTAGGGAGAAAAAAAATTACCTAAGTGTGCAACCACTGACACAAAATGACACAAAATCACATATTGGATGCACAAGATTGGTTAAAAACCCTAATTGGATTAGCATAAGCCTAGGGAGGACGAAAATGACCTAAATGTTCAACCAATGACACAAAATGACACAAAATCACATATTGGATGCACAAGATTGGTTAAAAACCGTAATTGGATTAGAATAAGCCTCGGGAGGACGAAAATGACCTAAATGTGCAACCACTGACACAAAATCACATATTGGATGCACAAGATTGGTAAAAAACCCTAATTGGATTAGAATAAGCCTAGCGAGGACGAAAATGACCTAATTGGATTACCAATGACACAAAATGACTTATTATATGCACAAGATTGGTTAAAAACCCTAATTGGATTAGAATAAGCCTAGGGAGGACGAAAATGACCTAAATGTGCAACCAATGACACAAAATCACATATTGGATGCACAAGATTGGTTAAAAACCCTAATTGGATTACAATAAGCCTAGCGAGGACAAAAATGACCTAATTGGATTACCAACGACACAAAATGACACAAAATCACATATTGGATGCATAAGATTGGTTAAAAACCCTAATTGGATTAGAATAAGCCTAGCGAGGACGAAAATGACCTAATTGGATTACCAATGACACAAAATGACTTATTATATGCACAAGATTCGTTAAAAACCCTAATTGGATTAGAATAAGCCTAGGGAGGACGAAAATGACCTAAATGTGCAACCAATGACACAAAATCACATATTGGATGCACAAGATTGGTTAAAAACCCTAATTGGATTAGCATAAGCCTAGGGAGGATGAAAATGACCTAAATGTTCAACCAATGACACTAAATGATACAAAATCACATATTGGATGCACAAGATTGGTTAAAAACCCTAATTGGATTAGAATAAGCCTAGGGAGGACGAAAATGACCTAAATGTGCAACCACTGACACAAAATCACATATTGGATGCACAAGATTGGTTAAAAACCCTAATTGGATTAGAATAAGCCTAGGGAGGACAAAAATGACCTAAATATTCAACCAATGACACTAAATGATACAAAATCACATATTGGATGCACAAGATTGGTTAAAAACCCTAATTGGATTAAAATAAGCCTAAGGAGGACGAAAATTACCTAAATGTTCAACCAGTGACCCAAAATGACACAAACTCACATATTGGACGCACAAGATTGGTTAAAAACCCTAATTGGATTAGAATAAGCCTAGGGAGGATGAAAATGACCTAAGTGTGCAACCAATGACACAAAATCACATATTGGATGCACAAGATTGGTTAAAAACCCTAACTGGATTAGAATAAGCCTAGGGAGGACGAAAATGACCTAAATGTTCAACCAGTGACCCAAAATGACACAAACTCACATATTGGATGCACAAGATTAGTTAAAAACCCTAATTGGATTGGAATAAGCCTAGCGAGGACGAAAATGACCTAATTGGATTACCAATGACACAAAATGACACAAAATCACATTTTGGATGCATAAGATTGGTTACAAACCCTAATTGGATTAGAATAAGCCTAGCGAGGACGAAAATCACCTAATTGGATTACCAATGACACAAAATCACTTATTATATGCACAAGATTGGTTAAAAACCCTAATTGGATTAGAATAAGCCTAGGGAGTACGAAAATGACCTAAATGTGCAACCAATGACACAAAATCACATATTGGATGCACAAGATTGGTTAAAAACCCTAATTGGATTAGAATAAGCCTAGGGAGGACGAAAATGACCTAAATGTGCAACCAATGACACAAAATCACATATTGGATGCACAAGATTGGTAAAAAACCCTAATTGGATTAGAATAAGCCTAGGGAGGACGAAAATGACCTAAATGTTCAACCAATGACACAAAATGACACAAAATCACATATTGGATGCACAAGATTGGTTAAAAACCCTAATTGGATTAGAATAAGCCTAGGGAGGACGAAGATTACCTAAATATGCAACCAATGACACAAAATCAAATATTCGTTGCACAAGATTGGTTAAAAACCCTAATTGGATTAGAATCAGCCTAGGGAGGACGAAAATGACCTAAATGTTCAACCAATGACACAAAATCACATATTGGATGCACAAGATTGGTTAAAAACCCTAATTGGATTAGAATAAGCCTAGGGAGGACGAAAATGACCTAAATGTTCAACCAATGATACAAAATGACACAAAATCACATATTGGATGCACAAGGCTGGTTAAAAACCCTAATTGGATTAGAATAAGCCTAGGGAGGACGAAAATGACCTAAATGTTCAACCAATGACACAAAATGACACAAAATCACATATTGGATGCACAAGATTGGTTAAAAACCCTAATTGGATTAGAATAAGCCTAGGGAGGACGAAAATGACCTAAACGTTCAACCAATGACACAAAATCACATATTGGATGCACAAGATTGGATAAAAACCCTAATTAAATTAGAATAAGCCTAGGGAGGACGAAAATGACCTAAATGTTCAACCAATGACACAAAATGACTTATTGGATGCACAACATTGTTTAAAACCCCTAATTGGATTAGAATAAGCCTAGGGAGGACGAAAATGACCTAAATGTTCAACCAATGACACAAAATGACACAAAATCACATATTGGATGCACAAGATTGGTTAAAAACCCTAATTGGATTAGAATAAGCCTAGGGAGGACGAAAATGACCTAAATGTTCAACCAATGACACAAAATGACACAAAATCACATATTGGATGCACAAGATTGGTTAAAAACCCTAATTGGATTAGAATAAGCCTAGCGATGACGAAAATGACCTAATTGGATTACCAATGACACAAAATCACTTATTATATGCACAAGATTGGTTAAAAACCCTAATTGGATTAGAATAAAACTAGGGAGGACGAAAATGACCTAAATGTGCAACCAATGACACAATCTCATATTGGATGCCCAAGATTGGTCAAAAACCCTAATTGGATTAGAACAAGCCTAGGGAGGACAAAAATGACCTAAATATTCAACCAATGACACAAAATGACACAAAGTCACATATTGGATGCACAAGATTGGTTAAAAACCCTAATTGGATTAGAATAAGCCTAGGGAGGACGAAAATGACCTAAATGTGCAACCACTGACACAAAATCACATATTGGATGCACAAGATTGGTTAAAAACCCTAATTGGATTAGAATAAGCCTAGCGAGGACGAAAATGACCTAATTGGATTACCAATTACACAAAATGACTTATTATATGCACAAGATTGGTTAAAAACCCTAATTGGATTAGAATAAAACTAGGGAGGACGAAATTGACCTAAATGTGCAACCAATGACACAATATCATATTGGATGCCCAACATTGGTTAAAAACCCTAATTGGATTAAAACAAGCCTAGGGACGACAAAAATGACCTAAATATTCAACCAATGACATAAAATGACACAAAATCACATATTGGATGCACAAGATTGGTTAAAAACCCTAATTGGATTAGAAAAAGCCTAGGGAGGACGAAAGTGACCTAAATGTGCAAACCACTGACACAAAATCACATATTGGATGCACAAGATTGGTTAAAAACCCTAATTGGATTAGAATAAGCCTAGCGAGGACGAAAATGACCTAATTGGATTACCAATGACACAAAATCACTTATTATATGCACAAGATTGGTTAAAAACCCCAATTGGATTAGAATAAGCCTAGGGAGAAAAAAAATTACCTAAGTGTGCAACCAATGACACAAAATGACACAAAATCACATATTGGATGCACAAGATTGGTTAAAAACCCTAATTGAATTAGCATAAGCCTAGGGAGGACGAAAATGACCTAAATGTTCAACCAATGACACAAAATGACACAAAATCACATATTGGATGCACAAGATTTGGTTAAAAACCCTAATTGGATTAGAATAAGCCTCGGGAGGACGAAAATGACCTAAATGTGCAACCACTGGCACAAAATCACATATTGGATGCACAAGATTGGTTAAAAACCCTAATTGGATTAGAATAACCCTAGCGAGGACGAAAATGACCTAATTGGATTACCAATGACACAAAATCACTTATTATATGCACAAGATTGGTTAAAAACCCTAATTGGATTAGAATAAAACTAGGGAGGACGAAATTGACCTAAATGTGCAACCAATGACACAATCTCATATTGGATGCCCAAGATTGGTTAAAAACCCTAATTGGATTAAAACAAGCCTAGGGAGGACAAAAATGACCTAAATATTTAACCAATGACATAAAATGACACAAAATCACATATTGGATGCACAAGATTGGTTAAAAACCCTAATTGGATTAGAATAAGCCTCGGGAGGACGAAAATGACCTAAATGTGCAACCACTGACACAAAATCACATATTGGATGCACAAGATTGGTTAAAAACCCTAATTGGATTAGAATAAGCCTAGCGAGGACGAAAATGACCTAATTGGATTACCAATGACACAAAATGACTTATTATATGCACAAGATTGGTTAAAAACCCTAATTGGATTAGAATAAAACTAGGGAGGACGAAATTGACCTAAATGTGCAACCAATGACACAATCTCATATTGGATGCCCAAGATTGGTTAAAAACCCTAATTGGATTAAAACAAGCCTAGGGAGGACAAAAATGACCTAAATATTCAACCAATGACATAAAATGAAACAAAATCACATATTGGATGCACAAGATTGGTTAAAAACCCTAATTGGATTAGAATAAGCCTAGGGAGGACGAAAGTGACCTAAATGTGCAAACCACTGACACAAAATCACATATTGGATGCACAAGATTGGTTAAAAACCCTAATTGGATTAGAATAAGCCTAGCGAGGACGAAAATGACCTAATTGGATTACCAATGACACAAAATCACTTATTATATGCACAAGATTGGTTAAAAACCCCAATTGGATTAGAATAAGCCTAGGGAGAAAAAAAATTACCTAAGTGTGCAACCAATGATAAAAATGACACAAAATCACATATTGGATGCACAAGATTGGTTAAAAACCCTAATTGGATTAGAATAAGCCTAGGGAGGACGAAAATGACCTAAATGTGCAACCAATGACACAAAATCACATATTGGATGCACAAGATTGGTAAAAAACCCTAATTGGATTAGAATAAGTCTAGCGAGGACGAAAATGAACTTATTGGATTACCAATGACACAAAATCACTTATTATATGCATAAGATTGGTTAAAGACCCTAATTGGATTAGAATAAGCCTAGGGAGGACGAAAATGACCTAAATGTGCAACCAATGACACAAAATCACATATTGGATGCACAATATTGGTTGAAAACCCAATTTTGATTAGAATAAGCCTAGGGAGGACGAAAATGACCTAAATGTTCAACCAATGACACAAAATGACACAAAATCACATATTGGATGCACAAGATTGGTTAAAAACCCTAATTGGATTAGAATAAGCCTAGGGAGGACGAAAATGACCTAAATGTTCAACCAATGATACAAAATGACACAAAATCACATATTGGATGCACAAGATTTGTTAAAAACCATAATTGGATAAGAATAACCCAAGGGAGGACGAAAATGACCTAAATGTTCAACCAATGACACTAAATGACATATTGGATGCACAAGATTGGTTAAAAACCCTAATTGGATTAGATTAAGCCTAGGGAGGACGATAATGACCTAAATGTTCAACCAATGACACAAAATCACATATTGGATGCACAAGATTGGTTAAAAACCTTAATTGGATTAGAATAAGCCTAGGGAGGACGAAAATGACCTAAATGTTCAACCAATGACACAAAATGACACAAAATCACATATTGGATGCACAAGATTGGTTAAAAACCCTAATTGGATTAGAATAAGCCTAGGGAGGACGAAAATGACCTAAATGTTCAACCAATGACACAAAATGACACAAAATCACATATTGGATGCACAAGATTGGTTAAAAACCCTAATTGGATTAGAATAAGCCTATGGAGAACGAAAATGACCTAAATGTTCAACCAATGACACAAAATGACACAAAAACACATATTGGATGCACAGGATTGGTTAAAAACCCTAATTGGATTGGAATATGCCTAGGGAGGACGAAAATGACCTAAATGTTCAACCAATGACACAAAATGACACAAAATCACATATTGGATGCACAAGATTGGTTAAAAACCCTAATTGGATTAGAATAAGCCTAGGGAGAACGAAAATGACCTAAATGTTCAACCAATGACACAAAATCACATATTGGATGCACATGATTGGATAAAAACCCTAATTGGATTAGAATAAGCTTAGGGAGGACGAAAATGACCTAAATGTTCAACCGATGACACAAAATGACACAAAATCACATATTGGATGCACAAGATTGGTTAAAAACCCTAATTGGATTTGAATCAGCCTAGGGAGGACGAAAATGACCTAAATGTTCAACCAATGACACAAAATCACATATTGGATGCACAAGATTGGTTAAAAATCTTAATTGGATTAGAATAAGCCTAGGGAGGACGAAAATGACCTAAATGTTCAACCAATGACACAAAATGACACAAAATCACATATTGGATGCACAAGATTGGTTAAAAACCCTAATTGGATTAGAATAAGCCTAGGGAGAACGAAAATGACCTAAATGTTAGACCAATGACACAAAATCACATATTGGATGCACAAGATTGGTTAAAAATCCTTATTGGATTAGAATAAGCCTAGGGAGGACGAAAATGACCTAAATGTTCAACCAATGACACAAAATCACATATTGGATGCACAAGATTGGTTAAAAACCCTAATTGGATTAGAATAAGCCTAGGGAGGACGAAAATGACCTAAATGTTCAACCAATGACACAAAATGACACAAAATCACATATTGGATGCACAAGATTGGTTAAAAACCCTAATTGGATTAGAATAAGCCTAGCGAGGACGAAAATGACCTAAATGTTCAACCAATGACACAATATCACATATTGGATGCACAAGATTGGTTAAAAACCCTAATTGGATTAGAATAAGCCTAGGGAGGACGAAAATGACCTAAATGTTCAACCAATGACACAAAATGACATAAAATCACATATTGGATGCACAAGATTATTTAAAAACCCTAATTGGATTCGAATAAGCCAAGGGAGGACGAAAATGACCTAAATGTTCAACCAATGACACAAAATGACACAAAATATCATATTGGATGCACAAGATTGGTTAAAAACCCTAATTGGATTAGAATAAGCCTAGGGACGACGGAAATGACCTAAATGTTCAACCAATGACACAAAATTACACAAAATAACATATTGGATGCACAAGATTGGTTAAAAACCCTAATTGGATTAGAATAAGCCTAGGGAGGACGAAAATGACCTAAATGTTCAACCAATGACACAAAATGACACAAAATCACATATTGGATGCACAAGATTGGTTAAAAACCCTAATTGGGTTAGAATAAGCCTTGGGAGGACGAAAATGACCTAAATTTGCAACCAATGACACAAAATCACATATTGGATGCACAAGATTGGTTAAAAACCCTAATTGGAATACAATAAGCCTAGCGAGGACGAAAATGACCTAATTGGATTACCAATGACACAATATCACATATTGGATGCATAAGATTGGTTAAAAACCCTAATTGGATTAGAATAAGCCTAGGGAGGACGAAAATGACCTAAATGTGCAACCAATGACACAAAATCACATATTGGATGCACAAGATTGGTTAAAAACCCTAATTAGATTAGAATAAGCCTGGGGAGGACGAAAATGACCTAAATGTGCAACCAATGACAAAATATCACATATTGGTTGCACAAGATTGGTTAAAAACCCTTATTGGATTAGAATAAGTTTAGCGAGGACGAAAATGACCTAATCGGATTACAAATGACAGAAAATCACTTATTATATGCACAAGATTGGTTAAAAACCCTAATTGGATTAGAATAAGCCTAGGGAGGACGAAAATGACCTAAATGTGCAACCAATGACACAAAATCACATATTGGATGCACAAGATTGGTAAAAAACCCTAATTGGATTAGAATAAGCCTAGGGAGGACGAAAATGACCTAAATGTTCAACCAATGACACAAAATGACACAAAATCACATATTGGATGCACAAGATTGGTTAAAAACCCTAATTGGATTAGAATAAGCCTAACGAGGACGAAAATGACCTAATTGGATTACCAATGACACAAAATCACTTATTATATGCACAAGATTGGTTAAAAACCCCAATTGGATTAGAATAAGCCTAGGGAGAAAAAAAATTACCTAAGTGTGCAACCAATGACACAAAATGACACAAAATCACATATTGGATGCACAAGATTGGTTAAAAACCCTAATTGGATTAGAATAAGCCTAGGGAGGACGAAAATGACCTAAATGTGCAACCACTGACACAAAATCACATATTGGATGCAC
Organism: Cicer yamashitae; assembly: GCA_037974755.1. Classification (NCBI taxonomy): domain Eukaryota; kingdom Viridiplantae; phylum Streptophyta; class Magnoliopsida; order Fabales; family Fabaceae; genus Cicer; species Cicer yamashitae. Next base: position 10,824,183 of record JBBPBQ010020321.1, on the reverse strand, counting down.
AAGATTGGTTAAAAACCCTAATTGGATTAGAATAAGCCTAGCGAGGACGAAAATGACCTAATTGGATTACCAATGACACAAAATGACTTACTATATGCACAAGATTGGTTAAAAACCCTAATTGGATTAAAATAAGCCTAGGGAGGACGAAAATGTCCTAAATGTGCAACCAACGACACAAAATCACATATTGGATGCACAAGATTGGTTAACAACCCTAATTGGATTAGCATAAGCCTAGGGAGGACGAAAATGACCTAAATGTTCAACCAATGACACAAAATGACACAAAATCACATATTGGATGCACAAGATTGGTTAAAAACCCTAATTGGATTAGAATAAGCCTAGGGAGGACGAAAATGACCTAAATGTGCAACCACTGACACAAAATCACATATTGGATGCACAAGATTGGTTCAAAACCCTAATTGGATTTTAATAAGCCTAGCGAGGACGAAAATGACCTAATTGGATTACCAATGACACAAAATGACACAAAATCACATATTGGATGCATAAGATTGGTAACAAACCCTAATTGGATTAGAATAAGCCAAGCGAGGACGAAAATGACCTAATTGGATAACCAATGACACAAAATGACACAAAATCACATACTGGATGCACAAGATTGTTTAAAAACCCTAATTGGATTAGAATAAGCCTAGAGAGGACGAAAATGACCTAATTGGATTACCAATGACACAAAATCACTTATTATATGCACAAGATTGGTTAAAAACCCTAATTGGATTAGAATAAAACTAGGGAGGACGAAAATGACCTAAATTTGCAACCAATGACACAATCTCATATTGGATGCACAAGATTGGTTAAAAACCCTAATAGGATTAGAACAAGCCTAGCGAGGACGAAAATGACCTAAATATTCAACCAATGACACAAAATGACACAGAATCACATATTGGGGGCACAAGATTGGTTAAAAACCCTAATTGGATTAGAATAAGCCTAGGGAGGACGAAAATGACCTAAATGTGCAACCACTGACACAAAATCACATATTGGATGCACAAGATTGGTTCAAAACCCTAATTGGATTTTAATAAGCCTAGCGAGGACGAAAATGACCTAATTGGATTACCAATGACACAAAATGACACAAAATCACATATTGGATGCATAAGATTGGTTACAAACCCTAATTGGATTAGAATAAGCCAAGCGAGGACGAAAATGACCTAATTGGATAACCAATGACACAAAATGACACAAAATCACATACTGGATGCACAAGATTGTTTAAAAACCCTAATTGGATTAGAATAAGCCTAGAGAGGACGAAAATGACCTAATTGGATTACCAATGACACAAAATCACTTATTATATGCACAAGATTGGTTAAAAACCCTAATTGGATTAGAATAAAACTAGGGAGGACGAAAATGACCTAAATGAGCAACCAATGACACAATCTCATATTGGATGCACAAGATTGGTTAAAAACCCTAATTGGATTAGAACAAGCCTAGGGAGGACGAAAATGACCTAAATATTCAACCAATGACACAAAATGACACAAAATCACATATTGGATGCACAAGATTGGTTAAAAACCCTAATTGGATTAGAAAAAGCCTAGAGAGGACGAAAATGACCTAAATGTTCAACCAATGACACAAAATGACACAAAATCACATATTGGATGCACAAGATTGGTTAAAAACCCTAATTGGATTAGAATAAGCCTAGGGAGCACGAAAATGACCTAAATTTGCAACCAATGACACAAAATCACATATTGGATGCACAAGATTGGTTAAAAACCCTAATTGGATTACAATAAGCCTAGCGAGGACGAAAATGACCTAATTGGATTACCAATGACACAAAATCACATATTGGATGCATAAGATTGGTTAAAAACCCTAATTGGATTAGAATAAGCCTAGGGAGGACGAAAATGACCTAATTGGATTACCAATGACACAAAATGACTTATTATGTGCACAAGATTGGTTAAAAACCCTAATTGGATTAGAATAAGCCTAGGGAGGACGAAAATGACCTAAATGTGCAACCAATGACACAAAATGACACAAAATCACATATTGGATGCACAAGATTGGTTAAAAACCCTAATTGGATTAGCATAAGCCTAGGGAGGACGAAAATGACCTAAATGTTCAACCAATGACACAAAATGACACAAAATCACATATTGGATGCACAAGATTTGGTTAAAAACCCTAATTGGATTAGAATAAGCCTCGGGAGGACGAAAATGACCTAAATGTGCAACCACTGGCACAAAATCACATATTGGATGCACAAGATTGGTTAAAAACCCTAATTGGATTAGAATAACCCTAGCGAGGACGAAAATGACCTAATTGGATTACCAATGACACAAAATCACTTATTATATGCACAAGATTGGTTAAAAACCCTAATTGGATTAGAATAAAACTAGGGAGGACGAAATTGACCTAAATGTGCAACCAATGACACAATCTCATATTGGATGCCCAAGATTGGTTAAAAACCCTAATTGGATTAAAACAAGCCTAGGGAGGACAAAAATGACCTAAATATTTAACCAATGACATAAAATGACACAAAATCACATATTGGATGCACAAGATTGGTTAAAAACCCTAATTGGATTAGAATAAGCCTCGGGAGGACGAAAATGACCTAAATGTGCAACCACTGACACAAAATCACATATTGGATGCACAAGATTGGTTAAAAACCCTAATTGGATTAGAATAAGCCTAGCAAGGACAAAAAAGACCTAATTGGATTACCAATGACACAAAATGACTTATTATATGCACAAGATTGGTTAAAAACCCTAATTGGATTAGAATAAAACTAGGGAGGACGAAAATGACCTAAATGTGCAACCAATGACACAAAATCACATATTGGATGCACAAGATTGGTTAAAAACCCTAATTGGATTAGAATAAGCCTAGGGAGGACGAAAATGACCTAAATGTTCAACCAATGAAACAAAATGACACAAAATCACATATTGGATGCACAAGATTGGTTAAAAACCCTAATTGGATTAGAATAAGCCTAGGGAGGACGAAAATGACCTAAATTTGCAACCAATGACACAAAATCACATATTGGATGCACAAGATTGGTTAAAAACCCTAATTGGATTACAATAAGCCTAGCGAGGACGAAAATGACCTAATTGGATTACCAATGACACAAAATCACATATTGGATGCATAAGATTGGTTAAAAACCCTAATTGGATTAGAATAAGCCTAGGGAGGACGAAAATGACCTGAATGTTCAACCAATGACACAAAATGACTTATTATGTGCACAAGATTGGTTAAAAACCCTAATTGGATTAGAATAAGCCTAGGGAGGACAAAAATGACCTAAATGTTCAACCAATGACACAAAATGACACAAAATCACATATTGGATGCACAAGATTGGTTAAAAACCCTAATTGGGTTAGAATAAGCCTTGGGAGGACGAAAATGACCTAAATTTGCAACCAATGACACAAAATCACATATTGGATGCACAAGATTGGTTAAAAACCCTAATTGGATTACAATAAGCCTAGCGAGGACGAAAATGACCTAATTGGATTACCAATGACAAAATATCACATATTGGATGCATAAGATTGGTTAAAAACCCTAATTGGATTAGAATAAGCCTAGGGAGGACGAAAATGACCTAAATGTGCAACCAATGACACAAAATCACATATTGGATGCACAAGATTGGTTAAAAACCCTAATAGGATTAGAACAAGCCTAGCGAGGACGAAAATGACCTAAATATTCAACCAATGACACAAAATGACACAGAATCACATATTGGATGCACAAGATTGGTTAAAAACCCTAATTGGATTAGAATAAGCCTAGGGAGGACGAAAATGACCTAAATGTGCAACCACTGACACAAAATCACATATTGGATGCACAAGATTGGTTCAAAACCCTAATTGGATTTTAATAAGCCTAGCGAGGACGAAAATGACCTAATTGGATTACCAATGACACAAAATGACACAAAATCACATATTGGATGCATAAGATTGGTAACAAACCCTAATTGGATTAGAATAAGCCAAGCGAGGACGAAAATGACCTAATTGGATAACCAATGACACAAAATGACACAAAATCACATACTGGATGCACAAGATTGTTTAAAAACCCTAATTGGATTAGAATAAGCCTAGAGAGGACGAAAATGACCTAATTGGATTACCAATGACACAAAATCACTTATTATATGCACAAGATTGGTTAAAAACCCTAATTGGATTAGAATAAAACTAGGGAGGACGAAAATGACCTAAATTTGCAACCAATGACACAATCTCATATTGGATGCACAAGATTGGTTAAAAACCCTAATAGGATTAGAACAAGCCTAGCGAGGACGAAAATGACCTAAATATTCAACCAATGACACAAAATGACACAGAATCACATATTGGGGGCACAAGATTGGTTAAAAACCCTAATTGGATTAGAATAAGCCTAGGGAGGACGAAAATGACCTAAATGTGCAACCACTGACACAAAATCACATATTGGATGCACAAGATTGGTTCAAAACCCTAATTGGATTTTAATAAGCCTAGCGAGGACGAAAATGACCTAATTGGATTACCAATGACACAAAATGACACAAAATCACATATTGGATGCATAAGATTGGTTACAAACCCTAATTGGATTAGAATAAGCCAAGCGAGGACGAAAATGACCTAATTGGATAACCAATGACACAAAATGACACAAAATCACATACTGGATGCACAAGATTGTTTAAAAACCCTAATTGGATTAGAATAAGCCTAGAGAGGACGAAAATGACCTAATTGGATTACCAATGACACAAAATCACTTATTATATGCACAAGATTGGTTAAAAACCCTAATTGGATTAGAATAAAACTAGGGAGGACGAAAATGACCTAAATGAGCAACCAATGACACAATCTCATATTGGATGCACAAGATTGGTTAAAAACCCTAATTGGATTAGAACAAGCCTAGGGAGGACGAAAATGACCTAAATATTCAACCAATGACACAAAATGACACAAAATCACATATTGGATGCACAAGATTGGTTAAAAACCCTAATTGGATTAGAAAAAGCCTAGAGAGGACGAAAATGACCTAAATGTTCAACCAATGACACAAAATGACACAAAATCACATATTGGATGCACAAGATTGGTTAAAAACCCTAATTGGATTAGAATAAGCCTAGGGAGCACGAAAATGACCTAAATTTGCAACCAATGACACAAAATCACATATTGGATGCACAAGATTGGTTAAAAACCCTAATTGGATTACAATAAGCCTAGCGAGGACGAAAATGACCTAATTGGATTACCAATGACACAAAATCACATATTGGATGCATAAGATTGGTTAAAAACCCTAATTGGATTAGAATAAGCCTAGGGAGGACGAAAATGACCTAATTGGATTACCAATGACACAAAATGACTTATTATGTGCACAAGATTGGTTAAAAACCCTAATTGGATTAGAATAAGCCTAGGGAGGACGAAAATGACCTAAATGTGCAACCAATGACACAAAATGACACAAAATCACATATTGGATGCACAAGATTGGTTAAAAACCCTAATTGGATTAGCATAAGCCTAGGGAGGACGAAAATGACCTAAATGTTCAACCAATGACACAAAATGACACAAAATCACATATTTGATGAACAAGATTGGATAAAAACCCTAATTGGATTAGAATAAGCCTAGGGAGGACGAAAATGACCTAAATGTTCAACCAATGACACAAAATGACACAAAATCACATATTGGATGCACAAGATTGGTTAAAAACCCTAATTGGATTAGAATAAGCCTAGGGAGGACGAAAATGACCTAAATGTTCAACCAATGACACAAAATGACAAAAAATCACATATTGGATGCACAAGATTTGTTAAAAACCCTAATTGGATTAGAATAAGCCTAGGGAGGACGAAAATGACCTAAATGTTCAACCAATGACACAAAATCACATATTGAATGCACAAGATTGGTTTAAAACCCTAATTGGATTAGAATAAGCCTAGGGACGACGAAAATGACCTAAATTTTCAACCAATTACACAAAATAACACAAAGTCACATATTGGATGCACAAGATTGGTTAAAAATCCTAATTGGATTAGAATAAGCCTAGGGAGGACGAAAATGACCTAAATGTTCAACCAATGACACAAAATGACACAAAATCACATATTGGATGCACAAGATTGGTTAAAAACCCTAATTGGATTAGAATAAGCCTAGGGAGGACGAAAATGACCTAAATGTTCAACCAATGACAAAAAATCACACAAAATCACATATTGGATGCACAAGATTGGTTAAAAACCCTAATTGGATTAGAATAAGCCTAGGGAGGACGAAAATGACCTAAATGTTCAACCAATGACACAAAATCACATATTGGATGCACAAGATTGGTTAAAAACCCTAATTGGATTAGAATAAGCCTATGGAGGACAAAAATGACCTAAATGTTCAACCAATGACACAAAATGACACAAAATCACATATTGGATGCACAAGATTGGTTAAAAACCCTAATTGGATTAGAATAAGCCTAGCGAGGACGAAAATGACCTAATTGGATTACCAATGACACAAAATCACTTATTATATGCACAAGATTGGTTAAAAACCCTAATTGGATTAGAATAAGCCTAGGGAGGACGAAAATGACCTAAATTTGCAACCAATGACACAAAATCACATATTGGATGCACAAGATTGGTTAAAAACCCTAATTGGATTACAATAAGCCTAGCGAGGACGAAAATGACCTAATTGGATTACCAATGACACAAAATCACATATTGGATGCATAAGATTGGTTAAAAACCCTAATTGGATTAGAATAAGCCTAGGGAGGACGAAAATGACCTGAATGTTCAACCAATGACACAAAATGACTTATTATGTGCACAAGATTGGTTAAAAACCCTAATTGGATTAGAATAAGCCTAGGGAGGACAAAAATGACCTAAATGTTCAACCAATGACACAAAATGACACAAAATCACATATTGGATGCACAAGATTGGTTAAAAACCCTAATTGGGTTAGAATAAGCCTTGGGAGGACGAAAATGACCTAAATTTGCAACCAATGACACAAAATCACATATTGGATGCACAAGATTGGTTAAAAACCCTAATTGGATTACAATAAGCCTAGCGAGGACGAAAATGACCTAATTGGATTACCAATGACACAATATCACATATTGGATGCATAAGATTGGTTAAAAACCCTAATTGGATTAGAATAAGCCTAGGGAGGACGAAAATGACCTAAATGTGCAACCAATGACACAAAATCACATATTGGATGCACAAGATTGGTTAAAAACCCTAATTGGATTAGCATAAGCCTAGGGAGGACGAAAATGACCTAAATGTTCAACCAATGACACAAAATCACATATTGGATGCACAAGATTGGTTAAAAACCCTAATTGGATTAGAATAAGCCTAGGGAGGACGAAAATGACCTAAATGTTCAACCAATGATACAAAATGACACAAAATCACATATTGGATGCACAAGGCTGGTTAAAAACCCTAATTGGATTAGAATAAGCCTAGGGAGGACGAAAATGACCTAAATGTTCAACCAATGACACAAAATGACACAAAATCACATATTGGATGCACAAGATTGGTTAAAAACCCTAATTGGATTAGAATAAGCCTAGGGAGGACGAAAATAACTTAAATGTTCAACCAATGACACAAAATCACATATTGGATGCACAAGATTGGTTAAAAACCCTAATTGGATTAGAATAAGCCTAGGGAGGACGAAAATGACCTAAATGTTCAACCAATGACACAAAATGACACAAAATTACATATTGGATGCACAAGATTGGTTAAAAACCCTAATTGGATTAGAATAAGCCTAGGGAGGACGAAAATGACCTAAATGTTCAACCAATGAAACAAAATGACACAAAATCACATATTGGATGCACAAGATTGGTTAAAAACCCTAATTGGATTAGAATAAGCCTAGGGAGGACGAAAATGACCTAAATGTGCAACCAATGACACAAAATCACATATTGGATGCACAAGATTGGTTAAAAACCCTAATTGGATTAGCATAAGGCTAGGGAGGACGAAAATGACCTAAATGTTCAACCAATGACACAAAATGACACAAAATCACATATTGGATGCACAAGATTGGTTAAAAACCCTAATTGGATTAAAATAAGCCTCGGGAGGAAGAAAATGACCTAAATGTGCAACCACTGACACAAAATCACATATTGGATGCACAAGATTGGTTAAAAATCCTAATTGGATTAGAATAAGCCTAGCGAGGACGAAAATGACCTAATTGGATTACCAATGACACAAAATGACTTATTATATGCACAAGATTGGTTAAAAACCCTAATTGGATTAGAATAAAACTAGGGAGGACGAAATTGACCTAAATGTGCAACCAATGACACAATCTCATATTGGATGCCCAAGATTGGTTAAAAACCCTAATTGGATTAAAACAAGCCTAGGGAGGACAAAAATGACCTAAATATTTAACCAATGACATAAAATGACACAAAATCACATATTGGATGCACAAGATTGGTTAAAAACCCTAATTGGATTAGAATAAGCCTCGGGAGGACGAAAATGACCTAAATGTGCAACCACTGACACAAAATCACATATTGGATGCACAAGATTGGTTAAAAACCCTAATTGGATTAGAATAAGCCTAGCGAGGACGAAAATGACCTAATTGGATTACCAATTACACAAAATGACTTATTATATGCACAAGATTGGTTAAAAACCCTAATTGGATTAGAATAAAACTAGGGAGGACGAAATTGACCTAAATGTGCAACCAATGACACAATATCATATTGGATGCCCAACATTGGTTAAAAACCCTAATTGGATTAAAACAAGCCTAGGGACGACAAAAATGACCTAAATATTCAACCAATGACATAAAATGACACAAAATCACATATTGGATGCACAAGATTGGTTAAAAACCCTAATTGGATTAGAAAAAGCCTAGGGAGGACGAAAGTGACCTAAATGTGCAAACCACTGACACAAAATCACATATTGGATGCACAAGATTGGTTAAAAACCCTAATTGGATTAGAATAAGCCTAGCGAGGACGAAAATGACCTAATTGGATTACCAATGACACAAAATCACTTATTATATGCACAAGATTGGTTAAAAACCCCAATTGGATTAGAATAAGCCTAGGGAGAAAAAAAATTACCTAAGTGTGCAACCAATGACACAAAATGACACAAAATCACATATTGGATGCACAAGATTGGTTAAAACCCCTAATTGGATTAGCATAAGCCTAGGGAGGACGAAAATGACCTAAATGTTCAACCAATGACACAAAATGACACAAAATCACATATTGGATGCACAAGATTGGTTAAAAACCCTAATTGGATTAGAATAAGCCTCGGGAGGACGAAAATGACCTAAATGTGCAACCACTGACACAAAATCACATATTGGATGCACAAGATTGGTTAAAAACCGTAATTGGATTAGAATAAGCCTAGCAAGGACAAAAAAGACCTAATTGGATTACCAATGACACAAAATGACTTATTATATGCACATGATTGGTTAAAAACCCTAATTGGATTAGAATAAAACTAGGGGGGACGAAAATGACCTAAATGTGCAACCAATGACACAAAATCACATATTGGATGCACAAGATTGGTTAAAAACCCTAATTGGATTAAAACAAGCCTAGGGAGGACGAAAATGACCTAAATATTCAACCAATGACACAAAATGACACAAAATCACATATTAGATGCACAAGATTGGTTAAAAACCCTAATTGGATTAGAATAAGCCTAGGGAGGACGACAATGACCTAAATGTGCAACCAATGATACAAAATCACATATTGGATGCACAAGATTGGTTAAAAACCCTAATTGGATTAGAATAAGCCTAGGGAGGACGAAAATGACCTAAATGTTCAACCAATGAAACAAAATGACACAAAATCACATATTGGATGCACAAGATTGGTTAAAAACCCTAATTGGATTAGAATAAGCCTAGGGAGGACGAAAATGACCTAAATTTGCAACCAATGACACAAAATCACATATTGGATGCACAAGATTGGTTAAAAACCCTAATTGGATTACAATAAGCCTAGCGAGGACGAAAATGACCTGAATGGATTACCAATGACACAAAATGACACAAAATCACATATTGGATGCATAAGATTGGTTAAAAACCCTAATTGGATTAGAATAAGCCTAGCGAGGACGAAAATGACCTAATTGGATTACCAATGACACAAAATGACTTATTATATGCACAAGATTGGTTAAAAACCCTAATTGGATTAGAATAAGCCTAGGGAGGACGAAAATGACCTAAATGTGCAACCAATGACACAAAATCACATATTGGACGCACAAGATTGGTTAAAAACCCTAATTGGATTAGAATAAGCCTAGGGAGGACGAAAATGACCTAAATGTTCAACCAATGACACAAATTGACACAAAATCACATATTGGATGCACAAGATTGGATAAAAATCCTAATTGGATTAGAATAAGCCTTGGGAGGACGAAAATGACCTAAATGTGCAACCAATGACACAAAATCACATATTGGATGCACAAGATTGGTTAAAAACCCTAATTGGATTAGAATAAGCCTAGGGAGGACCAAAATGACCTAAATGTTCAACCAATGACACAAAGTCACATATTGGATACAAAAGATTGGTTAAAAACCCTAATTGGATTAGAATAAGTCTAGGGAGGAAGAAAATGACCTTATGATTACCAATGACAAAAAATCACTTATTATATGCACAAGATTTGTTAAAAACCCTAATTGGATTAGAATAAGCCTAGGGAGGACGAAAATGACCTAAATGTGCAACCAATGACACAAAATCACATATTGGATGCACAAGATTGGTTAAAAACCCTAATTGGATTAGAATAAGCCTAGGGAGGACGAAAATGACCTAAATGTTCAACCAATAACACAAAATGACACAAAATCACATATTGGATGCATAAGATTGGTTAAAAATTCTAATTGGATTAGAATAAGCCTAGCGAGGACGAAAATGACCTAATTGGATTACCAATGACATAAAATCACTTATTATATGCACAAGATTGGTTAAAAGCCCAAATTGGATTAGAATAAGCCTAGGGAGGACGAAATGACCTAAATGTGCAACCAATGACACAAAATCACATATTGGATGCACAAGATTGTTTAAAAACCCAAATTGGATTAGAATAAGCCTAGGGAGGACGAAAATGACCTAAATGTTCAACCAATGACACAAAATGACACAAAATCACATATTGGATGCACAAGATTGGTTAAAAACCCTAATTGGATTAGAATAAGCCTTGGGAGGACGAACATGACCTAAATGTTCAACCAATGATACAAAATGACACAAAATCACATATTGGATGCACAAGATTGGTTAAAAACCCTAATTGGATTAGAATAAGCCTAGGGAGGACGAAAATGACCTAAATGTTCAACCAATGACACTAAATGACAGAAAATCACATATTGGATGCACAAGATTGGTTAAAAACCCTAATTGGATTAGAATAAGCCTAGGGAGGACGAAAATGACCTAAATGTTCAACCAATGACACAAAATCACATATTGGATGCACAAGATTGGTTAAAAACCCTAATTGGATTAGAATAAGCCTAGGGAGGACGAAAATGACCTAAATGTTCAACCAATGACACAAAATCACATATTGGATGCACAAGATTGGTTAAAAACCCTAATTGGATTAGAATAAGCCTAGGGAGGACAAAAATGACCTAAATATTCAACCAATGACAAAAAATCACATATTGGATGCACAAGATTGGTTAAAAACCCTAATTGGATTAGAATAAGCCTAGGGAGGACGAAAATGACCTAAATGTTCAACCAATGACACAAAATCACATATTGGATGCACAAGATTGGTTAAAAACCCTAATTGGGTTAGAATAAGCCTAGCGAGGGCGAAAATGAACTAATTGGATTACCAATGACACAAAATCACTTATTATATGCACAAGATTGGTTAAAAACCCTAATTGGATTGGAATAAGCCTAGGGAGGACGAAAATGACCTAAATGTTCAACCAATGACACAAAATCACATATTGGATGCACAAGATTGGTTAAAAACCCTAATTGGATTAGAATAAGCCTAGGGAGGACGAAAATGACCTAAATGTTCAACCAATGACACAAAATGACACAAAATCACATATTGGATGCACAAGATTGGTTAAAAACCCTAATTGGATTAGAATAAGCCTAGGGAGAACGAAAATGAACAAAATCTTCAACCAATGACACAAAATGACACAAAATCACATATTGGATGCACAAGATTGGTTAAAAACCCTAATTGGATTAGAATAAGCCTAGGGAGGACGAAAATGACCTAAATGTTCAACCAATGACACAAAATCACATATTGGATGCACAAGATTGGTTAAAAACCCTTATTGGATTAGAATAAGCCTAGGGAGGACGAAAATGACACAAAATGACACAAACTCACATATTCGATGCACAATGTTGGTTAAAAACCCTAATTGGATTAGAATAAGCCTAGGGAGGACGAAAATGACCTAAATGTTCAACCAATGACACAAAATGACACAAAATCACATATTGGATGCACAAGATTGGTTAAAAACCCTAATTGGATTAGAATAAGCCTAGGGAGGACGAAAATGACCTAAATGTTCAACCAATGACACAAAATGACAAAAAATCACATATTGGATGCACAAGATTTGTTAAAAACCCTAATTGGATTAGAATAAGCCTAGGGAGGACGAAAATGACCTAAATGTTCAACCAATGACACAAAATCACATATTGAATGCACAAGATTGGTTTAAAACCCTAATTGGATTAGAATAAGCCTAGGGACGACGAAAATGACCTAAATTTTCAACCAATTACACAAAATAACACAAAGTCACATATTGGATGCACAAGATTGGTTAAAAATCCTAATTGGATTAGAATAAGCCTAGGGAGGACGAAAATGACCTAAATGTTCAACCAATGACACAAAATGACACAAAATCACATATTGGATGCACAAGATTGGTTAAAAACCCTAATTGGATTAGAATAAGCCTAGGGAGGACGAAAATGACTTAAATGTGCAACCAATGACACAAAATCACATATTGGATGCACAAGATTGGTTAAAAACCCTAATTGGATTAGAATAAGCCTAGGGAGGACGAAAATGACCTAAATGTGCAACCAATGACACAAAATCACATATTGGATGCACAAGATTGGTTAAAAACCCTAATTGGATCAGAATAAGCCTAGGACGACGAAAATTATCTAAATGTGCAACCAATGACACTAAATCACATATTCGATGCACAAGATTGGTTAAAAACCCTAATTTGATTAGAATAAGCCTAGGTAGGACGAAAATGACCTAAATGTTCAACCAATGACACAAAATCACATATTGGATGCACAAGATTGGTTAAAAACCCTAATTGGATTAGAATATGCCTAGGGAGGACGAAAATGACCTAAATGTTCAACCAATGACACAAAATCACATATTGGATGCACAAGATTGGTTAAAAACCCTAATTGGATTAGAATAAGCCTAGGGAGGACGAAAATGACCTAAATGTTCAACCAATGACACAAAATCACATATTGGATGCATAAGATTGGTTAAAAACCCTAATTGGATTAGAATAAGCCCAGGGAGGACAAAAATGACCTAAATGTTCAACCAATGACACAAAATGACACAAAATCACATACTGGATGCACAAGATTGGTTAAAAACCCTAATTGGATTAGAATAAGCCTAGGGAGGACGAAAATGACCTAAATGTTCAACCAATGACACAAAATGACAAAAAATCACATATTGGATGCACAAGATTGGTTAAAAATCCTAATTCGATTAGAATAAGCCTAGGGAGGACGAAAATGACCTAAATGTTCAACCAATGACACAAAATCACATATTGGATGCACAAGATTGGTTAAAAACCCTAATTGGATTAGAATAAGCCTAGGGAGGACGAAAATGACCTAAATGTTCAACCAATGACACAAAATGACACAAAATCACATATTGGATGCACAAGATTGGTTAAAAACCCTAATTGGATTAGAATAAGCTTAGGGATGACGAAAATGACCTAAATGTTCAACCAATGACACAAAATCACATATTGGATGCACAAGATTGGTTAAAAACCCTAAGTGGATTAGAATAAGCCTAGGGAGGACGAAAATGACCTAAATGTTCAACCAATGACACAAAATCACATATTGGATGCACAAGATTGGTTAAAAACCCTAATTGGATTAGAATAAGCCTAGGGAGGATGAAAATGACCTAAATGTTCAACCAATAACACAAAATGACACAAAATCACATATTGGATGCACAAGATTGGTTAAAAACCCTAATTGGATTAGAATAAGCCTAGGGAGGACGAAAATGACCTAAATTTGCAACCAATGACACAAAATCACATATTTGATGCACAAGATTGGTTAAAAACCCTAATTGGATTACAATAAGCCTAGGGAGGACGAAAATGACCTAAATGTTCATCCAATGACACAAAATGACACAAAATCACATATTGGATGCACAAGATTTGGTTAAAAACCCTAATTGGATTAGAATAAGCCTAAGGAGGACGAAAATGACCTAAATTTGCAACCAATGACACAAAATCACATATTGGATGCACAAGATTGGTTAAAAACCCTAATTGGATTACAATAAGCCTAACGAGGACGAAAATGACCTAATTGGATTACCAACGACACAAAATGACACAAAATCACATATTGGATGCATAAGATTTGTTAAAAACCCTAATTGGATTAGAATAAGCCTAGCGAGGACGAAAATGACCTAATTGGATTACCAATGACCAAAATGACTTATTATATGCACAAGATTCGTTAAAAACCCTAATTGGATTAGAATAAGCCTAGGGAGGACGAAAATGACCTAAATGTGCAACCAATGACACAAAATCACATATTGGATGCACAAGATTGGTTAAAAACCCTAATTGGATTAGCATAAGCCTAGGGAGGACGAAAATGACCTGAATGTTCAACCAATGACACAAAATGACACAAAATAACATATTGGATGCACAAGATTGGTTAAAAACCCTAATTGGATTAGAATAAGCCTAGGGAGGACGAAAGTGACCTAAATGTGCAACCACTGACAAAAAATCACATATTGGATGCACAAGATTGGTTAAAAACCCTAATTGGATTAGAATAAGCCTTGCGAGGACGAAAATGACCTAATTGGATTACCAATGACACAAAATCACTTATTATATGCACAAGATTGGTTAAAAACCACAATTGGATTAGAATAAGCCTAGGGAGAAAAAAAATTACCTAAGTGTGCAACCACTGACACAAAATGACACAAAATCACATATTGGATGCACAAGATTGGTTAAAAACCCTAATTGGATTAGCATAAGCCTAGGGAGGACGAAAATGACCTAAATGTTCAACCCATGACACAAAATGACACAAAATCACATATTGGATGCACAAGATTGGATAAAAACCCTAATTGGATTAGAATAAGCCTCGGAAGGACGAAAATGACCTAAATGTGCAACCACTGACACAAAATCACATATTGGATGCACAAGATTGGTTAAAAACCCTAATTGGATTAGAATAAGCCTAGGGAGGACGAAAATGACCTAAATTTGCAACCAATGACAAAAAATCACATATTTGATGCACAAGATTGGTTAAAAACCCTAATTGGATTACAATAAGCCTAGGGAGGACGAAAATGACCTAAATGTTCAACCAATGACACAAAATGACACAAAATCACATATGGATGCACAAGATTTGGTTAAAAACCCTAATTGGATTAGAATAAGCCTAGGGAGGACGAAAATGACCTAAATTTGCAACCAATGACACAAAATCACATATTGGATGCACAAGATTGGTTAAAAACCCTAATTGGATTACAATAAGCCTAGCGAGGACGAAAATGACCTAATTGGATTACCAATGACACAAAATGACACAAAATCACATATTGGATGCATAAGATTGGTTAAAAACCCTAATTGGATTAGAATAAGCCTAGCGAGGACGAAAATGACCTAATTGGAGTACCAATGACACAAAATGACTTATTATATGCACAAGATTCGTTAAAAACCCTAATTGGATTAGAATAAGCCTAGGGAGGACGAAAATGACCTAAATGTGCAACCAATGACACAAAATCACATATTGGATGCACAAGATTGGTTAAAAACCCTAATTGGATTAGCATAAGCCTAGGGAGGATGAAAATGACCTAAATGTTCAACCAATGACACTAAATGATACAAAATCACATATTGGATGCACAAGATTGGTTAAAAACCCTAATTGGATTAGAATAAGCCTAGGGAGGACGAAAATGACCTAAATGTGCAACCACTGACACAAAATCACATATTGGATGCACAAGATTGGTTAAAAACCCTAATTGGATTAGAATAAGCCTAGGGAGGACGAAAATGACCTAAATGTTCAACCAATGACACAAAATCACATTTTGGATGCACAAGATTGATTAAAAACCCTAATTGGATTAGAATAAGCCTAGCGAGGACGAAAATGACCTAATTGGATTACCAATGACACAAAATCACTTGTTATATGCACAAGATTGGTTAAAAACCCTAATTGGATTAGAATAAGCCTAGGGAGGACGAAAATGACCTAAATGTGCAACCAATGACACAAAATCACATATTGGATGCACAAGATTGGTTAAAAACCCTAATTGGATTAGCATAAGCCTAGGGAGGACGAAAATGACCTAAATGTTCAACCAATGACACTAAATGATACAAAATCACATATTGGATGCACAAGATTGGTTAAAAACCCTAATTGGATTAGAATAAGCCTAGGGAGGACGAAAATGACCTAAATGTTCAACCAATGACACAAAATCACATATTGGATGCACAAGATTGTTTAAAAACCCTAATTGGATTAGAATAAGCCTAGTAAGGACGAAAATGACCTAATTGGATTACCAATGACACAAAATCACTTATTGTATGCACAAGATTGGTTAAAAACCCTAATTGGATTAGAATAAGCCTAGGGAGGACGAAAATGACCTAAATGTGCAACCAATGACACAAAATCACATATTGGATGCACAAGATTGGTTAAAAACCCTAATTGGATTAGATTAAGCCTAGGGAGGACGAAAATAACTTAAATGTTCAACCAATGACACAAAATGACACAAAATCACATATTGGATGCATAAGATTGGTTAAAAACCCTAATTGAATTAGAATAAGCGTAACGAGGATGAAAATGACATAATTGGATTACCAATGACACAAAATCAGTTATTATATGCACAAGATTGGTTAAAAACCCTAATTGGATTAGAATAAGCCTAGGGAGGACGAAAATGACCTAAATGTGCAACCAATGACTCAAAATCACATATTGGATGCACAAGATTGGTTAAAAACCCTAATTGGATTAGAATAAGCCTAGGGAGGACGAAAATGACCTAAATGTGCAACCAATGACACAAAATCACATATTGGATGCACAAGATTGGTTAAAAACCCTAATTGGATTAGAATAAGTCTAGGGAGCACCAAAATGACCTAAATGTTCAACAAATGACACAAAGTCACATATTGGATGCACAAGATTGGTTAAAAATCCTAATTGGATTAGAATAAGCCTAGGGAGGACGAAAATGACCTAAATGTGTAACCAATGACACAAAATCATATATTGGATGCACAAGATTGGTTAAAAACCCTAATTGGATTAGAATAAGCATAGGGACGACCAAAATGACCAAAATGTTCAACCAATGACACAAAATCACATATTGGATGCACAAGATTGGTTAAAAACCCTAATTGGATTAGAATAAGTTTAGCGAGGACGAAAATGACCTAATTGGATTAGAAATGACACAAAATCACATATTGGATGCACAAGATAGGTTAAAAACCCTAATTGGATTAGAATAAGCCTAGGGAGGACGAAAATGACCTAAATGTGCAACCAATGACACCAAATCACATATTGGATGCACAAGATTGGTTAAAAACCCTAAATGGATTAGAATAAGCCTCGAGAGGACGAACATGACCAAAATGTTCAACCAATGACACAAAATGACACAAAATCACATATTGGATGCACAAGATTGGTTAAAAACCCTAATTGGATTAGAATAAGCCTAGGGAGGACGAAAATGACCTAAATGTGCAACCAATGACACAAAATCACATATTGGATGCAGAAGATTGGTTAAAAACCCTAATTGGATTAGAATAAGCCTAGGGAGGACCAAAATGACCTAAATGTTCAACCAATAACACAAAGTCACATATTGGATGCACAAGATTGGTTAAAAACCCTAATTGGATTAGAATAAGCCTAGGGAGGACGAAAATGACCTAAATGTGCAACCAATGACACAAAATCACATATTGGATGCACAAGATTGGTTAAAAACCCTAATTGGATTAGAATAAGCCTAGGGAGGACGAAAATGACCTTAATGTTCAACCAATGACACAAAATGACACAAAATCACATATTGGATGCACAAGATTGGTTAAAAACCCTAATTGGATTAGAATAAGCCTAGGGAGGACGAAAATGACCTAAATGTGCAACCAATGACACAAAATCACATATTGGATGCACAAGATTGGTTAAAAACCCTAATTGGATTAGAATAAGCCTAGGGAGGACGAAAATGACCTAAATGTTCAAACAATGACACAAAATGACACAAAATCACATATTGGATGCACAAGATTGGTTAAAAACCCTAATTGGATTAGAATAAGCCTAGGGACGACGAAAATGACCTAAATTTGCAACCAATGACACAAAATCACATATTGGATGCACAAGATTGGTTAAAAACCCTAATTGGATTACAATAAGCCTAGCGAGGACGAAAATGACCTAATTGGATTACCAATGACACAAAATCACATATTGGATGCAAAATTTTGGTTAAAAACCCTAATTGGATTAGAATAAGCCTAGCGAGGACGAAAATGACCTAATTGGATTACCAATGACACAAAATGACTTATTATATGCACAAGATTGGTTAAAAACCCTAATTGGATTAGAATAAAACTAGGGAGGACGAAAATGACCTAAATGTGCAACCAATGACACAATCTCATATTGGATACCCAAGATTGGTTAAAAACCCTAATTGGATTAGAACAAGCCTAGGGAGGACGAAAATGACCTAAATATTCAACTAATAACACAAAATGACACAAAATGACTTATTATATGCACAAGATTGGTTAAAAACCCTAATTGGATTAGAATAAGCCTAGGGAGGACGAAAATGACCTAAATGTGCAACCACTGACACAAATTCACATATTGGATGCACAAGATTGGTTAAAAACCCAAATTGGATTAGATTAAGCCTAGCGAGGACGAAAATGACCTAATTGGATTACCAATGACACAAAATCACATATTGGATGCATAAGATTGGTTACAAACCCTAATTGGATTAGAATAAGCCTAGCGAGGACGAAAATGACCTAATTGGATTACCAATGACACAAAATCACTTATTATATTCGCAAGATTGGTTAAAAACCCTAATTGGATTAGAATAAGCCTAGGGAGGACAAAAATGATCTAAATGTGCAACCAATGACACAAAATCACATATTGGACGCACCAGATTGGTTAAAAAATCTGATTGGATTAGAATAAGCCTAGGGAGGACGAAAATGACCTAAATGTTCAACCAATCACATAAAATGACACAAAATCACATATTGGATGCACAAGATTGGTTAAAAACCCTAATTGGATTAGAATAAGCCTAGGGAGGACGAAAATGACCTGAATGTGCAACCAATGACACAAAATCACATATTGGATGCACAAGATTGTTTAAAAACCCTAATTGGATTACAATAAGCCTAGCGAGGACGAAAATGACCTAATTGGATTACCAATAACACAAAATGACACAAAATCACATATTGGATGCATAAGATTGGTTAAAAACCCTAATTGGATTAGAATAAGCCTAGCGAGGACGAAAATGACCTAATTGGATTACCAATGACACAAAATCACTTATTATATGCACAAGATTGGTTAAAAACCCTAATTGGATTAGAATAAGCCTAGGGAGGACGAAAATGACCTAAATGTGCAACCGATGACACAGAATCACATATTGGATGCACAAGATTGGTTAAAAACCCTAATTGGATTAGAATAAGCCTAGGGAGGACGAAAATGACCTAAATGTGCACCCGATGACACAAAATCACATATTGGATGCACAAGATTGGTTAAAAACCCTAATTGGATTAGAATAAGCCTAGCGAGGACGAAAATGACCTAAATGTTCAACCAATGACACAATCTCATATTGGATACCCAAGATTGGTTATAAACCCTAATTGGATAAGAACAAGCCTAGGGAGGACGAAAATGACCTAAATATTCAACTAATAACACAAAATGACACAAAATGACTTATTATATGCACAAGATTGGTTAAAAACCATAATTGGATTAGAATAAGCCTAGGGAGGACGAAAATGACCTAAATGTGCAACCACTGACACAAAATCACATATTGGATGCACAAGATTGGTTAAAAACCCTAATTGGATTAGATTAAGCCTAGCGAGGACGAAAATGACCTAATTGGATTACCAATGACACAAAATGACACAAAATCACATATTGGATGCATAAGATTGGTTAAAAACCCTAATTGGATTAGAATAAGCCTAGCGAGGACGAAAATGACCTAATTGGATTACCAATGACACAAAATCACTTATTATATGCACAAGATTGGTTAAAAACCCTAATTGGATTAGAATAAGCCTAGGGAGGACGAAAATGACCTAAATTTGCAACCAATGACACAAAATCACATATTGGATGCACAAGATTGGTTAAAAACCCTAATTGGATTAGAATAAGCCTAGGGAGGACGAAAATGACCTAAATTTGCAACCAATGACACAAAATCACATATTGGATGCACAAGATTGGTTAAAAACCCTAATTGGATTAGCATAAGCCTAGGGAGGACGAAAATGACCTAAATGTTCAACCAATGACACAAAATGATACAAAATCACATATTGGATGCACAAGATTGGTTAAAAACCCTAATTGGATTAGAATAAGCCTAGAGAGGACGAAAATGACCTAAATGTGCAACCACTGACACAAAATCACATATTGGATGACCAAGATTGGTTAAAAACCCTAATTGGATTAGAATAAGCCTTGGGAGGACGAAAATGACCTAAATGTGCAACCACTAACACAAAATCACATATGGGATGCACAAGATTGGTTAAAAACCCTAATTGGATTAGAATAAGCCTAGCGAGGACGAAAATGACCTAATTGGATTACCAATGACACAAAATCACTTATTATATGCACAAGATTGGTTAAGAACCCTAATTGGATTAGAATAAGCCTAGCGAGAAAAAAATTACCTAAGTGTGCAACCAATGACACAAAATGACACAAAATCACATATTGGATGCACAAGATTGGTTAAAAACCCTAATTGGATTAGAATAAGCCTAGGGAGGACAAAAATGACCTAAATGTTCAACCAGTGACCCAAAATGACACAAAATCACATATTGGATGCACAAGATTGGTTAAAAACCCTAATTGGATTAGAATAAGCCTAGCGAGGACGAAAATGACCTAATTGGAACACAAAATGACACAAAATCACATATTGGATGCACAAGATTGGTTAAAAACCCTAATTGGATTAGAATAAGCCTAGGGAGGACGAAAATGACCTAAATGTTCAACCAGTGACCCATAATGACACATAATCACATATTGGATGCACAAGATTGGTTAAAAACCCTAATTGGATTAGAATAAGCCTAGCGAGGATGAAAATGACCTAAATCTTCAACCAATGACACAAAATGACACAAAATCACATACTAGATGCACAAGATTGTTTAAAAACCCTAATTGGATTAGAATAAGCCTAGCGAGGACGAAAATGACCTAATTGGATTACCAATGACACAAAATCACTTATTATATGCACAAGATTGGTTAAAAACCCTAATTGGATTAGAATAAGCCTAGGGAGGACGAAAATGACCTGAATGTTCAACCAGTGACCCAAAATGACACATAATCTCATATTGGATGCCCAAGATTGGTTAAAAACCCTAATTGGATTAGAACAAGCCTAGGGAGGACGAAAATGACCTAAATATTCAACCAGTGACACAAAATGACACAAAATCACATATTGGATGCACAAAATTGGTTAAAAACCCTAATTGGATTAGAATAAGCCTAGGAAGGACGAAAATGACCTAAATTTACAACCAATGACACAAAATCACATATTGGATGCACAAGATTGGTTAAAAACCCTAATTGGATTACAATAAGCCTAGCGTGGAGGAAAATGACCTAATTGGATTACCAATGACACAAAATGACACAAAATCACATATTGGATGCATAAGATTGGTTCAAAACCCTAATGGGATTAGAATAAGCCTAGCGAGGACGAAAATGACCTAATTGGATTACCAATGACACAAAATGACTTATTATATGCACAAGATTGGTTAAAGACCCTAATTGGATTAGAATAAGCCTAGGGAGGACGAAAATGACCTAAATGTGCAATCAATGACACAAAATCAAATATTGGATGCACAATATTGGTTAAAAACCCTAATTGGATTAGCATAAGCCTAGGGAGGACGAAAATGACCTAAATGTACAACCAATGACACAAAATGACACAAAATCACATATTGGATGCACAAGATTGGTTAAAAACCCTAATTGGATTAGAATAAGCCTAGGGAGGACGAAAATGACCTAAATGTGCAACCACTGACACAAAATAATATATTGGATGCACAAGATTGGTTAAAAACCCTAATTGGATTAGAATAAGCCTAGGGAGGACGAAAATGACCTAATTGGATTACCAATGACACAAAATGACACAAAATCACATATTGGATGCTTAAGATTGGTTACAAACCCTAATTGGATTAGAATAAGCCTAGCGATGACGAAAATGACCTAATTGGATTACCAATGACACAAAATCACTTATTATATGCACAAGATTGGTTAAAAACCCTAATTGGATTAGAATAAAACTAGGGAGGACGAAAATGACCTAAATGTGCAACCAATGACACAATCTCATATTGGATGCCCGAGATTGGTTAAAAACCCTAATTGGATTAGAACAAGCCTAGGGAGGACGAAAATGACTTAAATATTCAACCAATGACACAAAATCACATATTGGATGCACAAGATTGGTTAAAAACCCTAATTGGATTAGAATAAGCCTAGGGAGGACGAAAATGACCTAAATGTGCAACCAATGACACAAAATCACATATTGGATGTACAAGATTGGTTAAAAACCTTAATTGGATTAGAATAAGCCTAGGGAGGACGAAAATGACCTAAATGTTCAACCAATGACACAAAATGACACAAAATCACATATTGGATGCACAAGATTGGTTAAAAACCCTAGTTGGATTAGAATAAGCCTAGGGAGGACGAAAATGACCTGAATGTTCAACCAATGACACAAAATCACATATTGGATGCACAAGATTGGTTAAAAACCCTAATTGGATTAGAATAAGCCTAGGGAGGACGAAAATGACCTAAATGTTCAACCAATGACACAAAATGACACAAAATCACATATTGGATGCACAAGATTGGTTAAAAACCCTAATTGGATTAGAATAAGCCTAGCGAGGACGAAAATGACCAAATTGGATTGCCAATGACACAAAATCACTTATTATATGCACAAGATTTGTTAAAAACCCTAATTGGATTAGAATAAGCCTAGCGAGGACGAAAATGAACTTAATATTCAACCAATGACACAAAATCACATATTGGATGCACAAGATTGGTTAAAAACCCTAATTGGATTAGAATAAGCCTAGGGAGGACGAAAATGACCTAAATGTTCAACCAATGACACAAAATCACATATTGGATGCACAAGATTGGTTAAAAACCCTAATTGGATTAGAATAAGCCTAGGGAGGACGAAAATGACCTAAATGTTCAACCAATGACACAAAATGACACAAAATCACATATTGGATGCTCAATATTGGTTAAAAACCCTAATTGGATTAGAATAAGCCTAGGGAGGACGAAAATGACCTAAATGTTCAACCAATGACACTAAATCACATATTGGATGCACAAGATTGGTTAAAAACCCTAATTGGATTAGAATAAGCCTAGGGAGGACGAAAATGACCTAAATGTTCAACCAATGACACAAAATCACATATTGGATGCACAAGATTGGTTAAAAACGCTAATTGGATTAGAATAAGCCTATGGAGGACGAAAATGACCTATATGTTCAACCAATGACACAAAATCACATATTGGATGCACAAGATTGGTTAAAAACCCTAATTGGATTAGAATAAGCCTAGGGAGGACGAAAATGACCTAAATGTTCAACCAATGACACAAAATCACATATTGGATGCACAAGATTGGTTAAAAACCCTAATTGGAATAGAATAACCCTAGGGAGGACGAAAATGACCTAAATGTTCAACCAATGACACAAAATGACACAAAATCACATATTGGATGCACAAGATTGGTTAAAAACCCTAATTGGATTAGAATAAGCCTAGGGAGGACGAAAATGACCTAAATGTTCAACCAATGACACAAAATGACACAAAATCACATATTGGATGCACAAGATTGGTTAAAAACCCTAATTGGCGTAGAATAAGCCTAGGGAGGACAAAAATGACCTAAATGTTCAACCAATGACACAAAATCACATATTGGATGCACAAGATTGGTTACAAATCATAATTGGATTAAAATAACCCTAGGGAGGACGAAAATGACCTAAATGTTCAACCAATGACACAAAATCACATATTGGATGCACAGGATTGGTGAAAAACCCTAATTGGATTAGAATAAGCCTGGTGAGGACGAAAATGACCTAAATGTTCAACCAATGACACAAACTAACACAAAATCACATATCGGAAGCACAAGATTGGTTTAAAACCCTAATTGGATTAGAATAAGCCTAGGGGGAACGAAAATGACCTAAATGTTCAACCAATGACACAAAATCAGATACTGGATGCACAAGATTGGTTAAAAACCCTAATTGGATTAGAATAAGCCTAGGGAGGATGAAAATGACCTAAATGTTCAACCAATGACACAAAATGACACAAAATCACATATTGGATGCACAAGATTGGTTAAAAACCCTAATTGGATTAGAATAAGCCTAGGGAGGACGAAAATGACCTAAATGTTCAACCAATGACACAAAATGACACAAAATCACATATTGGATGCACAAGATTGGTTAAAAACCCTAGTTGGATTATAATAAGCCTAGGGAGGACGAAAATGACCTAAATGTTCAACCAATGACACAAAATCACATATTGGATGCACAAGATTGGTTAAAAACCCTAATTGGATTAGAATAAGCCTAGGGAGGACGAAAATGACCTAAATGTTCAACCAATGACACAAAATGACACAAAATCACATATTGGATGCACAAGATTGGTTAAAAACCCTAATTGGATTAGAAAAAGCTTAGGGAGGACAAAAATTTCCTAAATGTTCAACCAATGACACAAAATCACATATTGGATGCACAAGATTGGTTAAAAACCCTAATTGGATTAGAATAAGCCTAGGGAGGACGAAAATGACCTAAATGTTCAACCAATGACACAAAATGACACAAAATCACATATTGGATGCATAAGATTGGTTAAAAACCCTAATTGGATTAGAATAAGCCCAAGGAGGACCAAAATGACCTAAATGTTCAACCAATGACACAAAATAACATATTGGATGCACAAGATTGGTTAAAAATCCTAATTGGATTAGAATAAGCCTAGGGAGGACGAAAATGACCTAAATGTTCAACCAATGACACAAAATGACACAAAATCACATATTGGATGCACAAGATTGGTTAAAAACCCTAATTGGATTAGAATAAGTCTAGCGAGGACGAAAATGACCCAAATGTTCAACCAATGACACAAAATCACATATTGGATGCACAAGATTGGTTAAAAACCCTAATTGGATTAGAATAAGCCTAGGGAGGACGAAAATGACCTAAATGTTCAACCAATGACACAAAATGACACAAAATCACATATTGGATGCACAAGATTGGTTAAAAACCCTAATTGGATTAGAATAAGCCTAGGGAGGACGAAAATGACCTAAATGTTCAACCAATGACACAAAATGAAATATTGGGTGCACAAGATTGGTTAAAAACCCTAATTGGATTAGAATAAGCCTAGGGAAGACGAAAATGACCTAAATGTTCAACCAATGACAAAAAATGACACAAAATCACATATTGGATGCACAAGATTGGTTAAAAACCCTAATTGGATTAGAATAAGCCTTAGGAGGACGAAAATGACCTGAATGTTCAACCAATGACACAAAATCACATATTGGATGCACAAGATTGGTTAAAAACCCTAATTGGATTAGAATAAGCCTAGGGAGGACGAAAATGACCTAAATGTTCAACCAATGACACAAAATGACACAAAATCACATACTGGATGCACAAGATTGGTTAAAAACTTTAATTGGATTAGAATAAGACTAGGGAGGACGAAAATGACCTAAATGTTCAACCAATGACACAAAATGACATATTGGGTGCACAAGATTGGTTAAAAACCCTAATTGGATTAGAATAAGCCTAGGGAAGACGAAAATGACCTAAATGTTCAACCAATGACAAAAAATGACACAAAATCACATATTGGATGCATAAGATTGGTTAAAAACCCTAATTGGATTAGAATAAGCCTTGGGATGACGAAAATGACCTAAATATTCAACCAATGAAACAAAATCACATATTGGATGCACAAGATTGGTTAAAAACCTTAATTGGATTAGAATAAGCCTAGGGAGGACGAAAATGACCTAAATGTTCAACCAATGACACAAAATGACACAAAATCACATATTGGATGCACAAGATTGGTTAAAAACCCTAATTGGATTAGAATAAGCCTAGGAGGACGAAAATGACCTAAAAGTTCAGCCAATGACACAAAATGACACAAAATCACATATTGGATGCACAAGATTGGTTAAAAACCCTAATTGGATTAGAATAAGCCTAGGGAGGACGAAAATGACCTAAATGTTCAACCAATGACACAAAATCACATATTGGATGCACAAGATTGGTTAAAAACCCTAATTGGAATAGAATATGCCTAGCGAGGACGAAAATGACCTGAATGTTCAACCAATGACACAAAATGACACAAAATCACATATTGGATGCACAAGATTGGTTAAAAACCCTAATTGGATTAGAATAAGCCAAGGGAGGACGAAAATGACCTAAATGTTCAACCAATGACACAAAATGACACAAAATCACATATTGGATGCACAAGATTGGTTAAAAACCCTTATTGGATTAGAATAAGCCTAGGGAGGACGAAAATGACCTAAATGTTCAACCAATGACACAAAACCACATATTGGATGCACAAGATTGGTTAAAAACCCTTATTGGATTAGAATAAGCCTAGGGAGGACGAAAAAGACCAAAATGTTCAACCAATGACACAAAATCACATATTGGATGCACAAGATTGGTTAAAAACCCTAATTGGATTAGAATAAGCCTAGGGAGGACGAAAATGACCTAAATGTTCAACCAATGACACAAAATGACACAAAATCACATATTGGATGCACAAGATTGGTTAAAAACCCTAATTGGGTTAGAATAAGCCTTGGGAGGACGAAAATGACCTAAATTTGCAACCAATGACACAAAATCACATATTGGATGCACAAGATTGGTTAAAAACCCTAATTGGAATACAATAAGCCTAGCGAGGACGAAAATGACCTAATTGGATTACCAATGACACAATATCACATATTGGATGCATAAGATTGGTTAAAAACCCTAATTGGATTAGAATAAGCCTAGGGAGGACGAAAATGACCTAAATGTGCAACCAATGACACAAAATCACATATTGGATGCACAAGATTGGTTAAAAACCCTAATAGGATTAGAACAAGCCTAGCGAGGACGAAAATGACCTAAATATTCAACCAATGACACAAAATGACACAGAATCACATATTGGATGCACAAGATTGGTTAAAAACCCTAATTGGATTAGAATAAGCCTAGGGAGGACGAAAATGACCTAAATGTGCAACCACTCACACAAAATCACATATTGGATGCACAAGATTGGTTCAAAACCCTAATTGGATTTTAATAAGCCTAGCGAGGACGAAAATGACCTAATTGGATTACCAATGACACAAAATGACACAAAATCACATATTGGATGCATAAGATTGGTAACAAACCCTAATTGGATTAGAATAAGCCAAGCGAGGACGAAAATGACCTAATTGGATAACCAATGACACAAAATGACACAAAATCACATACTGGATGCACAAGATTGTTTAAAAACCCTAATTGGATTAGAATAAGCCTAGAGAGGACGAAAATGACCTAATTGGATTACCAATGACACAAAATCACTTATTATATGCACTAGATTGGTTAAAAACCCTAATTGGATTAGAATAAAACTAGGGAGGACGAAAATGACCTAAATATGCAACCAATGACACAATCTCATATTGGATGCACAAGATTGGTTAAAAACCCTAATAGGATTAGAACAAGCCTAGCGAGGACGAAAATGACCTAAATATTCAACCAATGACACAAAATGACACAGAATCACATATTGGAGGCACAAGATTGGTTAAAAACCCTAATTGGATTAGAATAAGCCTAGGGAGGACGAAAATGACCTAAATGTGCAACCACTGACACAAAATCACATATTGGATGCACAAGATTGGTTCAAAACCCTAATTGGATTTTAATAAGCCTAGCGACGACGAAAATGACCTAATTGGATTACCAATGACACAAAATGACACAAAATCACATATTGGATGCATAAGATTGGTTACAAACCCTAATTGGATTAGAATAAGCCAAGCGAGGACGAAAATGACCTAATTGGATAACCAATGACACAAAATGACACAAAATCACATACTGGATGCACAAGATTGTTTAAAAACCCTAATTGGATTAGAATAAGCCTAGAGAGGACGAAAATGACCTAATTGGATTACCAATGACACAAAATCACTTATTATATGCACAAGATTGGTTAAAAACCCTAATTGGATTAGAATAAAACTAGGGAGGACGAAAATGACCTAAATGAGCAACCAATGACACAATCTCATATTGGATGCACAAGATTGGTTAAAAACCCTAATTGGATTAGAACAAGCCTAGGGAGGACGAAAATGACCTAAATATTCAACCAATGACACAAAATGACACAAAATCACATATTGGATGCACAAGATTGGTTAAAAACCCTAATTGGATTAGAAAAAGCCTAGAGAGGACGAAAATAACCTAAATGTTCAACCAATGACACAAAATGACACAAAATCACATATTGGATGCACAAGATTGGTTAAAAACCCTAATTGGATTAGAATAAGCCTAGGGAGCACGAAAATGACCTAAATTTGCAACCAATGACACAAAATCACATATTGGATGCACAAGATTGGTTAAAAACCCTAATTGGATTACAATAAGCCTAGCGAGGACGAAAATGACCTAATTGGATTACCAATGACACAAAATCACATATTGGATGCATAAGATTGGTTAAAAACCCTAATTGGATTAGAATAAGCCTAGGGAGGACGAAAATGACCTAATTGGATTACCAATGACACAAAATGACTTATTATGTGCACAAGATTGGTTAAAAACCCTAATTGGATTAGAATAAGCCTAGGGAGGACGAAAATGACCTAAATGTGCAACCAATGACACAAAATGACACAAAATCACATATTGGATGCACAAGATTGGTTAAAAACCCTAATTGGATTAGCATAAGCCTAGGGAGGACGAAAATGACCTAAATGTTCAACCAATGACACAAAATGACACAAAATCACATATTTGATGAACAAGATTGGATAAAAACCCTAATTGGATTAGAATAAGCCTAGGGAGGACGAAAATGACCTAAATGTTCAACCAATGACACAAAATGACACAAAATCACATATTGGATGCACAAGATTGGTTAAAAACCCTAATTGGATTAGAATAAGCCTAGGGAGGACGAAAATGACCTAAATGTTCAACCAATGACACAAAATGACACAAAATCACATATTGGATGCACAAGATTGTTTAAAACCCTAATTGGATTAGAATAAGCCTAGGGAGGACGAAAATGACCTAAATGTTCAACCAATGACACAAAATCACATATTGGATGCACAAGATTGGTTAAAAACCCTAATTGGATTAGAATAAGCCTAGGGAGGACGAAAATGACCTAAATGTTCAACCAATGACACAAAATGACACAAAATCACATATTGGATGCACAAGATTGGTTAAAAACCATAATTGGATTAGAATAAGCCTAGGGAGGACGAAAACGACCTAAATGTTCAACTAATGACACAAAATCACATATTGGATGCACAAGATTAGTTAAAAACCCTAATTGGATTAGAATAAGCCTAGGGAGGACGAAAATGACCTAAATGTTCAACCAATGACACAAAATCACATATTGGATGCACAAGATTGGTTAAAAACCCTAATTGGATTAGAATAAGCCTAGGGAGAACGAAAATGAACAAAATGTTCAACCAATGACACAAAATGACACAAAATCACATATTGGATGCACAAGATTGGTTAAAAACCCTAATTGGATTAGAATAAGCCTAGGGAGGACGAAAATGACCTAAATGTTCAACCAATGACACAAAATGACACAAAATCACATATTGGATGCACAAGATTGGTTAAAAATCCTAATTGGATTAAAATAACCCTAGGGAGGACGAAAATGACCTAAATGTTGAACCAATGACACAAAATGACACAAAATCACATATTGGATGCAGAAGATTGGTTAAAAACCCTAAATGGAATAGAATAAGCCTAGGGAGGACGAAAATGAACTAAATGTTCAACCAATGACACAAAATCACATATTGGATGCACAAGATTGGTTAAAAACCCTAATTGGATTAGAATAAGCCTAGGGAGGACGAAAATGACCTAAATGTTCAACCAATGACACAAAATGACACAAAATCACATATTGGATGCACAAGATTGGTTAAAAACCCTAGTTGGATTATAATAAGCCTAGGGAGGACGAAAATGACCTAAATGTTCAACCAATGACACAAAATCACATATTGGATGCACAAGATTGGTTAAAAACCCTAATTGGATTAGAATAAGCCTAGGGAGGACGAAAATGACCTAAATGTTCAACCAATGACACAAAATGACACAAAATCACATATTGGATGCACAAGATTGTTTAAAAAGCCTAATTCGATTACAATAAGCCGAGCGAGGACGAAATTGACCTAATTGGATTACCAATGATACAAAATCACTTATTATATGCACAAGATTGGTTAAAAACCCTAATTGGATTAGAATAAGCCTAGGGAGGATGAAAATGACCTAAATGTTCAACTAGTGACCCAAAATGACAAAAAATCACATATTGGATGCACAAGATTGGTTAAAAACCCTAATTGAATTAGAATAAGCCTAGGGAGGATGAAAATGACCTAAGTGTGCAACCAATGACACAAAATGACACAAAATCACATATTGGATGCACAAGATTGGTTAAAAACCCTAATTGGATTAGAATAAGCCTAGGGAGGACGAAAATGACCTAAATGTTCAACCAATGACACAAAATGACACAAAATCACATATTGGATGCACAAGATTGGTTAACAACCCTAATTGGATTAGAATAAGCCTAGGGAGGACGAAAATGACCTGAATGTTCAACCAATGACACAAAATCACATATTGGATGCACAAGATTGGTTAAAAACCCTAATTGGATTAGAATAAGCCTAGGGAGGACGAAAATGACCTAAATGTTCAACCAATGACACAAAATCACATATTGGATGCACAAGATTGGTTAAAAACCCTAATTAGATTAGAATAAGCCTAGGAAGGACGAAAATGACCTAAATGTTCAACCAATGACACAAAATGACACAAAATAACATATTGGATGCACAAGATTGGTTAAAAACCCTAATTGGATTAGAATAAGCCTAGGGAGGACGAAAATGACCTAAATGTTCAACCAATGACACAAAATCACATATTGGATGCACAAGATTGGTTAAAAACCCTAATTGGATTAGAATACGCCTAGGGAGGACGAAAATG
Organism: Cicer yamashitae; assembly: GCA_037974755.1. Classification (NCBI taxonomy): domain Eukaryota; kingdom Viridiplantae; phylum Streptophyta; class Magnoliopsida; order Fabales; family Fabaceae; genus Cicer; species Cicer yamashitae. Next base: position 10,791,596 of record JBBPBQ010020321.1, on the reverse strand, counting down.
ACCGAACTGTTCAACCAATGACACAAAATCACATATTGGATGCACAAGATTGGTTAAAAACCCTAATTGGATTAGAATAAGCCTAGGGAGGACGAAAATGACCTAAATGTTCAACCAATGACACAAAATGACACAAAATCACATATTGGATGCACAAGATTGGTTAAAAACCCTAATTGGATTAGAATAAGCCTAGGGAGGACGAAAATGACCTAAATGTTCAACCAATGACACAAAATGACACAAAATCACATATTGGATGCACAAGATTGTTTAAATACCCTAATTGGATTAGAATAAGCCTAGGGTAGACGAAGATGACCTAAATGTTCAACCAATGACACAAAATGACACAAAATCACATATTGGATGCACAAGATTGGTTAAAAACCCTAATTGGATTAGAATAAGCCTAGGGAGGACGAAAATGACCTAAATGTTCAACCAATGACACAAAATGACACAAAATCACATATTGGATGCACAAGATTGGTTAAAAACCTTAATTGGATTAGAATAAACCTAGGGAGGACGAAAATAACCTAAATGTTCAACCAATGACACAAAATCACATATTGGATGCACTAGATTGGTTAAAAACCCTAATTGGATTAAAAAGAGCCTAGGGAGGACGAATGACCTAAATGTTCAACCAATGACACAAAATGACATAAAATCACACATTGGATGCACAAGAGTTGTTAAAAACCTTAATTGGATTAGAATAAACCTAGGGAGGACGAAAATAACCTAAATGTTCAACCAATGACACAAAATCACATATTGGATGCACTAGATTGGTTAAAAACCCTAATTGGATTAGAATAAGCCTAGCAAGGCGAAAATGACCTAAATGTTCAACCAATGACACAAAATGACACAAAATCACATATTGGATGCACAAGATTGGTTAAAAACCCTAATTGGATTAGAATAAGCCTAGGGTAGACGAAGATGACCTAAATGTTCAACCAATGACACAAAATGACACAAAATCACATATTGGATGCACAAGATTGGTTAAAAACCCTAATTGGATTAGAATAAGCCTAGGGAGGACGAAAATGACCTAAATGTTCAACCAATGACACAAAATGACACAAAATCACATATTGGATGCACAAGATTGGTTAAAAACCTTAATTGGATTAGAATAAGCCTAGGGAGGACGAATATGACCTAAATGTTCAACCAATGACACAAAATGACACAAAATCACATATTGGATGCACAAGATTGGTTAAAAACCCTAATTGGATTAGAATAAGCCTAGGGAGGACGAAAATGACCTAAATGTTCAACCAATGACACAAAATGACACAAAATCACATATTGGATGCACAAGATTGGTTAAAAATCCTAATTGGATTAAAATAACCCTAGGGAGGACGAAAATGACCTAAATGTTGAACCAATGACACAAAATGACACAAAATCACATATTGGATGCAGAAGATTGGTTAAAAACCCTAAATGGAATAGAATAAGCCTAGGGAGGACGAAAATGAACTAAATGTTCAACCAATGACACAAAATCACATATTGGATGCACAAGATTGGTTAAAAACCCTAATTGGATTAGAATAAGCCTAGGGAGGACGAAAATGACCTAAATGTTCAACCAATGACACAAAATGACACAAAATCACATATTGGATGCACAAGATTGGTTAAAAACCCTAGTTGGATTATAATAAGCCTAGGGAGGACGAAAATGACCTAAATGTTCAACCAATGACACAAAATCACATATTGGATGCACAAGATTGGTTAAAAACCCTAATTGGATTAGAATAAGCCTAGGGAGGACGAAAATGACCTAAATGTTCAACCAATGACACAAAATGACACAAAATCACATATTGGATGCACAAGATTGGTGAAAAACCCTAATTGGATTAGAATAAGCCTAAGGAGGATGAAAATTACCTAAATGTTCATACAATGATAAAAAGTGACACAAAATCACATATTGGATGCACAAGATTGGTTAAAAACCCTAATTGGATTAGAATAAGCCTAGGGAGGACGAAAATGACCTAAATGTTCAACCAATGACACAAAATGACACAAAATCACATATTGGATGCACAAGACTGGTTAAAAACCCTAATTGGATTAGAATAAGCCTAGGGAGGACGAAAATGACCTAAATGTTCAACCAATGATACAAAATGACACAAAATCACATATTGGATGCACAAGATTGGTTAAAAACCCTAATTGGATTAGAATAAGCCTAGGGAGGACGAAAATGACCTAAATGTTCAACCAATGACACAAAATGACACAAAATCACATATTGGATGCACAAGAATGGTTAAAAACCCTAATTGGATGAGAATAAGCCTAGGGAGGACGAAAATGACCTAAATGTTCAACCAATGACACAAAATCACATATTGGATGCACAAGATTGGTTAAAAACCCTAATTGGATTAGAATAAGCCTAGGGAGGACGAAAATGACCTAAATGTTCAACCAATGACACAAAATCACATATTGGATGCACAAGTTTTGTTAAAAACCCTAATTGGATTAGAATAAGCCTAGGGAGGACGAAAATGACCTAAATGTTCAACCAATGACACAAAATCACATATTGGATGCACAAGATTGGTTAAAAACCCTAATTGGATTAGAATAAGCCTAGGGAGGACGAACATGACCTAAATGTTCAACCAATGACACAAAATGACACAAAATCACATATTGGATGCACAAGATATGTTAAAAACCCTAATTGGATTAGAATAAGCCTAAGGAGGACGAAAATGACCTAAATGTTCAACCAATGACACAAAATGACACAAAATCACATATTGGATGCACAAGATTGGTTAAAAACCCTAATTGGATTAGAATAAGCCTAGGGTAGACGAAGATGACCTAAATGTTCAACCAATGACACAAAATCACATATTGGATGCACTAGATTGGTTAAAAACCCTAATTGGATTAAAAAGAGCCTAGGGAGGACGAATGACCTAAATGTTCAACCAATGACACAAAATGACATAAAATCACACATTGGATGCACAAGATTGGTTAAAAACCTTAATTGGATTAGAATATACCTAGGGAGGACGAAAATAACCTAAATGTTCAACCAATGACACAAAATCACATATTGGATGCACTAGATTGGTTAAAAACCCTAATTGGATTAGAATAAGCCTAGCAAGGCGAAAATGACCTAAATGTTCAACCAATGACACAAAATGACACAAAATCACATATTGGATGCACAAGATTGGTTAAAAACCCTAATTGGATTAGAATACGCCTAGGGAGGACGAAAATGACCCAAATGTTTAACCAATGACACAAAATCACATATTGGATGCACAAGATTGGTTAAAAACCCTAATTGGATTAGAATAAGCCTAAGGAGGACGAAAATGACCTAAATGTTCAACCAATGACACAAAATGACACAAAATCACATATTGGATGCACAAGATTGGTTAAAAACCCTAATTGGATTAGAATAAGCCTAGAGAGGACGAAAATGACCTAAATGTTCAACCAATGACACAAAATCACATATTGGATGCACTAGTGGTTAAAAACCCTAATTGGATTAGAATAAGCCTAGGGAGGACGAAAATGACCTAAATGTTCAACCAATGACACAAAATCACATATTGGATGCACAAGATTGGTTAAAAACCCTAATTAGATTAGAATAAGCCTAGGGAGGACAAAAATGACCTAAATGTGCAACCAATGACACAAAATCACATATTGGATGCACAAGATTGGTTAAAAACCCTAATTGGATTAGAATAAGCCTAGGGAGGACGAAAATGACCAAAATGTACAACCAATGACACAAAATCACATATTGGATGCACAAGATTGGTTAAAAACCCTAATTGGATTAGAATAAGCCTAGGGAGGACGAAAATGACCTAAATGTTCAACCAATGACACAAAATGACACAAAATCACATATTGGATGCACAAGATTGGTTAAAAACCCTAATTGGATTAGAATAAGCCTCGGGAGGACGAAAATGACCTAAATGTGCAACCACTGACACAAAATCACATATTGGATGCACAAGATTGGTTAAAAACCCTAATTGGATTAGAATAAGCCTAGCGAGGACGAAAATGACCTAATTGGATTACCAATGACACAAAATGACTTATTATGTGCACAAGATTGGTTAAAAACCCTAATTGGATTAGAATAAGCCTAGGGAGGACGAAAATGACCTAAATGTGCAACCAATGACACAAAATGACACAAAATCACATATTGGATGCACAAGATTGGTTAAAAACCCTAATTGGATTAGCATAAGCCTAGGGAGGACGAAAATGACCTAAATGTTCAACCAATGACACAAAATCACATATTTGATGAACAAGATTGGATAAAAACCCTAATTGGATTAGAATAAGCCTAGGCAGGACGAAAATGACCTAAATGTTCAACCAATGACACAAAATGACACAAAATCACATATTGGATGCACAAGATTGGTTAAAAACCCTAATTGGATTAGAATAAGCCTAGCAAGGACGAAAATGACCTAATTAGATTACCAATGACATAAAATCACTTATTATATGCACAAGATTGGTTAAAAACCCTAATTGGATTAGAATAAGCCTAGCGAGGACGAAAATGACCTAAATGTTGAACCAATGACACAAAATAACACAAAATCACATATTTGATGCACAAGATTTTTTAAAAACCCTAATTGGATAAGAATAAGCCTACCGAGGACGAAAATGACCTAATTGGATTACCAATGACACAAAATCACTTATTATATGCATAAGATTGGTTAAAAACCCTAATTGGATTAGAATAAGCCTAGCGAGGACGAAAATGACCTAATTGGATTACCAATGACACAAAATGACTTATTACGTGCCCAAGATTGGTTAAAAACCCTAATTGTATTAGAAAAAGCCTAGGGAGGACGAAAATGACCTAAATGTTTAACCAATGACACAAAATCACATATTGGATGCACAAGATTGGTTAAAAACCCTAATTGGATTAGCAGAAGCCTAAGGAGGACGAAAATGACCTAAATGTTCAACCAATGACACAAAATGACACAAAATAACATATTGGATGCACAAGATTGGTTAAAAACCCTAATTGGATTAGAATAAGCCTAGGGAGGACGAAAATGACCTAAATGTGCAATCACTGACACAAAATCACATATTGGATGCACAAGATTGGTTAAAAACCCGAATTGGATTAGAATAAGCCTAGCGAGGTCGAAAATGACCTAATTGGATTACCAATGACACAAAATGACACAAAATCACATATTGGATGCATAAGATTGGTTACAAACCCTAATTGGATTAGAATAAGCCTAGTGAGGACGAAAATGACCTAATTGGATTACCAATGACACAAAATCACTTATTATATGCACAAGATTGGTTAAAAACCCTAATTGGATTAGAATAAAACTAGGGAGGACGAAAATGACCTAAATGTGCAACCAATGACACAATCTCATATTGGATGCCCAAGATTGGTTAAAAACCCTAATTGGATTAGAAAAAGCCTAGGGAGGACGAAAATGACCTAAATGTGCAACCAATGACACAAAATCACTTATTATATGCCCAAGATTGGTTAAAAACCCTAATTGGATTAGAATAAGCCTAGGGAGGACGAAAATGACCTAAATGTGCAACCAATGACATAAAATCACATATTGGATGCACAAGATTGGTTAAAAACCCTAATTGGATTAGCAGAAGCCTAGGGAGGACGAAAATGACCTAAATGTTCAACCAATGACACAAAATGACACAAAATATCATATTGGATGCACAAGATTGGTTAAAAACCCTAATTGGATTAGAATAAGCCTATGGAGGACGAAAATGACCTAAATGTGCAGCCACTTTCACAAAATCACATATTGGATGCACAAGATTGGTTAAAAACCCTAGTTGGATTAGAATAAGCCTAGGGAGGACGAAAATGACCTGAATGTTCAACCAATGACACAAAATCACATATTGGATGCACAAGATTGGTTAAAAACCCTAATTGGATTAGAATAAGCCTAGGGAGGACGAAAATGACCTAAATGTTCAACCAATGACACAAAATGACACAAAATCACATATTGGATGCACAAGATTGGTTAAAAACCCTAGTTGGATTATAATAAGCCTAGGGAGGACGAAAATGACCTAAATGTTCAACCAATGACACAAAATCACATATTGGATGCACAAGATTGGTTAAAAACCCTAATTGGATTAGAATAAGCCTAGGGAGGACGAAAATGACCTAAATGTTCAACCAATGACACAAAATGACACAAAATCACATATTGGATGCACAAGATTGATTAAAAACCCTAATTGGATTAGAATAAGCCTAGGGAGGACGAAAATGACCTAAATGTGCAACCAATGACACAAAATCACATATTGGATGCACAAGATTGGTTAAAAACCCTAAATGGATTAGAATAAGCCTATGGAGGACGAAAATGACCTAAATGTTCAACCAATGACACAAAATGACACAAAATCACATATTGGATGCACAAGATTGGTTAAAAACCCTAATTGGATTAGAATAAGCCTAGGGAGGACGAAAATGACCTAAATGTTCAACCAATGACACAAAATGACACAAAATCACATATTGGATGCACAAGATTGGTTAAAAACCCTAATTGGATTAGAATAACCCTAGGGAGGACGAAAATGACCTCAATGTTCATCCAATGACACAAAATGACACAAAATCCCACATTGGATGCACAAGATTGGTTAAAAACCCTAATTGGATTAGAATAAGTCTAGGGAGGACGAAAATGACCTAAATGTTCAACCAATGACACAAAATCACATATTGGATGCACAAGATTGGTTAAAATTCCTAATTGGATTAGAATAAGCCTAGGGAGGACGAAAATGACCTTAATGTACAACCAATGACACAAAATGACACAAAATGACATATTGGATGCACAAGATTGGTTAAAAACCCTAATTGGATTTGAATAAGCCTAGGGAGGACGAAAATGACCTAAATGTTCAACCAATGACACAAAATCACATATTGGATGCACAAGATTGGTTAAAAACCCTAATTGGATTAGAATAAGCCTAGGGAGGACGAAAATGACCTAAATGTTCAACCAATGACACAAAATGACACAAAATCACATATTGGATTCACAAGATTGGTTAAAAACCCAAATTGGATTAGAATAAGCCTAGGGAGGACGAAAATGACCTAAATGTTCAACCAATGACACAAAATGACACAAAATCACGTATTGGTTGCACAAGATTGGTTAAAAACCCTAATTGGATTGGAATAAGCCTAGGGAGGACGAAAATGACCTAAATGTTCAACCAATGACACAAAATCACATATTGGATGCACAAGATTGGTTAAAAACCCTAATTGGATTAGAATAAGCCTAGGGAGGACGAAAATGACCTAAATATTCAAAAAATGACACAAAATCACATATTGGATGCACAAGATTGGTTAAAAACCCTAATTGGATTAGAATAAGCCTAGGGAGGACGAAAATGACCTAAATGTTCAACCAATGACACAAAATGACACAAAATCACATATTGGATGCACAAGATTGGTTAAAAACCCTAATTGGGTTAGAATAAGCCTTGGGAGGACGAAAATGACCTAAATTTGCAACCAATGACACAAAATCACATATTGGATGCACAAGATTGGTTAAAAACCCTAATTGGATTACAATAAGCCTAGCGAGGACGAAAATGACCTAATTGGATTACCAATGACACAATATCACATATTGGATGCATAAGATTGGTTAAAAACCCTAATTGGATTAGAATAAGCCTAGGGAGGACGAAAATGACCTAAATGTGCAACCAATGACACAAAATCACATATTGGATGCACAAGATTGGTTAAAAACCCTAATAGGATTAGAACAAGCCTAGCGAGGACGAAAATGACCTAAATATTCAACCAATGACACAAAATGACACAGAATCACATATTGGATGCACAAGATTGGTTAAAAACCCTAATTGGATTAGAATCAGCCTAGGGAGGACGAAAATGACCTAAATGTGCAACCACTGACACAAAATCACATATTGGATGCACAAGATTGGTTCAAAACCCTAATTGGATTTTAATAAGCCTAGCGAGGACGAAAATGACCTAATTGGATTACCAATGACACAAAATGACACAAAATCACATATTGGATGCATAAGATTGGTAACAAACCCTAATTGGATTAGAATAAGCCAAGCGAGGACGAAAATGACCTAATTGGATAACCAATGACACAAAATGACACAAAATCACATACTGGATGCACAAGATTGTTTAAAAACCCTAATTGGATTAGAATAAGCCTAGAGAGGACGAAAATGACCTAATTGGATTACCAATGACACAAAATCACTTATTATATGCACAAGATTGGTTAAAAACCCTAATTGGATTAGAATAAAACTAGGGAGGACGAAAATGACCTAAATGAGCAACCAATGACACAATCTCATATTGGATGCACAAGATTGGTTAAAAACCCTAATTGGATTAGAACAAGCCTAGGGAGGACGAAAATGACCTAAATATTCAACCAATGACACAAAATGACACAAAATCACATATTGGATGCACAAGATTGGTTAAAAACCCTAATTGGATTAGCATAAGCCTAGGGAGGACGAAAATGACCTAAATGTTCAACCAATGACACAAAATGACACAAAATCACATATTGGATGCACAAGATTGGTTAAAAACCGTAATTGGATTAGAATAAGCCTCGGGAGAACGAAAATGACCTAAATGTGCAACCACTGACACAAAATCACATATTGGATGCACAAGATTGGTAAAAAACCCTAATTGGATTAGAATAAGCCTAGCGAGGACGAAAATGACCTAATTGGATTACCAATGACACAAAATGACTTATTATATGCACAAGATTGGTTAAAAACCCTAATTGGATTAGAATAAAACTAGGGAGGACGAAAATGACCTAAATGTGCAACCAATGACACAATCTCATATTGGATGCCCAAGATTGGTTAAAAACCCTAATTGGATTAGAAAAAGCCTAGGGAGGACGAAAATGACCTAAATGTGCAACCAATGACACAAAATCACATATTGGATGCACAAGATTGGTTAAAAACCCTAATTGGATTAGCAGAAGCCTAAGGAGGACGAAAATGACCTAAATGTTCAACCGATGACACAAAATGACACAAAATAACATATTGGATGCACAAGATTGGTTAAAAACCCTAATTGGATTAGAATAAGCCTAGGGAGGACGAAAATGACCTAAATGTGCAACCACTGACACAAAATCACATATTGGATGCACAAGATTGGTTAAAAACCCTAATTGGATTAGAATAAGCCTAGGGAGGACGAAAATGACCTAAATGTTGAACCAATAACACAAAATAACACAAAATCACATATTGGATGCACAAGATTTTTTAAAAACCCTAATTGGATAACAATAAGCCTAGCAAGGACGAAAATGACCTAATTGGATTACCAATGACACAAAATCACTTATTATATGCCCAAGATTGGTTAAAAACCCTAATTGGATTAGAATAAGCCTAGGGAGGACGAAAATGACCTAAATGTGCAACCAATGACATAAAATCACATATTGGATGCACAAGATTGGTTAAAAACCCTAATTGGATTAGCAGAAGCCTAGGGAGGACGAAAATGACCTAAATGTTCAACCAATGACACAAAATGACACAAAATATCATATTGGATGCACAAGATTGGTTAAAAACCCTAATTGGATTAGAATAAGCCTAGGGAGGACGAAAATGACCTAAATGTGCAGCCACTTTCACAAAATCACATATTGGATGCACAAGATTGGTTAAAAACCCTAATTGGATTAGAATAAGCCTAGCGAGGACGAAAATGACCTAATTGGATTACCAATGACAAACCATGACACAAAATCACATATTGGATGCATAGGATTGGTTAAAAACCCTAATTGGATGAGAATAAGCCTAGCGAGGACGAAAATGACCTAATTGGATTACCAATGACACAAAATCACTTATTATATGCACAAGATTGGTTAAAAACCCTAATTGGATTAGAATAAGCCTAGGGAGGCAAAAATGACCTAAATGTGCATCCAATGACACAAAATCACATATTGGATGAACAAGATTGGTTAAAAACCCTAATTGGATTAGCAGAAGCCGAGGGAGGACGAAAATGACCTAAATGTTCAACCAATGACACAAAATGACACAAAATCACATATTGGATGCACAAGATTGGTTAAAAACCCTAATTGGATTAGAATAAGCCTTGGGAGGACGAAAATCACCTAAATGTGCAACCACTGACACAAAATCACATATTGGATGCACAAGATTGGTTAAAAACCCTATTTGGATTAGAATAAGCCTAGGGAGGACGAAAATGACCTAAATGTGCAACCACTGACACAAAATCACATATTGGATGCACAAGACTAGTTAAAAACCCTAATTGGATTAGAATAAGCCTAGCGAGGACGAAAATGACCTAAATGATGAACCAATGACACAAAATAACACAAAATCACATATTGGATGCACAACATTTTTTAAAAACCCTAATTGGATTAGAATAAGTCTAGTGAGGACGAAAATGAACTAATTGGATTACCAATGACACAAAATCACTTATTATATGCACAAGATTGGTTAAAAACCCTAATTGGATTAGAATAAGCCTAGCGAGGACGAAAATGACCTAATTGGATTACCAATGACACAAAATGACACAAAATCACATATTGGATGCATAAGATTGGTTAAAAACCCTAATTGGATTAGAATAAGCCTAGCGAGGACGAAAATGACCTAATTGGATTACCAATGACACAAAATGACTTATTATATGCACAAGATTGGTTAAAAACCCTAATTGGATTAGAATAAGCCTAGGGAGGACGAAAATGACCTAAATGTGCAACCAATGACACAAAATCACATATTGGATGCACAAGATTGGTTAAAAACCCTAATTGGATTAAAATAAGCCTAGCGAGGACGAAAATGACCTAATTGGATTACCAATGACACAAAATCACTTATTATATGCGCAAGATTGGTTAAAAACCCTAATTGGATTAGAATAAAACTAGGGAGGACGAAAATGACCTAAATGTGCAACAAATGACACAATGTCATATTGGATGCCCAAGATTGGTTAAAAACCCTAATTGGATTAGAACAAGCCTAGGGAGGACGAAAATGACCTAAATATTCAACCAATGACACAAAATGACACAAAATCACATATTGGATGCACAAGATTGGTTAAAAACCCTAATTGGATTAGAATAAGCCTAGGGAGGACGAAAATGACCTAAATGTGCAACCAATGACACAAAATGACACAAAATCACATATTGGATGCACAAGATTGGTTAAAAACCCTAATTGGATTAGCATAAGCCTAGGGAGGACGAAAATGACCTAAATGTTCAACCAATGACACAAAATGACACAAAATCACATATTTGATGAACAAGATTGGATAAAAACCCTAATTGGATTAGAATAAGCCTAGGGAGGACGAAAATGACCTAAATGTTCAACCAATGACACAAAATGACACAAAATCACATATTGGATGCACAAGATTGGTTAAAAACCCTAATTGGATTAGAATAAGCCTAGGGAGGACGAAAATGACCTAAATGTTCAACCAATGACACAAAATGACACAAAATCACATATTGGATGCACAAGATTGTTTAAAACCCTAATTGGATTAGAATAAGCCTAGGGAGGACGAAAATGACCTAAATGTTCAACCAATGACACAAAATCACATATTGGATGCACAAGATTGGTTAAAAACCCTAATTGGATTAGAATAAGCCTAGGGAGGACGAAAATGACCTAAATGTTCAACCAATGACACAAAATGACACAAAATCACATATTGGATGCACAAGATTGGTTAAAAACCATAATTGGATTAGAATAAGCCTAGGGAGGACGAAAACGACCTAAATGTTCAACTAATGACACAAAATCACATATTGGATGCACAAGATTAGTTAAAAACCCTAATTGGATTAGAATAAGCCTAGGGAGGACGAAAATGACCTAAATGTTCAACCAATGACACAAAATCACATATTGGATGCACAAGATTGGTTAAAAACCCTAATTGGATTAGAATAAGCCTAGGGAGAACGAAAATGAACAAAATGTTCAACCAATGACACAAAATGACACAAAATCACATATTGGATGCACAAGATTGGTTAAAAACCCTAATTGGATTAGAATAAGCCTAGGGAGGACGAAAATGACCTAAATGTTCAACCAATGACACAAAATGACACAAAATCACATATTGGATGCACAAGATTGGTTAAAAATCCTAATTGGATTAAAATAACCCTAGGGAGGACGAAAATGACCTAAATGTTGAACCAATGACACAAAATGACACAAAATCACATATTGGATGCAGAAGATTGGTTAAAAACCCTAAATGGAATAGAATAAGCCTAGGGAGGACGAAAATGAACTAAATGTTCAACCAATGACACAAAATCACATATTGGATGCACAAGATTGGTTAAAAACCCTAATTGGATTAGAATAAGCCTAGGGAGGACGAAAATGACCTAAATGTTCAACCAATGACACAAAATGACACAAAATCACATATTGGATGCACAAGATTGGTTAAAAACCCTAGTTGGATTATAATAAGCCTAGGGAGGACGAAAATGACCTAAATGTTCAACCAATGACACAAAATCACATATTGGATGCACAAGATTGGTTAAAAACCCTAATTGGATTAGAATAAGCCTAGGGAGGACGAAAATGACCTAAATGTTCAACCAATGACACAAAATGACACAAAATCACATATTGGATGCACAAGATTGGATAAAAAACTTAATTGGATTATGATAAGCCTAGGGAGGACGAAAATGACCTAAATGTTCAACCAATTTCACAAAATCACATATTGGATGCACAAGATTGGTTAAAAACCCTAATTGGATTAGAATAAGCCTAGGGAGGACGAAAATGACCTAAATGTTCAACCAATGACACAAAATGACACAAAATCACATATTGGACGCACAAGATTGGTTAAAAACCCTAATTGGATTAGAATAAGCCTAGCGAGGACGAAAATGACCTAATTGGATTACCAATGACACAAAATCACTTATTATATGCACAAGATTGGTTAAAAACCCTAATTGGATTAGAATAAGCCTAGGGAGGACGAAAATGACCTAAATGTTAAACCAATGACACAAAATGACACAAAATCACATATTGGATGCACAAGATTGGTTAAAAACCCTAATTGGATTAGAATAAGCCTAGGGAGGACGAAAATGACCAAAATGGTCAACCAATGAGAAAAAATGACACAAAATCACATATTGGATGCACAAGATTGGTTAAAAACCCTAATTGGATTAGAATAAGCCTAGCGAGGACGAAAATGACCTAATTGGATTACCAATGACACAAAATCACTTATTATATGCACAAGATTGGTTAAAAACCCTAATTGGATTAGAATAAGCCTAGGGAGGATGAAAATGACCTAAATGTTCAACCAATGACACAAAATGACACAAAATCACATATTGGATGCACAAGATTGGTTAAAAACCCTAATTGGGTTAGAATAAGCCTAGGGAGGACGAAAATGACCTAAATGTTCAACCAATGACACAAAATGACACAAAATCACATATTGCATGCACAAGATTGGTTAAAAACCCTAATTGGATTAGAATAGGCCTAGGGAGGACGAAAATGACCTAAATGTTATACCAATGACACAAAATGACACAAAATCACATATTGGATGCACATGATCGGATAAAAACCCTAATTGGATTAGAATAAGCCTAGGGAGGACCAAAATGACCTAAATGTTCAACCAATGACACAAAAGGACACAAAATCACATATTGGATGCACAAGATTGGTTAAAAACCCTAATTGGATTAGAATAAGCCTAGGGAGGACGAAAATGACCTAAATGTTCAACCAATGACACAAAATGACACAAAATCACATATTGGATGCACAAGATTGGTTAAAAACCCTAATTGGATTAGAATAAGCCTAGGGAGGACGAAAATGACCTAAATGTTCAACCAATGACACAAAATGACACAAAATCACATATTGGATGCACAAGATTGGTTAAAAACCTTAATTGGATTAGAATAAGCCTAGGGAGGACGAATATGACCTAAATGTTCAACCAATGACACAAAATGACACAAAATCACATATTGGATGCACAAGATTGGTTAAAAACCCTAATTGGATTAGAATAAGCCTAGGGAGGACGAAAATGACCTAAATGTTCAACCAATGACACAAAATGACACAAAATCACATATTGGATGCAAAGGATTGGTTAAAAACCCTAATTGGATTGGAATAAGCCTAGGGAGGACGAAAATGACCTAAATGTTCAACCAATGACACAAAATGACACAAAATCACATATTGGATGCACAAGATTGGTTAAAAACCCTAATTGGATTAGAATAAGCCTAGGGAGGACGAAAATGACCTAAATGTTCAACCAATGAAACAAAATGACACAAAATCACATATTGGATGCACAAGATTGGTTAAAAACCCTAATTGGATTAGAATAAGCCTAGGGAGGACGAAAATGACCTAAATTTGCAACCAATGACATAAAATCACATATTGGATGCACAAGATTGGTTAAAAACCCTAATTGGATTACAATAAGCCTAGCGAGGACGAAAATGACCTAAATGGATTACCAATGACACAAAATGACACAAAATCACATATTGGATGCATAAGATTGGTTAAAAACCCTAATTGGATTAGAATAAGCCTAGCGAGGACGAAAATGACCTAATTGGATTACCAATGACACAAAATGACTTATTATATGCACAAGATTGGTTAAAAACCCTAATTGGATTAGAATAAAACTAGGGAGGACGAAAATGACCTAAATGTGCAACCAATGACACAATCTCATATTGGATACCCAAGATTGGTTAAAAACCCTAATTGGATTAGAACAAGCCTAGGGAGGACGAAAATGACCTAAATATTCAACTAATAACACAAAATGACACAAAATGACTTATTATATGCACAAGATTGGTTAAAAACCCTAATTGGATTAGAATAAGCCTAGGGAGGACGAAAATGACCTAAATGTGCAACCACTGACACAAAATCACATATTGGATGCACAAGATTGTTTAAAAACCCTAATTGGATTACAATAAGCCTAGCGAGGACGAAAATGACCTAATTGGATTACCAATGACACAAAATGACACAAAATCACATATTGGATGCATAAGATTGGTTAAAAACCCTAATTGGATTAGAATAAGCCTAGCGAGGACGAAAATGACCTAATTGGATTACCAATGACACAAAATCACTTATTATATGCACAAGATTGGTTAAAAACCCTAATTGGATTAGAGTAAGCCTAGGGAGGCAAAAATGATCTAAATGTGCATCCAATGACACAAAATCACATATTGGATGAACAAGATTGGTTAAAAACCCTAATTGGATTAGCAGAAGCCTAGGGAGGACGAAAATGACCTAAATGTTCAACCAATGACACAAAATGACACAAAATCACATATTGGATGCACAAGATTG
>JBBPBQ010020321.1:10760265-10770798 GCA_037974755.1 Cicer yamashitae | reverse complement strand
TGGTTGCACAAGATTGGTTAAAAACCCTAATTGGATTAGCATAAGCCTAGGGAGGACGAAAATGACCTAAATGTTCAACCAATGACACAAAATGACACAAAATCACATATTGGATGCAAAGGATTGGTTACAAACCCTAATTGGATTAGAATAAGCCTAGGGAGGACGAAAATGACCTAAATGTGCAACCACTGACACAAAATCACATATTGGATGCACAAGATTGGTTAAAAACCCTAATTGGATTAGAATAAGCCTAGCAAGGACGAAAATGACCTAATTGGATTACCAATGACACAAAATGACACAAAATCACATATTGGATGCATAAGATTGGTTACAAACCCTAATTGGATTAGAATAAGCCTAGCGAGGACGAAAATGACCTAATTGGATTACCAATGACACAAAATCACTTATTATATGCACAAGATTGGTTAAAAACCCTAATTGGATTAGAATAAAACTAGGGAGGACGAAAATGATCTAAATGTGCAACCAATGACACAATCTCATATTGGATGCCCTAGATTGGTTAAAAACCCTAATTGGATTTGAACAAGCCTAGGGAGGACGAAAATGACCTAAATATTCAACCAATGACACAAAATGACACAAAATCACATATTGGATGCACAAGATTGGTTAAAAACCCTAATTGGATTAAAATAAGCCTAGGGAGGACTAAAATGACCTAAATTTGCAACCAATGACACAAAATCACATATTGGATGCACAAGATTGGTTAAAAACCCTAATTAGATTACAATAAGCCTAGCGAGGACGAAAATGACCTAATTGGATTACCAATGACACAAAATGACACAAAATCACATATTGGATGCATAAGATTGGTTAAAAACCCTAATTGGATTAGAATAAGCCTAGCGAGGACGAAAATGACCTAATTGGATTACCAATGACACAAAATCACTTATTATATGCACAAGATTGGTTAAGAACCCTAATTGGATTAGAATAAGTCTAGGGAGAAAAAAAATTACCTAAGTGTGCAACCAATGACACAAAATGACACAAAATCACATATTGGATGCACAAGATTGGTTAAAAACCCTAATTGGATTAGAATAAGCCTAGGGAGGATGAAAATGACCTAAATGTGCAACCACTGACACAAAATCACATATTGGATGCACAAGATTGGTTAAAAACCCTAATTGGATTAGAATAAGCCTAGGGAGGACGAAAATGACCTAAATGTTGAACCAATAACACAAAATAACACAAAATCACATATTGGATGCACAAGATTTTTTAAAAACCCTAATTGGATTAGAATAAGCCTACCGAGGACGAAAATGACCTAATTGGATTACCAATGACACAAAATCACTTATTATATGCCCAAGATTGGTTAAAAACCCTAATTGGATTAGAATAAGCCTAGGGAGGACGAAAATGACCTAAATGTGCAACCAATGACACAAAATCACATATTGGATGCACAAGATTGGTTAAAAAACCTAATTGGATTAGCAGAAGCCTAGGGAGGACGAAAATGACCTAAATGTTCAACCAATGACACAAAATGACACAAAATAACATATTGGATGCACAAGATTGGTTAAAAACCCTAATTGGATTAGAATAAGCCTAGGGAGGACGAAAATGACCTAAATGTGCAACCACTGACACAAAATCACATATTGGATGCACAAGATTGGTTAAAAACCCTAATTGGATTAGAATAAGCCTAGCGAGGACGAAAATGACCTAATTGGATTACGAATGACAAACAATGACACAAAATCACATATTGGATGCATAAGATTGGTTAAAAACCCTAATTGGATGAGAATAAGCCTAGCGAGGACGAAAATGACCTAATTGGATTACCAATGACGCAAAATCACTTATTATATGCACAAGATTGGTTAAAAACCCTAATTGGATTAGAATAAGCCTAGGGAGGCAAAAATGACCTAAATGTGCATCCAATGACACAAAATCACATATTGGATGAACAAGATTGGTTAAAAACCCTAATTGGATTAGCAGAAGCCTAGGGAGGACGAAAATGACCTAAATGTTCAACCAATGACACAAAATGACACAAAATCACATATTGGATGCACAAGATTGGTTAAAAACCCTAATTGGATTAGAATAAGCCTAGGGAGGACGAAAATGACCTAAATGTTCAACCAATGACACAAAATGACACAAAAT
Source organism: Cicer yamashitae (assembly GCA_037974755.1). NCBI lineage: Eukaryota > Viridiplantae > Streptophyta > Magnoliopsida > Fabales > Fabaceae > Cicer > Cicer yamashitae. The sequence continues at coordinate 10,768,608 of JBBPBQ010020321.1, read as the reverse complement.
CACATATTGGAGGCACAAGATTGGTTAAAAACCTTAATTGGATTAGAATAAGACTAGGGAGGACGAAAATGACCTAAATGTTCAACCAATGACACAAAATGACTCAAAATCACATATTAAATGCACAATATTTGTTAAAAACCCTAATTGGATTAGAATAAGCCTAGGGAGGACGAAAATGACCTAAATGTTCAACCAATGACACAAAATGACACAAAATCACATATTGGATACCGAAGATTGGTTAATAACCCTAATTGGATTAGAATAAGCCTACGGAGAACGAAAATGCCCTAATTGTTCAACCAATGACACAAAATGACACAAAATCACATATTGGATGCACAAGATTGGTTAAAAACCCTAATTGGATTAGAATAAGCCTAGGGAGGACGAAAATGACCTAAATGTTCAACCAATGACACAAAATGACACAAAATCACATATTGGATGCACAAGATTGGTTAAAAATCCTAATTGGATTAAAATAACCCTAGGGAGGACGAAAATGACCTAAATGTTGAACCAATGACACAAAATGACACAAAATCACATATTGGATGCAGAAGATTGGTTAAAAACCCTAAATGGAATAGAATAAGCCTAGGGAGGACGAAAATGAACTAAATGTTCAACCAATGACACAAAATCACATATTGGATGCACAAGATTGGTTAAAAACCCTAATTGGATTAGAATAAGCCTAGGGAGGACGAAAATGACCTAAATGTTCAACCAATGACACAAAATGACACAAAATCACATATTGGATGCACAAGATTGGTTAAAAACCCTAATTGGATTAGAATATGCCTAGGGAGGACCAAAATGACCTAAATGTTCAACCAATGACACATAATGACACAAAATCACATATTGGATGCACAAGATTGGTTAAAAACCCTAATTGGATTAGAATAAGCCTAGGGAGGACGAAAATGACCTAAATGTTCAACCAATGACACAAAATGACACAAAATCACATATTGGATGCACAAGATTGGTTAAAAACCCTAATTGGATTAGAATAAGCCGAGGGAGGACGAAAATGACCCAAATGTTCAACCAATGACACAAAATGACACAAAATCACATATTGGATGCACAAGATTGGTTAAAAACCCTAATTGGATTAGAATAAGCCTAGGGAGGACGAAAATGACCTAAATGTTCAACCAATGACACAAAATGACACAAAATCACATATTGGATGCACAAGATTGGTTAAAAACCCTAATTGGATTAGAATAAGCCTAGGGAGGACGAAAATGACCTAAATGTTCAACCAATGACACAAAATGACACAAAATCACATATTGGATGCACAAGATTGGTTAAAAACCCTTATTGGAAAAGAATAAGCCTAGGGAGGACGAAAATGACCTAAATGTTCAACCAATGACACAAAATGACACAAAATCACATATTGGATGCATAAGATTGGTTAAAACCCTAATTGGATTAGAATAAGCCTAGGGAGGACGAGAATGACCTAAATGTTCAACCAATGACACAAAATCACATATTGGATGCACAAGATTGGTTAAAAACCCTAATTGGATTAGAATAAGCCTAGGGAGGACGAAAATGACCTAAATGTTCAACCAATGACACAAAATGACACAAAATCACATATTGGATGCACAAGATTGGTTAAAAACCCTAATTGGATTAGAATAAGCCTAGGGAGGACAAAGATGGCCTAAATATTCAACCAATGACACAAAATCACATATTGGATGCACAAGATTGGTTAAAAACCCTAATTGGATTAGAATAAGCCTACGGAGGACGAAAATGACCTAAATGTTCAACAAATGACACAAAATGACACAAAATCACATATTGGATGCACAAGATTGGTTAAAAACCCTAATTGGATTAGAATAAGTCTAGGGAGGACAAAAATGACCTAAATATTCAACCAATGACAAAAAATCACATATTGGATGCACAAGATTGGTTAAAAACCCTAATTGGATTAGAATAAGCCTAGGGAGGACGAAAATGACCTAAATGTTCAACCAATGACACAAAATCACATATTGGATGCACAAGATTGGTTAAAAACCCTAATTGGATTACAATAAGACTAGGGAGGACGAAAATGACCTAAATGTGCAACCAATGACACAAAATCACATCTTGGATGCACAAGATTGGTTAAAATCCCAAATTGGATTAGAATAAGCCTAACGAGGACGAAAATGACCTAATTGGATTACCAATGACACAAAATCACTTATTATATGCACAAGATTGGTTAAAAACCCTAATTGGATTAGAATAAGCCTAGGGAGGACGAAAATGACCTAAATGTGCAACCAATGACACAAAATCACATATTGGATGCACAAGATTGGTTAAAAACCCTAATTGGATTACCATAAGCCTAGGGAGGACGAAAATGACCTAAATGTTCAACCAATGACACAAAATGACACAAAATCACATATTGGATGCACAAGATTGGTTGAAAACCCTAATTGGATTAGAATAAGCCTAGGGAGGACGAAAATGACCTAAATGTGCAACCACTGACACAAAATCCCATATTGGATGCACAAGATTGGTTAAAAACCCTAATTGGATTAGAATAAGCCTACGGAGGACGAAAATGACCTAAATGTGCAACCACTGACACAAAATCACATATTGGATGCACAAGACTGGTTAAAAACCCTAATTGGATTAGAATAAGCCTAGCGAGGACGAAAATGACCTAAATGATGAACCAATGACACAAAATAAAACAAAATCACATATTGGATGCACAACATTTTTTAAAAACCCTAATTGGATTAGAATAAGCCTAGTGAGGACGAAAATGAACTAATTGGATTACCAATGACACAAAATCACTTATTATATGCACAAGATTGGTTAAAAACCCTAATTGGATTAGAATAAGCCTAGGGAGCACGAAAATGACCTAAATGTGCAACCAATGACACAAAATCACATATTGGATGCACAAGATTGGTTAAAAACCCTAATTGGATTACCATAAGCCTAGGGAAGACGAAAATAACCTAAATGTTCAACCAATGACACAAAATCACATATTGGATGCACAAGATTGGTTAAAAACCCTAATTTGATTAGAATAAGCCTAGGGAGGACGAAAATGACCTAAATGTGCAACCACTGACACAAAATCACATATTGGATGCACAAGATTGGTTAAAAACCCGAATTGGATTAGAATAAGCCTAGCGAGGTCGAAAATGACCTAATTGGATTACCAATGACACAAAATGACACAAAATCACATATTGGATGCATAAGATTGGTTACAAACCCTAATTGGATTAGAATAAGCCTAGCGAGGACGAAAATGACCTAATTGGATTACCAATGACACAAAATCACTTATTATATGCACAAGATTGGTTAAAAACCATAATTGGATTAGAATAAAACTAGGGAGGACGAAAATGACCTAAATGTGCAACCAATGACACAATCTCATATTGGATGCCCAAGATTGGTTAAAAACCCTAATTGGATTAGAAAAAGCCTAGGGAGGACGAAAATGACCTAAATGTGCAACCAATGACACAAAATCACATATTGGATGCACAAGATTGGTTAAAAACCCTAATTGGATTAGCAGAAGCCTAAGGAGGACGAAAATGACCTAAATGTTCAACCGATGACACAAAATGACACAAAATAACATATTGGATGCACAAGATTGGTTAAAAACCCTAATTGGATTAGAATAAGCCTAGGGAGGACGAAAATGACCTAAATGTGCAACCACTGACACAAAATCACATATTGGATGCACAAGATTGGTTAAAAACCCTAATTGGATTAGAATAAGCCTAGGGAGGACGAAAATGACCTAAATGTTGAACCAATAACACAAAATAACACAAAATCACATATTGGATGCACAAGATTTTTTAAAAACCCTAATTGGATTAGAATAAGCCTAGCGAGGACGAAAATGACCTAATTGGATTACCAATGACACAAAATCACTTATTATATGCCCAAGATTGGTTAAAAACCCTAATTGGATTAGAATAAGCCTAGGGAGGACGAAAATGACCTAAATGTGCAACCAATGACACAAAATCACATATTGGATGCACAAGATTGTTTAAAAACCCTAATAGGATTACAATAAGCCTAGCGAGGACGAAAATGACCTAATTGGATTACCAATGACACAAAATCACATATTTGATGCATAAGATTAGTTAAAAACCCTAATTGGATTAGAATAAGCCTAGCGAGGACGAAAATGACCTAATTGGATTACCAATGACACAAATTCACTTATTATATGCACAAGATTGGTTAAAAACCCTAATTGGATTAGAATAAGCCTAGGGAGGACGAAAATGACCTAAATGTGCAACCAATGACACAAAATCACATATTGGATGCACAAGATTGGTTAAAAACCCTAATTGGATTAGAATAAGCCTAGGGAGGACGAAAATGACCTAAATGTGCAACCGATGACACAAAGTCACATATTGGATGCACAAGATTGGTTAAAAACCCTAATTGGATTACAATAAGCCTAGCGAGGTCGAAAATGACCTTATTGGATTACCTATGACATAAAATGACACAAAATCACATATTGGATGCAAAAGATTGGTTAAAAACCCTAATTGGATTAGAATAAGCCTAGAGAGGACGAAAATGACCTAATATGATTACCAATGACACAAAATGACTTATTATATGCACAAGATTGGTTAAAAACCCTAATTGGATTACAATAAGCCTAGCGAGGACGAAAATGACCTAATTGGATTACCAATGACACAAAATGACACAAAATCACATATTGGATGCATAAGATTGGTTAAAAACCCTAATTGGATTAGAATAAGCCTAGAGAGGACGAAAATGACCTAATTGGATTTCCAATGACACAAAATGACTTATTATATGCACAAGATTGGTTAAAAACCCTAATTGGATTAGAATACGCCTAGGGAGTACGAAAATGACCTAAAGGTGCAACCAATGACAAAAAATCACATATTGGATGCCCAAGATTGGTTAAAAACCCTAATTGGATTAGAATAAGCCTAGGGAGGACGAAAATGACCTAAATGTGCAACCAATGACACAAAATCACATATTGGATGCACAAGATTGGTTAAAAACCCTAATTGGATTAGCAGAAGCCTAGGGAGGACGAAAATGACCTAAATGTTCAATCAATGACACAAAATGACACAAAATAACATATTGGATGCACAAGATTGGTTAAAAACCCTAATTGGATTAGAATAAGCCTAGGGAGGACGAAAATGACCTAAATGTGCAACCACTGACACAAAATCACATATTGGATGCACAAGATTGGTTAAAAACCCTAATTGGATTAGAATAAGCCTAGCGAGGACGAAAATGACCAAATTGGATTACCAATGACACAAAATCACTTATTATATGCACAAGATTGGTTAAAAACCCTAATTGGATTAGAATAAGCCTAGCGAGGACGAAAATGAACTTAATATTCCACCAATGACACAAAATGACACAAAATCACATATTGGATGCACAAGATTGGTTAAAAACCCTAATTGGATTAGAATAAGCCTAGGGAGGACGAAAATGACCTAAATGTTCAACCAATGACACAAAATCACATATTGGATGCACAAGATTGGTTAAAAACCCTAATTGGATTAGAATAAGCCTAGCAAGGACGAAAATGACCTAAATGTTCAACCAATGACACAAAATGACACAAAATCACATATTGGATGCACAAGATTGGTTAAAAACCCTAATTGGATTAGAATAAGCCTAGGGAGGACAAAAATGACCTAAATGTTCAACCAATGACACAAAATCACATATTGGATGCACAAGATTGGTTAAAAACCCTAATTGGATTAGAATAAGCCTAGGGAGGACGAAAATGACCTAAATGTTCAACCAATGACACAAAATGACACAAAATCACATATTGGATGGACAAGATTATTTAAAAACCCTAATTGGATTCGAATAAGCCTAGGGAGGACGAAAATGACCTAAATGTTCAACCAATGACACAAAATGACACAAAATATCATATTGGATGCACAAGATTGGTTAAAAACCCTAATTGGATTAGAATAAGCCTAGGGAGGACGAAAATGACCTAAATGTTCAACCAATGACACAAAATCACATATTGGATGCACAAGATTGGTTAAAAACCCTCATTGGATTAGAATAAGCCTAGGGAGGACGAAAATGACCTAAATGTTCAACCAATGACACAAAATGACACAAAATCACATATTGGATGCACAAGATTGGTTAAAAACCCTCATTGGATTAGAATAAGCCTAGCGAGGACGAAAATGACCTAATTGGATTACCAATGACACAAAATCACTTATTATATGCACAAGATTGGTTAAAAACCCTAATTGGATTAGAATAAGCCTAGGGAGGACGAAAATGACCTAAATGTTCAACCAATGACACAAAATGACACAAAATCACATATTCGATGCACAAGATTGTTTAAAAACCCTAATTGGATTAGAATAAGCCTACCTAGGACGAAAATGACCTAATTGGATTACCAATGACACAAAATCACTTATTATATGCCCAAGATTGGCTAAAAACCCTAATTGGATTAGAATAAGCCTAGGGAGGACGAAAATGACCTAAATGTGCAACCAATGACACAAAATCACATATTGGATGCACAAGATTGTTTAAAAACCCTAATAGGATTACAATAAGCCTAGCGAGGACGAAAATGACCTAATTGGATTACCAATGACACAAAATCACATATTTGATGCATAAGATTAGTTAAAAACCCTAATTGGATTAGAATAAGCCTAGCGAGGACGAAAATGACCTAATTGGATTACCAATGACACAAAATCACTTATTATATGCACAAGATTGGTTAAAAACCCTAATTGGATTAGAATAAGCCTAGGGAGGACGAAAATGACCTAAATGTGCAACCAATGACACAAAATCACATATTGGATGCACAAGATTGGTTAAAAACCCTAATTGGATTAGAATAAGCCTAGGGAGGACGAAAATGACCTAAATGTGCAACCGATGACACAAAGTCACATATTGGATGCACAAGATTGGTTAAAAACCCTAATTGGATTAGAATAAGCCTAGGGAGGACGAAAATGACCTAAATGTTCAACCACTGACCCAAAATGACACAAAATCACATATTGGATGCACAAGAATGGTTAAAAACCCTAATTGGATTAGAATAAGCCTAGCGAGGACGAAAATGACCTAATTGGATTACCAATGACACAAAATCACTTATTATATGCACAAGATTGGTTAAAAACCCTAATTGGATTAGAATAAGCCTAGGGAGGACGAAAATGACCTAAATGTGCAACCAATGACACAAAATCACTTATTATATGCACAAGATTGGTTAAAAACCCTAATTGGATTAGAATAAGCCTAGGGAGGACAAAAATGACCTAAATGTGCAACCAATGACACAAAATCACATATTGGATGCACAAGATTGGTTAAAAACCCTAATTGGATTAGAATAAGCATAGGGAGGACCAAAATGACCTAAATGTGCAACCAGTGACACAAAATCACATATTGGATGCACAAGATTGGTTAAAAACCCTAATTGGATTAGAATAAGCCTAGGGAGGACGAAAATGACCTAAATGTTCAACCAATGACACAAAATGACACAAAATCACATATTGGATGCACAAGATTGGTTAAAAACCCTAGTTGGATTATAATAAGCCTAGGGAGGACGAAAATGACCTAAATGTTCAACCAATGACACAAAATCACATATTGGATGCACAAGATTGGTTAAAAACCCTAATTGGATTAGAATAAGCCTAGGGAGGACGAAAATGACCTAAATGTTCAACCAATGACACAAAATGACACAAAATCACATATTGGATGCACAAGATGGGTTAAAAACCCTAATTGGATTAGAATAAGCCTAGGGAGGACGAAAATGACCTAAATGTTCAACCAATGACACAAAATCATATATTGGATGCACAAGATTGGTTAAAAACCCTAATTGGATTAGAATAAGCCTAGGGAGGACGAAAATGACCTAAATGTTAAACCAATGACACAAAATCACATGTTGGATGCACAAGATTGTTTAAAAACCCTAATTATATTAGAATAAGCCAAGGGAGGACGAAAATGACCTAAATGTTCAACCAATGACACAAAATCACATATTGGTTGCACAAGATTGGTTAAAAACCTTAATTGTATTAGAATAAGCTTAGGGAGGACGAAAATGACTTAAATGTTCAACCAATGACACAAAATGACACAAAATCACATATTGGATGCACAAGATTGGTT
>JBBPBQ010020321.1:10711127-10749560 GCA_037974755.1 Cicer yamashitae | reverse complement strand
GCGAGGACGAAAATGACCTAATTGGATTACCAATGACACAAAATCACTTATTATATGCACAAGATTGGTTAAGAACCCTAATTGGATTAGAATAAAACTAGGGAGGACGAAAATGACCTAAATGTGCAACCAATGACACAATCTCATATTGGATGCCCAAGATTGGTTAAAAACCCTAATTGGATTAGAACAAGCCTAGGGAGGACGAAAATGACCTAAATATTCAACCAATGACACAAAATCACATATTGGATGCACAAGATTGGTTAAAAACCCTAATTGGATTAGAATAAGCCTAGGGAGGACGAAAATGACCTAAATGTGCAACCAATGACACAAAATCACATATTGGAGGCACAAGATTGGTTAAAAACCCTAATTGGATTAGAATAAGCCTGGGGAGGACGAAAATGACCTAAATGTTCAACCAATGACAAAAAATGACACAAAATCACATATTGCATGCACAAGATTGGTTAAAACTCCTAATTGGATTAGAATAAGCCTAGCGAGGACGAAAACGACCTAATTGGATTACCAATGACACAAAATCACTTATTATATTCGCAAGATTGGTTAAAATCCCTAATTGGATAAGAATAAGCCGAGGGAGGACGAAAATGATCTAAATGTACAACCAATGACACAAAATCACATATTGGACGCACAAGATTGGTTAAAAACCCTGATTGGATTAGAATAAGCCTAGGGAGGACGAAAATGACCTAAATGTTCAGCCAATCACACAAAATGACACAAAATCACATATTGGATGCACAAGATTGGTTAAAAACCCTAATTGGATTAGAATAAGCCTAGGGAGGACGAAATTGACCTAAATGTGCAACCAATGACACAAAATCACTTATTATATGCACAAGATTGGTTAAAAACCCTAATTGGATTAGAATAAGCCTAGATAGGACGAAAATGACCTAATTGGAATACCAATGACACAAAATGACACAAAATCACATATTGGATGCATAAGATGCGTTAACAACCCTAATTGGATTAGAATAAGCCTAGCGAGGACGAAAATGACCTAATTGGATTACCAATGACACAAAATCACTTATTATATGCACAAGATTGGTTAAGAACCCTAATTGGATTAGAATAAAACTAGGGAGGACGAAAATGACCTAAATGTGCAACCAATGACACAATCTCATATTGGATGCCCAAGATTGGTTAAAAACCCTAATTGGATTAGAACAAGCCTAGGGAGGACGAAAATGACCTAACTGGATTACCAATGACACAAAATGACTTATTATATGCACAAGATTGGTTAAAAACTCTAATTGGATTAGAATACGCCTAGAGAGTACGAAAAACACCTAAAGGTGCAACCAATGACAAAAAGTCACATATTGGATGCCCAAGATTGGTTAAAAACCCTAATTGGATTACAACAAGCCTAGGGAGGACGAAAATGACCTAAATGTGCAACCAATGACACAAAATCACATGTTGGATGCACAAGATTGGTTAAAAACCCTAATTGGATTACAATAAACCTAGCGAGGACGAAAATGACCTAATTTGATCACCAATGACATAAAATGACACATAATCACATATTGGATGCATAAGATTGGTCAAAAACCCTAATTGGATTAGAATAAGCCTAGCGAGGACGAAAATGACCTAATTGGATTACCAATGACACAAAATCACTTATTATATGCACAAGATTGGTTAAAAACCCTAATTGGATTAGAATAATCCTAGGAAGGACGAAAATGACCTAAATGTGCAACCAATGACACAAAATCACATATTGGATGCACAAGATTGGTTAAAAACCCTAATTGGATTAGAATAAGCCTAGGGAGGACGAAAATGACCTAAATGTGCAACCAATGACACAAAATCACATATTGGATGCACAAGATTGGTTAAAAACCCTAATTGGATTACAATAAGCCTAGCGAGGACGAAAATGACCTAATTGGATTACCAATGACACAAAATCACATATTGGATGCATAAGATTGGTGAAAAACCCTAATTGGATAAGAATAAGCCTAGAGAGGACGAAAATGACCTAATTGGATTACCAATGACACCAAATGACTTATTATATGCACAAGATTGATTAAAAACCCTAATTGGATTAGAATAAGCCTAGCGAGGACAAAAATGACCTAATTGGATTACCAATGACAAAAAATCATTTATTATATTCGCAAGATTGGTTAAAAACCCTAATTGGATTAGAATAAGCCTAGGGAGGACAAAAATGATCTAAATGTGCAACCAATGACACAAAATCACATATTGGATGCCCAAGATTGGTTAAAAACCCTAATTGGATTAGAACAAGCCTAGGGAGGACGAAAATGACCTAAATATTCAACTAATGACACAAAATGACACAAAATCACTTATTATATGCACTAGATTGGTTAAAAACCCTAATTGGATTAGAATAAGCCTAGGGAGGACGAAAATGACCTAAATGTGCAACCACTGACACAAAATCACATATTGGATGCACAAGATTGGTTAAAAACCCTAATTGGATTAGAATAAGCCTAGCGAGGACGAAAATGACCTAATTGGATTACCAATGACACAACATTACAGAAAATCACATATTGGATGCATAAGATTGGTTACAAACCCTAGTTGGATTAGAATAAGCCTAGCGAGGACGAAAATGACCTAATTGGATTACCAATGACACAAAATCACTTATTATATGCACAAGATTGGTTAAAAACCCTAATTGGATTAGAATAAAACTAGGGAGGACGAAAATGACCTAAATGTGCAACCAATGACACAATCTCATATTGGATGCCCATGATTGGTTAAAAACCCTAATTGGATTAGAACAAGCCTAGGGAGGACGAAAATGACCTAAATATTCAACCAATGACACAAAATGACACAAAGTCACATATTGGATGCACAAGATTGGTTAAAAACCCTAATTGGATTAGAATAAGCCTAGGGAGGACGAAAAAGACCTAAATGTGCAACCAATGACACAAAATCACATATTGAATGCACAAGATTGGTTAAAAACCCTAATTGGATTAGAATAAGCCTAGGGAGGACGAAAATGACCTAAATGTTCAACCAATGACAAAAAAAGACACAAAATCACATATTGGATGCACAAGATTGGTTAAAAACCATAATTGGATTAGAATAAGCCTAGCGAGGACGAAAATGACCTAATTGGATTACCAATGACACAAAATCACTTATTATATTCGCAAGATTGGTTAAAAACCCTAATTGGATTAGAATAAGCCTAGGGAGGACAAAAATGATCTAAATGTGCAACCAATGACACAAAATCACATATTGGATGCACATGATTGGTTAAAAACCCTAATTGGATTAGAATAAGCCTAGGTAGGACGAAATTGACCTAAATGTGCAACCAATGACACAAAATCACTTATTATATGCACAAGATTTGTTAAAAACCCTAATTGGATTAGAATAAGCCTAGCAAGGACGAAAATGACCTAATTGGAATACCAATGACACAAAATCACTTATTATATGCACAAGATTGGTTAAGAACCCTAATTGGATTAGAATAAGCCTAGGGAGAAAAAAAATCACCTAAGTGTGCAACCAATGACACAAAATGACACAAAATCACATATTGGATGCACAAGATTGGTTAAAAACCCTAATTGGATTAGAATAAGCCTAGGGAGGACGAAAATGACCTAAATGTTCAACCAGTGACACAAAATGACACAAAATCACATATTGGATGCACAAGATTGGTTAAAAACCCTAATTGGATTAGAATAAGCCTAGGGAGGACGAAAATGACCTAAATGTGCAACCAATGACACAAAATCACATATTGGAAGCACAAGATTGGTTAAAAACCCTAATTGGATTAGAATAAGCCTAGGGAGGACGAAAATGACCTAAATGTGCAACCAATGACACAAAATCACATATTGGATGCACAAGATTGGTTAAAAACCCTAATTGGATTACAATAAGCCTAGCGAGGACGAAAATGCCCTAATTGGATCACCAATGACACAAAATGACACAAAATCACATATTGGATGCATAAGATTGGTCAAAAACCCTAATTGGATTAGAATAAGCCTAGCGAGGACGAAAATGACCTAATTGGATTACCAATGACACAAAATCACTTATTATATGCATAAGATTGGTTAAAAACCCTAATTGGATTAGAATAAGCCTAGGGAGGACGAAAATGACCTAAATGTTCAACCAATGACACAAAATCACATATTGGATGCACAAGATTGGTTAAAAACCCTAATTGGATTAGAATAAGCCTAGGGAGGAAGAAAATGACCTAAATGTTCAACCAATGACACAAACTGACACAAAATCACATCTTGGATGCACAAGATTGGTTAAAAATCCTAATTGGATTAGAATAAGCCTAGGGAGGACGAAAATGACCTAAATGTTCAACCAATGACACAAAATGACACAAAATCACATATTGGATGCACAAGATTGGTTAAAAACCCTAATTGGATTAGAATAAGGCTAGGGAGGACGAAAATGATCTAAATGTTCAACCAATGACACAAAATGACAAAAAATCACATATTGGATGCACAAGATTGGTTAAAAACCCTAATTAGATTAGAATAAGCCTAGGGAGGAAGAAAATGACCTAAATGTTCAACCAATGACACAAAATCACATATTGGATGCACAAGATTGGTTAAAAACCCTAATTGGATTAGAATAAGCCTAGGGAGGACGAAAATGACCTAAATGTTCAACCAATGACACAAAATCACATATTGGATGCACAAGATTGGTTTAAAACTCTAATTGGATTAGAATAAGCCTAGGGAGGATGAAAATGACCTAAATGTTCAACCAATGACACAAAATGACACAAAATCACATATTGGATGCATGAGATTGGTTAAAAACGCTAATTGGATTAGAATAAGCCTAGGGAGGACGAAAATGACCTACATTTTCATCAAATGACACAAAATGACACAAAATCACATATTGGATCCACAAGATTGGTTAAAAATCCTAATTGGATTAGAATAAGCCTAGGGAGGAAGAAAATGACCTAAATGTTCAACCAATGACACAAAATCACATATTGGATGCACAAGATTGGTTAAAAACCCTAATTGGATTAGAATAAGCCTAGGGAGGACGAAAATGACCTAAATGTGCAACCAATGACACAAAATCACATATTGGAGGCACAAGATTGATTAAAAACCCTAATTGGATTAGAATAAGCCTAGCTAGGACGAAAATGACCTAATAGGATTACCAATGACACAAAATCACTTATTATATGCACAAGATTGGTTAAAAACCCTAATTGGATTAGAATAAGCCTAGGAAGGACGAAAATGACCTAAATGTGCAACCAATGACACAAAATCACATATTGGATGCACAAGATTGGTTAAAAACCCTAATTGGATTAGAATAAGCCTAGGGAGGACGAAAATGACCTAAATGTGCAACCAATGACACAAAATCACATATTGGAGGCACAAGATTGGTTAAAAACCCTAATTGGATTAGAATAAGCCTGGGGAGGACGAAAATGACCTAAATGTTCAACCAATGACAAAAAATGACACAAAATCACATATTGGATGCACAAGATTGGTTAAAACTCCTAATTGGATTAGAATAAGCCTAGCGAGGACGAAAACGACCTAATTGGATTACCAATGACACAAAATCACTTATTATATGCACAAGATTGGTTAAAAACCCTAATTGGATTAGAATAAGCCTAGGGAGGACGAAAATGAACTAAATGTGCAACCAATGACACAAAATTACATATTGGATGCACAAGATTGGTTAAAAACCCTAATTGGATTACAATAAGCCTAGCGAGGACGAAAATGACCTAATTGGATTACCAATGACACAAAATGACACAAAATCACATATTGGATGCATAAGATTGGTTAAAAACCCTAATTGGATTAGAATAAGCCTAGAGAGGACGAAAATGACCTAACTGGATTACCAATGACACAAAATGACTTATTATATGCACAAGATTGGTTAAAAACTCTAATTGGATTAGAATACGCCTAGAGAGTACGAAAAACACCTAAAGGTGCAACCAATGACAAAAAATCACATATTGGATGCCCAAGATTGGTTAAAAACCCTAATTGGATTACAACAAGCCTAGGGAGGACGAAAATGACCTAAATATTCAACTAATGACACAAAATCACATATTGGATGCACAAGATTGGTTAAAAACCCTAATTGGATTACAATAAGCCTAGCGAGGACGAAAATGACTTAATTTGATCACCAATGACATAAAATGACACATAATCACATATTGGATGCATAAGATTGGTCAAAAACCCTAATTGGATTAGAATAAGCCTAGCGAGGACGAAAATGACCTAATTGGATTACCAATGACACAAAATCACTTATTATATGCACAAGATTGGTTAAAAACCCTAATTGGATTAGAATAAGCCTAGGAAGGACGAAAATGACCTAAATGTGCAACCAATGACACAAAATCACATATTGGATGCACAAGATTGGTTAAAAACCCTAATTGGATTAGAATAAGCCTAGGGAGGACGAAAATGACCTAAATGTGCAACCAATGACACAAAATCACATATTGGAGGCACAAGATTGATTAAAAACCCTAATTGGGTTAAAATAAGCCTAGCTAGGACGAAAATGACCTAATTGGATTACCAATGACACAAAATCACTTATTATATGCACAAGATTGGTTAAAAACCCTAATTGGATTAGAATAAGCCTAGGAAGGACGAAAATGACCTAAATGTGCAACCAATGACACAAAATCACATATTGGATGCACAAGATTGGTTAAAAACCCTAATTGGATTACAATAAGCCTAGCGAGGACGAAAATGACCTAATTGCATCACCAATGACATAAAATGACACATAATCACATATTGGATGCATAAGATTGGTCAAAAACCCTAATTGGATTAGAATAAGCCTAGCGAGGACGAAAATGACCTAATTGGATTACCAATGACACAAAATCACTTATTATATGCACAAGATTGGTTAAAAACCCTAATTGGATTAGAATAAGCCTAGGAAGGACGAAAATGACCTAAATGTGCAACCAATGACACAAAATCACATATTGGATGCACAAGATTGGTTAAAAACCTTAATTGAATTAGAATAAGCCTAGGGAGGACGAAAATGACCTAAATGTGCAACCAATGACACAAAATCACATATTGGAGGCACAAGATTGATTAAAAACCCTAATTGGATTAGAATAAGCCTAGCTAGGACGAAAATGACCTAATTGGATTACCAATGACACAAAATCACTTATTATATGCACAAGATTGGTTAAAAACCCTAATTGGATTAGAATAAGCCTAGGGAGGACGAAAATGACCTAAATGTGCAATCAATGACACAAAATCACATATTGGATGCACAAGATTGGTTAAAAACCCTAATTGGATTAGCATAAGCCTAGGGAGGACGAAAATGACCTAAATGTTCAACCAATGACACAAAATGACACAAAATCACATATTGGATGCACAAGATTGGTTAAAAACCCTAATTGGATTACAATAAGCCTAGCGAGGACGAAAATGACCTAATTGGATTACCAATGACACAAAATGACACAAAATCACATATTGGATGCATAAGATTGGTTAAAAACCCTAAATGGATTAGAATAAGCCTAGAGAGGACGAAAATGGCCTAATTGGATTACCAATGACACAAAATGACTTATTATATGCACAAGATTGGTTAAAAACCCTAATTGGATTAGAATAAGCCTAGGGAGGACGAAAATGACCTAAATGTGCAACCAATGACACAAAATCACATATTGGATGCACAAGATTGGTTAAAAACCCTAATTGGATTACAATAAGCCTAGCGAGGACGAAAATGCCCTAATTGGATCACCAATGACACAAAATGACACAAAATCACATATTGGATGCATAAGATTGGTCAAAAACCCTAATTGGATTAGAATAAGCCTAGCGAGGACGAAAATGACCTAATTGGATTACCAATGACACAAAATCACTTATTATATGCATAAGATTGGTTAAAAACCCTAATTGGATTAGAATAAGCCTAGGGAGGACGAAAATGACCTAAATGTTCAACCAATGACACAAAATCACATATTGGATGCACAAGATTGGTTAAAAACCCTAATTGGATTAGAATAAGCCTAGGGAGGAAGAAAATGACCTAAATGTTCAACCAATGACACAAACTGACACAAAATCACATCTTGGATGCACAAGATTGGTTAAAAATCCTAATTGGATTAGAATAAGCCTAGGGAGGACGAAAATGACCTAAATGTTCAACCAATGACACAAAATGACACAAAATCACATATTGGATGCACAAGATTGGTTAAAAACCCTAATTGGATTAGAATAAGGCTAGGGAGGACGAAAATGATCTAAATGTTCAACCAATGACACAAAATGACAAAAAATCACATATTGGATGCACAAGATTGGTTAAAAACCCTAATTAGATTAGAATAAGCCTAGGGAGGAAGAAAATGACCTAAATGTTCAACCAATGACACAAAATCACATATTGGATGCACAAGATTGGTTAAAAACCCTAATTGGATTAGAATAAGCCTAGGGAGGACGAAAATGACCTAAATGTTCAACCAATGACACAAAATCACATATTGGATGCACAAGATTGGTTTAAAACTCTAATTGGATTAGAATAAGCCTAGGGAGGATGAAAATGACCTAAATGTTCAACCAATGACACAAAATGACACAAAATCACATATTGGATGCATGAGATTGGTTAAAAACGCTAATTGGATTAGAATAAGCCTAGGGAGGACGAAAATGACCTACATTTTCATCAAATGACACAAAATGACACAAAATCACATATTGGATCCACAAGATTGGTTAAAAATCCTAATTGGATTAGAATAAGCCTAGGGAGGAAGAAAATGACCTAAATGTTCAACCAATGACACAAAATCACATATTGGATGCACAAGATTGGTTAAAAACCCTAATTGGATTAGAATAAGCCTAGGGAGGACGAAAATGACCTAAATGTGCAACCAATGACACAAAATCACATATTGGAGGCACAAGATTGATTAAAAACCCTAATTGGATTAGAATAAGCCTAGCTAGGACGAAAATGACCTAATAGGATTACCAATGACACAAAATCACTTATTATATGCACAAGATTGGTTAAAAACCCTAATTGGATTAGAATAAGCCTAGGAAGGACGAAAATGACCTAAATGTGCAACCAATGACACAAAATCACATATTGGATGCACAAGATTGGTTAAAAACCCTAATTGGATTAGAATAAGCCTAGGGAGGACGAAAATGACCTAAATGTGCAACCAATGACACAAAATCACATATTGGAGGCACAAGATTGGTTAAAAACCCTAATTGGATTAGAATAAGCCTGGGGAGGACGAAAATGACCTAAATGTTCAACCAATGACAAAAAATGACACAAAATCACATATTGGATGCACAAGATTGGTTAAAAACCTTAATTGGATTAGAATAAGCCTAGCGAGGACGAAAACGACCTAATTGGATTACCAATGACACAAAATCACTTATTATATGCACAAGATTGGTTAAAAACCCTAATTGGGTTAGAATAAGCCTAGGGAGGACGAAAATGACCTAAATGTGCAACCAATGACACAAAATTACATATTGGATGCACAAGATTGGTTAAAAACCCTAATTGGATTACAATAAGCCTATCGAGGACGAAAATGACCCAATTGGATTACCAATGACACAAAATGACACAAAATCACATATTGGATGCATAAGATTGGTTAAAAACCCTAATTGGATTAGAATAAGCCTAGAGAGGACGAAAATGACCTAACTGGATTACCAATGACACAAAATGACTTATTATATGCACAAGATTGGTTAAAAACTCTAATTGGATTAGAATACGCCTAGAGTGTACGAAAAACACCTAAAGGTGCAACCAATGACAAAAAATCACATATTGGATGCTCAAGATTGGTTAAAAACCCTAATTGGATTACAACAAGCCTAGGGAGGACGAAAATGACCTAAATATTCAACTAATGACACAAAATCACATATTGGATGCACAAGATTGGTTAAAAACCCTAATTGGATTACAATAAGCCTAGCGAGGACGAAAATGACTTAATTTGATCACCAATGACATAAAATGACACATAATCACATATTGGATGCATAAGATTGGTCAAAAACCCTAATTGGATTAGAATAAGCCTAGCGAGGACGAAAATGACCTAATTGGATTACCAATGACACAAAATCACTTATTATATGCACAAGATTGGTTAAAAACCCTAATTGGATTAGAATAAGCCTAGGAAGGACGAAAATGACCTAAATGTGCAACCAATGACACAAAATCACATATTGGATGCACAAGATTGGTTAAAAACCTTAATTGGATTAGAATAAGCCTAGGGTGGACGAAAATGACCTAAATGTGCAACCAATGACACAAAATCACATATTGGAGGCACAAGATTGATTAAAAACCCTAATTGGATTAGAATAAGCCTAGCGAGGACGAAAATGACCTAAATGTGCAATCAATGACACAAAATCACATATTGGAGGCACAAGATTGGTTAAAAACCCTAATTGGATTTGAATAAGCCTGGGGAGGACGAAAATGACCTAAATGTTCAACCAATGACAAAAAATGACACAAAATCACATATTGGATGCACAAGATTGGTTAAAAACCCTAATTGGATTAGAATAAGCCTAGCGAGGACGAAAACGACCTAATTGGATTACCAATGACACAAAATCACTTATTATATGCACAAGATTGGTTAAAAACCCTAATTGGATTAGAATAAGCCTAGGGAGGACGAAAATGACCTAAATGTGCAACCAATGACACAAAATTACATATTGGATGCACAAGATTGGTTAAAAACCCTAATTGGATTACAATAAGCCTAGCGAGGACGAAAATGACCTAATTGGATTACCAATGACACAAAATGACACAAAATCACATATTGGATGCATAAGATTGGTTAAAAACCCTAATTGGATTAGAATAAGCCTAGAGAGGACGAAAATGACCTAACTGGATTACCAATGACACAAAATGACTTATTATATGCACAAGATTGGTTAAAAACTCTAATTGGATTAGAATACGCCTAGAGAGTACGAAAAACACCTAAAGGTGCAACCAATGACAAAAAATCACATATTGGATGCCCAAGATTGGTTAAAAACCCTAATTGGATTACAACAAGCCTAGGGAGGACGAAAATGACCTAAATATTCAACTAATGACACAAAATCACATATTGGATGCACAAGATTGGTTAAAAACCCTAATTGGATGAGAATAAGCCTAGGGAGGACGAAAATGACCTAAATGTTCAACCAGTGACCCAAAATCACACAAAATCACATATTAGATGCACAAGATTGGTTAAAAACCCTAATTGGATTAGAATAAGCCTAGCCAGGACGGAAATGACTTAATTGGATTACCAATGACACAAAATACCTTATTATATGCACAAGATTGTTTAAAAACCCTAATTGGATTAGAATAAGCCTAGGGAGGACGAAAATGAACTAAATGTGCAACCAATGACACAAAATCACATATTGGATGCACAAAATTGGTTAAAAACCCTAATTGGATTAGAATAAGCCTAGGGAGGACGAAAATGACCTAAATGTGCAACCAATGACACAAAATCACATATTGGATGCACAAGATTAGTTAAAAACCCTAATTGGATTACAATAAGCCTAGCGAGGACGAAAATGACCTAATTTGATCACCAATGACATAAAATGACACATAATCACATATTGGATGCATAAGATTGGTCAAAAACCCTAATTGGATTAGAATAAGCCTAGCGAGGACGAAAATGACCTAATTGGATTACCAATGACACAAAATCACTTATTATATGCACAAGATTGGTTAAAAACCCTAATTGGATTAGAATAAGCCTAGGAAGGACGAAAATGACCTAAATGTGCAACCAATGACACAAAATCACATATTGGATGCACAAGATTGGTTAAAAACCTTAATTGGATTAGAATAAGCCTAGGGAGGACGAAAATGACCTAAATGTGCAACCAATGACACAAAATCACATATTGGAGGCACAAGATTGATTAAAAACCCTAATTGGATTAGAATAAGCCTAGCTAGGACGAAAATGACCTAATTGGATTACCAATGACACAAAATCACTTATTATATGCACAAGATTGGTTAAAAACCCTAATTGGATTAGAATAAGCCTAGGGAGGACGAAAATGACCTAAATGTGCAATCAATGACACAAAATCACATATTGGATGCACAAGATTGGTTAAAAACCCTAATTGGATTAGAATAAGCCTAGGGAGGACGAAAATGACCTAAATGTTCAACCAATGACACAAAATGACACAAAATCACATATTGGATGCACAAGATTGGTTCAAAACCCTAATTGGATAGGAATAAGCCTAGGGAGGACGAAAATGACCTAAATGTTCAACCAATGACACAAAATGACACAAAATCACATATTGGATGCACAAGATTGGTTAAAAACCCTAATTGGATTAGAATAAGCCTAGGGAGGACGAAAATGACCAAAATGTGCAACCAATGACACAAAATCACATATTGGAGGCACAAGATTGGTTAAAAACCCTAATTGGATTAGAATAAGCCTAGGGAGGATGAAAATGACCTAAATATTCAACCAATGACAAAAAATGACACAAAATCACATATTGGATGCACAAGATTGGTTAAAAACCCTAATTGGATTAGAATAAGCCTAGCGAGGACGAAAACGACCTAATTGGATTACCAATGACACAAAATCACTTATTATATGCACAAGATTGGTTAAAAACCCTAATTGGATTAGAATAAGCCCAGGGAGGACGAAAATGACCTAAATGTGCAACCAATGACACAAAATCACATATTGGATGCACAAGATTGTTTAAAAACCCTAATTGGATTACAATAAGCCTAGCGAGGACGAAAATGACCTAATTGGATTACCAATGACACAAAATGACACAAAATCACATATTGGATGCACAAGATTGGTTAAAAACCCTAATTGGATTAGAATAAGCCTAGGAAGGACGAAAATGACCTAAATGTGCAACCAATGACAGAAAATCACATATTGGATGCACAAAATTGGTTAAAAACCCTAATTGGATTAGAATAAGCCTAGGGAGGACGAAAATGACCTAAATGTGCAACCAATGACACAAAATCACATATTGGATGCACAAGATTAGTTAAAAACCCTAATTGGATTACAATAAGCCTAGCGAGGACGAAAATGACCTAATTTGATCACCAATGACATAAAATGACACATAATCACATATTGGATGCATAAGATTGGTCAAAAACCCTAATTGGATTAGAATAAGCCTAGCCAGGACGAAAATGACTTAATTGGATTACCAATGACACAAAATAACTTATTATATGCACAAGATTGGTTAAAAACCCTAATTGGATTAGAATAAGCCTAGGGAGGACGAAAATGAACTAAATGTGCAACCAATGACACAAAATCACATATTGGATGCACAAAATTGGTTAAAAACCCTAATTGGATTAGAATAAGCCTAGGGAGGACGAAAATGACCTAAATGTGCAACCAATGACACAAAATCACATATTGGATGCACAAGATTAGTTAAAAACCCTAATTGGATTACAATAAGCCTAGCGAGGACGAAAATGACCTAATTTGATCACCAATGACATAAAATGACACATAATCACATATTGGATGCATAAGATTGGTCAAAAACCCTAATTGGATTAGAATAAGCCTAGCGAAGACGAAAATGACCTAATTGGATTACCAATGACACAAAATCACTTATTATATGCACAAGATTGGTTAAAAACCCTAATTGGATTAGAATAAGCCTAGGAAGGACGAAAATGACCTAAATGTGCAACCAATGACACAAAATCACATATTGGATGCACAAGATTGGTTAAAAACCTTAATTGGATTAGAATAAGCCTAGGGAGGACGAAAATGACCTAAATGTGCAACCAATGACACAAAATCACATATTGGAGGCACAAGATTGATTAAAAACCCTAATTGGATTAGAATAAGCCTAGCTAGGACGAAAATGACCTAATTGGATTACCAATGACACAAAATCACTTATTATATGCACAAGATTGGTTAAAAACCCTAATTGGATTAGAATAAGCCTAGGGAGGACGAAAATGACCTAAATGTGCAATCAATGACACAAAATCACATATTGGAGGCACAAGATTGGTTAAAAACCCTAATTGGATTTGAATAAGCCTGGGGAGGACGAAAATGACCTAAATGTTCAACCAATGACAAAAAATGACACAAAATCACATATTGGATGCACAAGATTGGTTAAAAACCCTAATTGGATTAGAATAAGCCTAGCGAGGACGAAAACGACCTAATTGGATTACCAATGACACAAAATCACTTATTATATGCACAAGATTGGTTAAAAACCCTAATTGGATTAGAATAAGCCTAGGGAGGACGAAAATGACCTAAATGTGCAACCAATGACACAAAATCACATATTGGATGCACAAGATTGGTTAAAAACCCTAAATTGATTAGAATAAGCCTAGGGAGGACGAAAATGACCTAAATGTTCACCCAATGACACAAAATCACATATTGGATGCACAAGATTGGTTAAAAACCCTAATTGGATTAGAATAAGCCTAGGGAGGACGAAAATGACCTAAATGTGCAACCAATGACACAAAATCACATATTGGATGCACAAGATTGGTTAAAAACCCTAATTGGATTACAATAAGCCTAGCGAGGACGAAAATGACCTAATTGGATTACCAATGACACAAAATGACACAAAATCACATATTGGATGCATAAGATTGGTCAAAAACCCTAATTGGATTAGAATAAGCCTAGCGAGGACGAAAATGACCTAATTGGATTACCAATGACACAAAATCACTTATTATATGCACAAGATTGGTTAAAAACCCTAATTGGATTAGAATAAGCCTAGGGAGGACGAAAATGACCTAAATGTGCAACCAATGACACAAAATCACATATTGGATGCACAGGATGTGTTAAAAACCCTAATTGGATTAGAATAAGCCTAGCGAGGACAAAAATGACCTAATTAAATTACCAATGACACAAAATCACTTATTATATGCACAAGATTGGTTAAAAACCCTAATTGGATTAGAATAAGCCTAGGGAGGATGGAAATGACCTAAATGTGCAACCAATGACACAAAATCACATATTGGATGCACAAGATTGGTTAAAAACCCTAATTGGATTAGAATAAGCCTAGGGAGGACGAAAATGACCTAAATGTTCAACCAATGACACAAAATCACATATTGGATGCACAAGATTGGTTAAAAACCCTAATTGGATTAGAATAAGCTTTGGGAGGACGAAAATGCCCTAAATGTTCAACCAATGACACAAAATCACATATTGGATGCACAAGATTGCTTAAAAACCCTAATTGGATTAGAATAAGCCTAGGGAGGACAAAAATGACCTAAATGTTCAACCAATGACACAAAATCACATATTGGAAGCACAAGATTGGTTAAAAACCCTAATCGGATTAGAATAAGCCTAGGGAGGACGAATATGACCTAAATGTTCAACCAATGACACAAAATGACACAAAATCACATATTGGATGCACAAGATTGGTTAAAAACCCTAATTGGATTAGAATAAGCCTAGGGAGGACGAAAATGACCTAAATGTTCAACCAATGACACAAAATGACACAAAATCACATATTGGATGCACAAGATTGGTTAAAAACCTTAATTGGATTAGAATAAGCCTAGGGAGGACGAATATGACCTAAATGTTCAACCAATGACACAAAATGACACAAAATCACATATTGGATGCACAAGATTGGTTAAAAACCCTAATTGGATTAGAATAAGCCTAGGGAGGACGAAAATGACCTAAATGTTCAACCAATGACACAAAATGACACAAAATCACATATTGGATGCACAAGATTGGTTAAAAACCCTAATTGGATTAGAATAAGCATAGCGATGACGAAAATGACCTAAATGTTCAACAAATGACACAAAATCACGTATTGGATGCACAAGATTGGTTAAAAACTCTAATTGGATTAGAATAAGCCTAGGGAGGACGAAAATGACCTAAATGTTCAACCAATGACACAAAATGACACAAAATCACATATTGGATGCACAAGATTGGTTAAAAACCCTAATTGGATTAGAATAAGCCTAGGGAGGACGAAAATGACCTAAATGTTCAACCAATGATACAAAATGACACAAAATCACATATTGGATGCACAAGATTTGTTAAAAACCATAATTGGATAAGAATAACCCAAGGGAGGACGAAAATGACCTAAATGTTCAACCAATGACACTAAATGACATATTGGATGCACAAGATTGGTTAAAAACCCTAATTGGATTAGATTAAGCCTAGGGAGGACGATAATGACCTAAATGTTCAACCAATGACACAAAATCACATATTGGATGCACAAGATTGGTTAAAAACCTTAATTGGATTAGAATAAGCCTAGGGAGGACGAAAATGACCTAAATGTTCAACCAATGACACAAAATGACACAAAATCACATATTGGATGCACAAGATTGGTTAAAAACCCTAATTGGATTAGAATAAGCCTAGGGAGGACGAAAATGACCTAAATGTTCAACCAATGACGTAAAATCACATATTGGATGCACAAGATTGGTTAAAAACCCTAATTGGATTAGAATAAGCCTAGGGAGGACGAAAATGACCTAAATGTTCAACCAATGACACAAAATGACACAAAATCACATATTGGATGCACAAGATTGGTTAAAAACCCTAATTGGATTAGAATAAGCCTAGGGAGGACGAAAATGACAAAAATGTTCAACCAATGACACAAAATCACATATTGGATGCACAAGGTTGGTTAAAAACCCTAATTGGATTAGAATAAGCCTAGGGAGGACGAAAATGACCTAAATGTTCAACCAATGACACAAAATCACATATTGGATGCACAAGATTGGTTAAAAACCCTAATTGGATTAGAATAAGCCTATGGAGGACAAAAATGACCTAAATGTTCAACCAATGATACAAAATCACATATAGGATGCACAAGATTGGTTAAAAACCCTAATTGGATTAGAATAAGCCTAGGGAGGACGAAAATGACCTAAATGTTCAACCAATGACACAAAATGACACAAAATCACATATTGGATGCACAAGATTGGTTAAAAACCCTAATTGGATTAGAATAAGCCTAGGGAGGACGAAAATGACCTAAATGTTCAACCAATGACACAAAATGACAAAAAATCACATATTGGATGCACAAGATTTGTTAAAAACCCTAATTGGATTAGAATAAGCCTAGGGAGGACGAAAATGACCTAAATGTTCAACCAATGACACAAAATCACATATTGAATGCACAAGATTGGTTTAAAACCCTAATTGGATTAGAATAAGCCTAGGGACGACGAAAATGACCTAAATTTTCAACCAATTACACAAAATAACACAAAGTCACATATTGGATGCACAAGATTGGTTAAAAATCCTAATTGGATTAGAATAAGCCTAGGGAGGACGAAAATGACCTAAATGTTCAACCAATGACACAAAATGACACAAAATCACATATTGGATGCACAAGATTGGTTAAAAACCCTAATTGGATTAGAATAAGCCTAGGGAGGACGAAAATGACCGAAATGTTCAACCAATGACACAAAATCACATATTGGATGCTAAAGATTGGTTAAAAACCCTTATTGGATTAGAATAAGCCTAGGGAGGACGAAAATGACCTAAATGTTCAACCAATGACACAAAATGACACAAAATCACATATTGGATGCACAAGATTGGTTAAAAACCCTAATTGGATTAGAATAAGCCTAGGGAGGACGAAAATGACCTAAATGTTCAACCAATGACCCAAAATGACACAAAATCACACATTGGATGCACTAGATTGGTTAAGAACCTTAATTGGATAAGAATAAGCCAAGGGAGGACGAAAATGACCTAAATGTTCAACCAATGACACAAAATGACACAAAATCACATATTGGATGCACAAGATTGGTTAAAAACCCTAATTGGATTAGAATAAGCCTAGGGAGGACGAAAATGACCTAAATGTTCAACCAATGACACAAAATGACACAAAATCACATATTGGATGCACAAGATTGGTTAAAAACCCTAATTGGATTAGAATAAGCCTAGGGAGGACGAAAATGACCTAAATGTTTAACCAATGACAGAAAATCACATATTGGATGCACAAGATTGGTTAAAAACCCTAATTGGATTAGAATAAGCCTAGGGAGGACGAAAATGACCTAAATGTTCAACCAATGACACAAAATCACATATTGTATGCACAAGATTGGTTAAAAACCCTAATTGGATTAGAATAAGCCTAGGGAGGACGAAAATGACCTAAATGTTCAACCAATCACAAAATCACATATTGGATGCACAAGATTGGTTAAAAACCCTGATTGGATTAGAATAAGCCTAGGGAGGACGAAAATGACCTAAATGTTCAACCAATGACACAAAATGACACAAAATCACATATTGGATGCACAAGATTGGTTAAAAACCCTAATTGGATTAGAATAAGCCTAGGGAGGACGAAAATGACCTAAATGTTCAACCAATGACACAAAATCACATACTGGATGCACAAGATTGGTTAAAAAGCCTAATTGGCGTAGAATAAGCCTAGGGAGGACGAAAATGACCTAAATGTTCAACCAATGACACAAAATCACATATTGGATGCACAAGATTGGTTAAAAACCCTAATTGGATTAGAATAAGCCTAGGGAGGACGAAAATGACCTAAATGTTCAACCAATGACACAAAATGACACAAAATAACATATTGGATGCACAAGATTGGTTAAAAACCTAATTGGATTAGAATAAGCTTAGGGAGGACGAAAATGACCTAAATGTTCAACCAATGACACAAAATGACACAAAAACACATATTGGATGCACAAGATTGGTTAAAAACCCTAATTGGATTAGAATAAGCCTAGGGAAGACGAAAATGACGTAAATGTTCAACCATTGACACAAAATGATACAAAATCACATATTGGATGCACAAGATTGGTTAAAAACCCTAATTGGATTAGAATAAGCCTAGGGAGGACGAAAATGACCTAAATGTTCAACCAATGACACAAAATGACACAAAATCACATATTGGATGCACAAGATTGGTTAAAAACCCTAATTGGATTAGAATAAGCCTAGGGAGGACGAAAATGACCTAAATGTTCAACCAATGACACAAAATGATACAAAATCACATATTGGATGCACAAGATTGGTTAAAAACCCTAATTGGATTAAAATAAGCCTAGGGAGGACGAAAATGACCTAAATGTTCAACCAATGACACAAAATGACACAAAATCACATATTGGATGCACAAGATTGGTTAAAAACCCTAATTGGATTAGAATAAGCCTAGGGAGGACGAAAATGACCTAAATGTTCAACCAATGACACAAAATCACATATTGGATGCACAAGATTGGTTAAAAACCCTAATTGGATTAGAATAAGCCTAGGGAGGACGAAAATTACCTAAATGTTAAACCAATGACACAAAATGACACAAAATCACATATTGGATGCACAAGATTGGTTAAAAACCCTAATTGGATTAGAATAAGCCTAGGGAGGACGAAGATTACCTAAATATGCAACCAATGACACAAAATCAAATATTCGTTGCACAAGATTGGTTAAAAACCCTAATTGGATTAGAATCAGCCTAGGGAGGACGAAAATGACCTAAATGTTCAACCAATGACACAAAATCACATATTGGATGCACAAGATTGGTTAAAAACCCTAATTGGATTAGAATAAGCCTAGGGAGGACGAAAATGACCTAAATGTCCAACCAATGACACAAAATCACATATTGGATGCACAAGATTGGTTAAAAACCTTAATTGGATTAGAATAAGCCTAGGGAGGACGAAAATGACCAAAATGTTTAACCAATGACACAAAATCACATATTGGATGCACAAGATTGGTTAAAAACCCTAATTGGATTAGAATAAGACTAGGGAGGACGAAAATGACATAAATGTTCAACCAATGACACAAAATGACACAAAATCGCATATTAGATGCAAAAGATTGGTTAAAAACCCTAATTGGATTAGAATAAGCCTAGGGAGGACGAAAATGACCTAAATGTTCAACCAATGACACAAAATCACACAAAATCACATATTAGATGCAAAAGATTGGTTAAAAACCCTAATTGGATTAGAATAAGCCTAGGGAGGACGAAAATGACCTAAATGTTCAACCAATGACACAAAATGACACAAAATCACATATTGGATGCACAAGATTGGTTAAAAACCCTAATTGGATTAGAATAAGCCTAGGGAGGACGAAAATGACCTAAATGTTCAACCAATGACACAAAATCACATATTGGATGCACAAGATTGGTTATAAACCCTAATTGGATTAGAATAAGCCTAAGGAGGACGAAAATGACCTAAATGTCCAACCAATGACACAAAATGACAGAAAATCACATATTGGATGCACAAGATTGGTTAAAAACCCTAATTGGAGTAGAATAAGCCTACGGAGGACGAAAATGACCTAAATGTGCAACAAATGACACAAAATGACACAAAATCACGTATTGGATGCACAAGATTGGTTAAAAAGCCTAATTCGATTAGAATAAGCCTAGGGAGGACGAAAATGACCTAAATGTTCAACCAATGACACAAAATGACACAAAATCACATATTGGATGCACAAGATTGGTTAAAAACCCTAATTGGATTAGAATAAGCCTAGGGAGGACGAAAATGACCTAAATGTTCAACCAATGACACAAAATCACATATTGGATGCACAAGATTGGTTAAAAACCCTAATATGATTAGAATAAGCCTAGGGAGGACGAAAATGACCTAAATGTTCAACCAATGACACAAAATGACACAAAATCACATATTGGATGCACTAGATTGGTTAAAAACCCTAATTGGATTAGAATAAGCCTGGGGAGGACGAAAATGACCTAAATGTTCAACCAATGACAAAAAATGACACAAAATCACATATTGGATGCACAAGATTGGTTAAAAACCCTAATTGGATTAGAATAAGCCTAGCGAGGACGAAAACGACCTAATTGGATTACCAATGACACAAAATCACTTATTATATGCACAAGATTGGTTAAAAACCCTAATTGGATTAGAATAAGCCTAGGAAGGACGAAAATGACCTAAATGTGCAACCAATGACACAAAATCACATTTTGGATGCACAAGATTGGTTAAAAACCCTAATTGGATTAGAATAAGCCTAGGGAGGACGAAAATGACCTAAATGTGCAACCAATGACACAAAATCACATATTGGAGGCACAAGATTGGTTAAAAACCCTAATTGGATTAGAATAAGCCTGGGGAGGACGAAAATGACCTAAATGTTCAACCAATGACAAAAAATGACACAAAATCACATATTGGATGCACAAGATTGGTTAAAACTCCTAATTGGATTAGAATAAGCCTAGCGAGGACGAAAACGACCTAATTGGATTACCAATGACACAAAATCACTTATTATATGCACAAGATTGGTTAAAAACCCTAATTGGATTAGAATAAGCCTAGGGAGGACGAAAATGAACTAAATGTGCAACCAATGACACAAAATTACATATTGGATGCACAAGATTGGTTAAAAACCCTAATTGGATTACAATAAGCCTAGCGAGGACGAAAATGACCTAATTGGATTACCAATGACACAAAATGACACAAAATCACATATTGGATGCATAAGATTGGTTAAAAACCCTAATTGGATTAGAATAAGCCTAGAGAGGACGAAAATGACCTAACTGGATTACCAATGACACAAAATGACTTATTATATGCACAAGATTGGTTAAAAACTCTAATTGGATTAGAATACGCCTAGAGAGTACGAAAAACACCTAAAGGTGCAACCAATGACAAAAAATCACATATTGGATGCCCAAGATTGGTTAAAAACCCTAATTGGATTACAACAAGCCTAGGGAGGACGAAAATGACCTAAATATTCAACTAATGACACAAAATCACATATTGGATGCACAAGATTGGTTAAAAACCCTAATTGGATTACAATAAGCCTAGCGAGGACGAAAATGACTTAATTTGATCACCAATGACATAAAATGACACATAATCACATATTGGATGCATAAGATTGGTCAAAAACCCTAATTGGATTAGAATAAGCCTAGCGAGGACGAAAATGACCTAATTGGATTACCAATGACACAAAATCACTTATTATATGCACAAGATTGGTTAAAAACCCTAATTGGATTAGAATAAGCCTAGGAAGGACGAAAATGACCTAAATGTGCAACCAATGACACAAAATCACATATTGGATGCACAAGATTGGTTAAAAACCCTAATTGGATTAGAATAAGCCTAGGGAGGACGGAAATGACCTAAATGTGCAACCAATGACACAAAATCACATATAGGAGGCACAAGATTGATTAAAAACCCTAATTGGATTAGAATAAGCCTAGCTAGGACGAAATGACCTAATTGGATTACCAATGACACAAAATCACTTATTATATGCACAAGATTGGTTAAAAACCCTAATTGGATTAGAATAAGCCTAGGAAGGACGAAAATGACCTAAATGTGCAACCAATGACACAAAATCACATATTGGATGCACAAGATTGGTTAAAAACCCTAATTGGATTAGAATAAGCCTAGGGAGGACGAAAATGACCTAAATGTTCAACGAATGACACAAATTGACACAAAATCGCATACGGGATGCACAACATTGGATTAGAATAAGCCTAGGGAGGACGAAAATGACCTAAATGTTCAACCAATGACACAAAATCACATATTGGATGCACAAGATTGGTTAAAAACCCTAATTGGATTAGAATAAGCCTAGGGAGGACGAAAATGACCTAAATGTTCAACCAATGACACAAAATGACACAAAATCACATATTGGATGCACAAGATTGGTTAAAAACCCTAATTGGATTAGAATAAGCCTAGGGAGGACGAAAATGATCTAAAC
Source organism: Cicer yamashitae (assembly GCA_037974755.1). Taxonomy (NCBI): domain Eukaryota; kingdom Viridiplantae; phylum Streptophyta; class Magnoliopsida; order Fabales; family Fabaceae; genus Cicer; species Cicer yamashitae. The sequence continues at coordinate 10,726,264 of JBBPBQ010020321.1, read as the reverse complement.
GATCAACCAATGACACAAAATCACATATTGGAAGCACAAGATTGGTTAAAAACACTAATTGGATTAGAATAACTCTAGGGAGGACGAAAATGACCTAAATGTTCAACCAATGACACAAAATCACATATTGGATGCACAAGACTGGTTAAAAACCCTAATTGGATTAGAATAAGCCTAGGGAGGACGAAAATGACCTAAATGTTCAACCAATGACACAAAATCACATATTGGATGCACAAGATTGGTTAAAAACCCTAATTGGATTAGAATAAGCCTAAAGTGGACGAAAATATCCTAAATGTTCAACCAATGACACAAAATGACACAAAATCACATATTGGATGCACAAGATTGGTTAAAAACCCTAATTGGATTAGAATAAGCCTAGGGAGGACGAAAATGACCTAAATGTTCAACCAATGACACAAAATGACACAAAATCACATATTGGATGCACAAGATTGGTTAAAAACCCTAATTGGATTAGAATAAGCATAGCGATGACGAAAATGACCTAAATGTTCAACAAATGACACAAAATCACGTATTGGATGCACAAGATTGGTTAAAAACTCTAATTGGATTAGAATAAGCCTAGGGAGGACGAAAATGACCTAAATGTTCAACCAATGACACAAAATGACACAAAATCACATATTGGATGCACAAGATTGGTTAAAAACCCTAATTGGATTAGAATAAGCCTAGGGAGGACGAAAATGACCTAAATGTTCAACCAATGATACAAAATGACACAAAATCACATATTGGATGCACAAGATTTGTTAAAAACCATAATTGGATAAGAATAACCCAAGGGAGGACGAAAATGACCTAAATGTTCAACCAATGACACTAAATGACATATTGGATGCACAAGATTGGTTAAAAACCCTAATTGGATTAGATTAAGCCTAGGGAGGACGATAATGACCTAAATGTTCAACCAATGACACAAAATCACATATTGGATGCACAAGATTGGTTAAAAACCTTAATTGGATTAGAATAAGCCTAGGGAGGACGAAAATGACCTAAATGTTCAACCAATGACACAAAATGACACAAAATCACATATTGGATGCACAAGATTGGTTAAAAACCCTAATTGGATTAGAATAAGCCTAGGGAGGACGAAAATGACCTAAATGTTCAACCAATGACCCAATATGACACAAAATCACATATTGGATGCACAAGATTGTTGTTAAAAACCCTAATTCGATTAGAATAAGCCTAGGGAGGACGAAAATGACCTAAATGTTCAACCAATGACACAAAATGACACAAAATCACATATTGGATGCACAAGATTGGTTAAAAACCCTAATTGGATTAGAATAAGCCTAGGGAGGACCAAAATGACCTAAATGTTCAACCAATGACACAAAGTCACATATTGGATGCACAAGATTGGTTAAAAACCCTAATTGGATTAGAATAAGTCTAGCGAGGAAGAAAATCAACTTATTGGATTACCAATGACAAAAAATCACTTATTATATGCACCAGATTGGTTAAAAACCCTAATTGGATTAGAATAAGCCTAGGGAGGACGAAAATGACCTAAATGTGCAACCAATGACACAAAATCACATATTGGATGCACAAGATTGGTTAAAAACCCTAATTGGATTACAATAAGCCTAGCGAGGACGAAAATGACCTAATTGGATTACCAATGACACAAAATGACACAAAATCACATATTGGATGCCTAAGATTGGTTAAAAACCCTAATAGGATTAGAATAACCCTAACGAGGACGAAAATGACCTAATTGGATTACCAATGACACAAAATCACTTATTATATGCACAAGATTGGTTAAAAACCCTAATTGGATTAGAATAAGCCTAGGGAGGACGAAAATGACCTAAATGTGCAACCAATGACACAAAATCACATATTGGATGCACAAGATTGGTTAAAAACCCTAATTGGATTAAAATAAGCCTAGGGACGACGAAAATGACCTAAATGTTCAACCAATGACACAAAATGACACGAAATCACATATTGGATGCACAAGATTGGTTAAAAACCCTAATTGGATTAGAATAAGCCTAGGGAGGACGAAAATGACCTAAATGTGCAACCAATGACACAAAATCACATATTGGATGCACAAGATTGGTTAAAAACTCTAATTGGATTACAATAAGCCTAGGGTGGACGAAAATGACCTAAATGTGCAACCAATGACACAAAATCACATATTGGATGCACAAGATTGGTTAAAAATCCTAAATGGATTAGAATAAGCCTAGGGAGGACGAAAATGACCTAAATGTTCAACCAATGACACAAAATGACACAAAATCACATATTGGATGCACAAGATTGGTTAAAAACCCTAATTGGATTAGAATAAGCCTAGGGAGGACAAAAATGACCTAAATGTGCAACCAATGACACAAAATCACATATTGGATGCACAAGATTGGTTAAAAACCCTAATTGGATTAGAATAACCCTAGCAGGACGAAAATGACCTAAATGTGCAACCAATGAGACTAAATCACATATTCGATGCACAAGATTGGTTAAAAACCCTAATTGGATTAGAATAAGCCTAGGGAGTACGAAAATGACCTAAATGTGCAACAAATGACACAAAATCACATATTGGATGCACAAGATTGGTTAAAAACCCTAATTGGATTAGAATCTAGGGAGGACAAAAATGACCTAAATGTGCAACCAATGACACAAAATCACATATTGGATGCACAAGATTGGTTAAAAACCCTAATTGGATTAGAATAAGCCTAGGGAGGACGAAAATGACCTAAATGTGCAACCAATGACACAAAATCACATATTGGATGCACAAGATTGGTTAAAAACCCTAATTGGATTAGAATTAGCCTAGGGAGGACGAAAATGACCTAAATGTGCCACCAATGACACAAAATCACATATTGGATGCACAAGATTGGTTAAAAACCCTAATTGGATTAGAATAAGCCTAGGGAGGACGAAAATGACCTAAATGTGCAACCAATGACACAAAATCACATATTGGATGCACAAGATTGGTTAAAAACCCTAATTGGATTACAATAAGCCTAGCGAGGACGAAAATGACCTAATTGGATTACCAATGACACAAAATGACACAAAATCACATATTGGATGCATAAGATTGGTCAAAAACCCTAATTGGATTAGAATAAGCCTAGCGAGGACGAAAATGACCTAATTGGATTACCAATGACACAAAATCACTTATTATATGCACAAGATTGGTTAAAAACCCTAATTGGATTAGAATAAGCCTAGGGAGGACGAAAATGACCTAAATGTGCAACCAATGACACAAAATCACATATTGGATGCACAAGATTGGTTAAAAACCCTAAATTGATTAGAATAAGCCTAGGGAGGACGAAAATGACCTAAATGTTCACCCAATGACACAAAATCACATATTGGATGCACAAGATTGGTTAAAAACCCTAATTGGATTAGAATAAGCCTAGGGAGGACGAAAATGACCTAAATGTGCAACCAATGACACAAAATCACATATTGGATGCACAAGATTAGTTAAAAACCCTAATTGGATTACAATAAGCCTAGCGAGGACGAAAATGACCTAATTTGATCACCAATGACATAAAATGACACATAATCACATATTGGATGCATAAGATTGGTCAAAAACCCTAATTGGATTAGAATAAGCCTAGCGAGGACGAAAATGACCTAATTGGATTACCAATGACACAAAATCACTTATTATATGCACAAGATTGGTTAAAAACCCTAATTGGATTAGAATAAGCCTAGGAAGGACGAAAATGACCTAAATGTGCAACCAATGACACAAAATCACATATTGGATGCACAAGATTGGTTAAAAACCCTAATTGGATTAGAATAAGCCTAGGGAAGACGAAAATGACCTAAATGTGCAACCAATGACACAAAATCACATATTGGAGGCACAAGATTGGTTAAAAACCCTAATTGGATTAGAATAAGCCTGGGGAGGACGAAAATGACCTAAATGTTCAACCAATGACAAAAAATGACACAAAATCACATATTGGATGCACAAGATTGGTTAAAAACCCTAATTGGATTAGAATAAGCCTAGCGAGGACGAAAACGACCTAATTGGATTACCAATGACACAAAATCACTTATTATATGCACAAGATTGGTTAAAAACCCTAATTGGATTAGAATAAGCCTAGGAAGGACGAAAATGACCTAAATGTGCAACCAATGACACAAAATCACATTTTGGATGCACAAGATTGGTTAAAAACCCTAATTGGATTAGAATAAGCCTAGGGAGGACGAAAATGACCTAAATGTGCAACCAATGACACAAAATCACATATTGGAGGCACAAGATTGGTTAAAAACCCTAATTGGATTAGAATAAGCCTGGGGAGGACGAAAATGACCTAAATGTTCAACCAATGACAAAAAATGACACAAAATCACATATTGGATGCACAAGATTGGTTAAAACTCCTAATTGGATTAGAATAAGCCTAGCGAGGACGAAAACGACCTAATTGGATTACCAATGACACAAAATCACTTATTATATGCACAAGATTGGTTAAAAACCCTAATTGGATTAGAATAAGCCTAGGGAGGACGAAAATGAACTAAATGTGCAACCAATGACACAAAATTACATATTGGATGCACAAGATTGGTTAAAAACCCTAATTGGATTACAATAAGCCTAGCGAGGACGAAAATGACCTAATTGGATTACCAATGACACAAAATGACACAAAATCACATATTGGATGCATAAGATTGGTTAAAAACCCTAATTGGATTAGAATAAGCCTAGAGAGGACGAAAATGACCTAACTGGATTACCAATGACACAAAATGACTTATTATATGCACAAGATTGGTTAAAAACTCTAATTGGATTAGAATACGCCTAGAGAGTACGAAAAACACCTAAAGGTGCAACCAATGACAAAAAATCACATATTGGATGCCCAAGATTGGTTAAAAACCCTAATTGGATTACAACAAGCCTAGGGAGGACGAAAATGACCTAAATATTCAACTAATGACACAAAATCACATATTGGATGCACAAGATTGGTTAAAAACCCTAATTGGATGAGAATAAGCCTAGGGAGGACGAAAATGACCTAAATGTTCAACCAGTGACCCAAAATCACACAAAATCACATATTAGATGCACAAGATTGGTTAAAAACCCTAATTGGATTAGAATAAGCCTAGCCAGGACGAAAATGACTTAATTGGATTACCAATGACACAAAATAACTTATTATATGCACAAGATTGGTTAAAAACCCTAATTGGATTAGAATAAGCCTAGGGAGGACGAAAATGAACTAAATGTGCAACCAATGACACAAAATCACATATTGGATGCACAAAATTGGTTAAAAACCCTAATTGGATTAGAATAAGCCTAGGGAGGACGAAAATGACCTAAATGTGCAACCAATGACACAAAATCACATATTGGATGCACAAGATTAGTTAAAAACCCTAATTGGATTACAATAAGCCTAGCGAGGACGAAAATGACCTAATTTGATCACCAATGACATAAAATGACACATAATCACATATTGGATGCATAAGATTGGTCAAAAACCCTAATTGGATTAGAATAAGCCTAGCGAGGACGAAAATGACCTAATTGGATTACCAATGACACAAAATCACTTATTATATGCACAAGATTGGTTAAAAACCCTAATTGGATTAGAATAAGCCTAGGAAGGACGAAAATGACCTAAATGTGCAACCAATGACACAAAATCACATATTGGATGCACAAGATTGGTTAAAAACCTTAATTGGATTAGAATAAGCCTAGGGAGGACGAAAATGACCTAAATGTGCAACCAATGACACAAAATCACATATTGGATGCACAAGATTGGTTAAAAACCCTAATTGGATTAGAATAAGCCTAGCGAGGACGAAAATCACCTAATTGGATTACCGATGACAGAAAATCACTTATTATAAGCACAAAATTGGTTAAAAACCCTAATTGGATTAGAATAAGCCTAGGGAGGACGAAAATGACCTAAATGTGCAACCAATGACACAAAATCACATATTGGATGCACAAGATTGGTTAAAAACCCTAATTGGATTAGAATAAGCCTAGGGAGGACGAAAATGACCTAAATGTGCAACCAATGACACAAAATCACATATTGGATGCACAAGATTGGTTAAAAACCCTAATTGGATTACAATAAGCCTAGCGAGGACGAAAATGACCTAATTGGATTACCAATGACACAAAATGACACAAAATCACATATTGGATGCATAAGATTGGTGAAAAACCCTAATTGGATAAGAATAAGCCTAGAGAGGACGAAAATGACCTAATTGGATTACCAATGACACCAAATGACTTATTATATGCACAAGATTGATTAAAAACCCTAATTGGATTAGAATAAGCCTAGCGAGGACAAAAATGACCTAATTGGATTACCAATGACAAAAAATCATTTATTATATTCGCAAGATTGGTTAAAAACCCTAATTGGATTAGAATAAGCCTAGGGAGGACAAAAATGATCTAAATGTGCAACCAATGACACAAAATCACATATTGGATGCCCAAGATTGGTTAAAAACCCTAATTGGATTAGAACAAGCCTAGGGAGGACGAAAATGACCTAAATATTCAACTAATGACACAAAATGACACAAAATCACTTATTATATGCACAAGATTGGTTAAAAACCCTAATTGGATTAGAATAAGCCTAGCGAGGACGAAAACGACCTAATTGGATTACCAATGACACAAAATCACTTATTATATGCACAAGATTGGTTAAAAACCCTAATTGGATTAGAATAAGCCTAGGGAGGACGAAAATGACCTAAATGTGCAACCAATGACACAAAATGACACAAAATCACATATTGGATGCACAAGATTGGTTAAAAACCCAAATTGGTTTAAAATAAGCCTAGGGAGGACGAAAATGACCTAAATGTTCAACCAATGACACAAAATCACATATTGGATGCATAAGATTGGTTAAAAACCCTAATTGGATTAGAATAAGCCTAGCGAGGACGAAAATGACCTAATTGGATTACCAATGACATAAAATCACTTATTATATGCACAAGATTGGTTAAAAACCCTAATTGGATTAGAATAAGCCTAGGAAGGACGAAAATGACCTAAATGTGCAACCAATGACACAAAATCACATATTGGATGCACAAGATTGGTTAAAAACCCTAATTGGATTAGAATAAGCCTAGGGAGGACGAAAATGACCTAAATGTTCAACGAATGACACAAATTGACACAAAATCGCATACGGGATGCACAACATTGGATTAGAATAAGCCTAGGGAGGACGAAAATGACCTAAATGTTCAACCAATGACACAAAATCACATATTGGATGCACAAGATTGGTTAAAAACCCTAATTGGATTAGAATAAGCCTAGGGAGGACGAAAATGACCTAAATTTGCAACCAATGACACAAAATCACATATTGGATGCACAAGATTGGTTAAAAACCCTAATTGGATTACAATAAGCCTAGCGAGGACGAAAATGACCTAATTGGATTACCAATGACACAAAATGACACAAAATCACATATTGGATGCACAAGATTGGTTAAAAACCCTAATTGGATTAGAATAAGCCTAGGAAGGACGAAAATGACCTAAATGTGCAACCAATGACAGAAAATCACATATTGGATGCACAAGATTGGTTAAAAACCCTAATTGGATTAGAATAAGCCTAGGGAGGACGAAAAGGACCTAAATGTGCAACCAATGACACAAAATCACATATTGGATGCACAAGATTGGTTAAAAACCCTAATTGGATTACAATAAGCCTAGCGAGGACGAAAATGACCTAATTGGATTACCAATGACACAAAATGACACAAAATCACATATTGGATGCATAAGATTGGTTAAAAACCCTAATTGGATTAGAATAAGCCTAGAGAGGACGAAAATGGCCTAATTGGATTACCAATGACACAAAATGACTTATTATATGCACAAGATTGGTTAAAAACCCTAATTGGATTAGAATAAGCCTAGGGTGGACGAAAATGACCTAAATGTGCAACCAATGACACAAAATCACATATTGGATGCACAAGATTGGTTAAAAACCCTAATTGGATTACAATAAGCCTAGCGAGGACGAAAATGACCTAATTGGATTACCAATGACACAAAATGACACAAAATCACATATTGGATGCATAAGATTGGTTAAAAACCCTAATTGGATTAGAATAAGCCTAGAGAGGACGAAAATGACCTAATTGGATTACCAATGACACAAAATGACTTATTATATGCACAAGATTGGTTAAAAACCCTAATTGGATTAGAATACGCCTAGAGAGTACGAAAATGACCTAAAGGTGCAACCAATGACAAAAAATCACATATTGGATGCCCAAGATTGGTTAAAAACCCTAATTGGATTAGAACAAGCCTAGGGAGGACGAAAATGACCTAAATGTTCAACTAATGACACAAAATGACACAAAATCACATATTGGATGCACAAGATTGGTTAAAAACCCTAATTGGATGAGAATAAGCCTAGGGAGGACGAAAATGACCTAAATGTTCAACCAGTGACCCAAAATCACACAAAATCACATATTGGATGCACAAGATTGGTTAAAAACCCTAATTGGATTAGAATAAGCCTAGCGAGGACGAAAATGACCTAATTGGATTACCAATGACACAAAATAACTTATTATATGCACAAGATTGGTTAAAAACCCTAATTGGATTAGAATAAGCCTAGGGAGGACGAAAATGACCTAAATGTGCAACCAATGACACAAAATCACATATTCGATGCACAAAATTGGTTAAAAATCACATATTGGATGCACAAGATTGGTTAAAAACCCTAATTGGATTAGAATAAGCCTCGGGAGGACGAAAATGACCTAAATGTGCAACCAATGACACAAAATCACATATTGGATGCACAAGATTGGTTAAAAACCCTAATTGGATTACAATAAGCCTAGCGAGGACGAAAATGATCTAATTGGATCACCAATGACATAAAATGACACATAATCACATATTGGATGCATAAGATTGGTCAAAAACCCTAATTGGATTAGAATAAGCCTAGCGAGGACGAAAATGACCTAATTGGATTACCAATGACACAAAATCACTTATTATATGCACAAGATTGGTTAAAAACCCTAATTGGATTAGAATAAGCCTAGGAAGGACGAAAATGACCTAAATGTGCAACCAATGACACAAAATCACATATTGGATGCACAAGATTGGTTAAAAACCCTAATTGGATTAGAATAAGCCTAGGGAAGACGAAAATGACCTAAATGTGCAACCAATGACACAAAATCACATATTGGAGGCACAAGATTGGTTAAAAACCCTAATTGGATTAGAATAAGCCTGGGGAGGACGAAAATGACCTAAATGTTCAACCAATGACAAAAAATGACACAAAATCACATATTGGATGCACAAGATTGGTTAAAAACCCTAATTGGATTAGAATAAGCCTAGCGAGGACGAAAACGACCTAATTGGAATACCAATGACACAAAATCACTTATTATATGCACAAGATTGGTTAAAAACCCAAATTGGATTAGAATAAGCCTATGGAGGACGAAAATGACCTAAATGTGCAACCAATGTCACAAAATTACATATTGGATGCACAAGATTGGTTAAAAACCCTAATTGGATTACAATAAGCCTAGCGAGGACGAAAATGAACTAATTGGATTACCAATGACACAAAATGACACAAAATCACATATTGGATGCATAAGATTGGTTAAAAACCCTAATTGGATTAGAATAAGCCTAGAGAGGACGAAAATGACCTAACTGGATTACCAATGACACAAAATGACTTATTATATGCACAAGATTGGTTAAAAACTCTAATTGGATTAGAATACGCCTAGAGAGTACGAAAAACACCTAAAGGTGCAACCAATGACAAAAAATCACATATTGGATGCCCAAGATTGGTTAAAAACCCTAATTGGATTACAACAAGCCTAGGGAGGACGAAAATGACCTAAATATTCAACTAATGACACAAAATCACATATTGGATGCACAAGATTGGTTAAAAACCCTAATTGGATTACAATAAGCCTAGCGAGGACGAAAATGACTTAATTTGATCACCAATGACATAAAATGACACATAATCACATATTGGATGCATAAGATTGGTCAAAAACCCTAATTGGATTAGAATAAGCCTAGCGAGGACGAAAATGACCTAATTGGATTACCAATGACACAAAATCACTTATTATATGCACAAGATTGGTTAAAAACCCTAATTGGATTAGAATAAGCCTAGGAAGGACGAAAATGACCTAAATGTGCAACCAATGACACAAAATCACATATTGGATGCACAAGATTGGTTAAAAACCCTAATTGGATTAGAATAAGCCTAGGGAGGACGAAAATGACCTAAATGTGCAACCAATGACACAAAATCACATATTGGATGCACAAGATTGGTTAAAAACCCTAATTGGATTACAATAAGCCTAGCGAGGACGAAAATGACCTAATTGGATCACCAATGACAGAAAATGACACAAAATCACATATTGGATCCATAAGATTGGTCAAAAACCCTAATTGGATTAGAATAAGCCTAGCGAGGACGAAAATGACCTAATTGGATTACCAATGACACAAAATCACTTATTATATGCACAAGATTGGTTAAAAACCCTAATTGGATTAGAATAAGCCTAGGGAGGACGAAAATGACCTAAATGTGCAACCAATGACACAAAATCACATATTGGATGCACAAGATTGGTTAAAAACCCTAATTGGATTAGAATAAGCCTAGGGAGGAAAAAATGACCTAAATGTTCAACCAATGACACAAAATCACATATTGGATGCAAAAGATTGGTTAAAAACCCTAATTGGATTAGAATAAGCCTATGGAGGACAAGAATGACCTAATTGGATTACCAATGACACAAAATCACTTATTATATACACAAGATTGGTTAAAAACGCTAATTAGATTAGAATAAGCCTACGGAGGACGAAAATGACCTAAATGTTCAACCAATGACACAAAATCACATACTGGATGCACAAGATTGGTTAAAAACCCAAATTGGATTAGAATAAGCGTAGGGAGGACGAAAATGACCTAAATGTTCAACCAATGACACAAAATCAAATATTGGATGCACAAGATTGGTTAAAAACCCTAATTGGATTAGAATAAGCATAGGGAGGACGAAAATGACCTAAATGTGCAACCAATGACACAAAATCACTTATTATATGCACAAGATTGGTTAAAAACCCTAATTGGATTAGAATAAGCCTAGGGAGGACGAAAATGACCTAAATGTGCAACCAATGACACAAAATCACATATTGGATGCACAAGATTGGTTAAAAACCCTAATTGGATTAGAATAAGCCTAGGGAGGACGAAAATCACTTAAATGTTCAACCAATGACACAAAATGACACAAAATCACATATTGGATGCACAAGATTGGTTAAAAACCGTAAATGGATTAGAATAAGCCTAGGGAGGACGAAATAGACCTAAATGTTCAACCAATGACACAAAATGACACAAAATCACATATTGGATGCACAAGATTGGTTAAAAACCCTAATTGGATTAGAATAAGCATAGGGAGGGCGAAAATGACCTAAATGTTCAACCAATGACACATAATGACACAAAATCACATATTGCATGCACAAGATTGGTTAAAAACACTAATTGGATTAGAATAAGCCTAGGGAGGACGAAAATAACCTAAATGTTCAACCAATGACTCAAAATGACACAAAATCACATATTGGATGCACAAGATTGGTTAAAAACCCTAATTGGATTAGAATAAGCCTAGGGAGGACGAAAATGACCTAAATGTTCAACCAATGACACAAAATCACATATTGGATGCACAAGATTGGTTAAAAACCCTCATTGGATTAGAATAAGCCTAGGGAGGACGAAAATGACCTAAATGTTCAACCAATGACACAAAATCACATATTGGATGCACAAGATTGGTTAAAAACCCTAATTGGATTAGAATAAGCCTAGGGAGGACGAAAATGACCTAAATGTTCAACCAATGACACAAAATGACACAAAATCACATATTGGATGCATTAGATTGGTTAAAAATTCTAATTGGATTAGAATAAGCCTAGCGAGGACGAAAATGACCTAATTGAATTAACAATGACACAAAATCACTTATTATATGCACAAGATTGGTTAAAAACCCTAATTGGATTAGAATAAGCCTAGGGAGGACGAAAATGACCTAAATGTGCAACCAATGACACAAAATCACATATTGGATGCACAAGATTGGTTAAAAACCCTAATTGGATTAGAATAAGCCTAGGGAGGACGAAAATGACCTAAATGTGCAACCAATGACACAAAATCACATATTGGATGCACAAGATTGGTTAAAAACCCTAATTGGATTACAATAAGCCTAGCGAGGACGAAAATGACCTAATTGGATTACCAATGACACAAAATGACACAAAATCACATATTGGATGCATAAGATTGGTGAAAAACCCTAATTGGATAAGAATAAGCCTAGAGAGGACGAAAATGACCTAATTGGATTACCAATGACACCAAATGACTTATTATATGCACAAGATTGATTAAAAACCCTAATTGGATTAGAATAAGCCTAGCGAGGACAAAAATGACCTAATTGGATTACCAATGACAAAAAATCATTTATTATATTCGCAAGATTGGTTAAAAACCCTAATTGGATTAGAATAAGCCTAGGGAGGACAAAAATGATCTAAATGTGCAACCAATGACACAAAATCACATATTGGATGCCCAAGATTGGTTAAAAACCCTAATTGGATTAGAACAAGCCTAGGGAGGACAAAAATGACCTACATATTCAACTAATGACACAAAATGACACAAAATCACTTATTATATGCACTAGATTGGTTAAAAACCCTAATTGGATTAGAATAAGCCTAGGGAGGACGAAAATGACCTAAATGTGCAACCACTGACACAAAATCACATATTGGATGCACAAGATTGGTTAAAAACCCTAATTGGATTAGAATAAGCCTAGCGAGGACGAAAATGACCTAATTGGATTACCAATGACACAAAATTACACAAAATCACATATTGGATGCATAAGATTGGTTAGAAACCCTAGTTGGATTAGAATAAGCCTAGCGAGGACGAAAATGACCTAATTGGATTACCAATGACACAAAATCACTTATTATATGCACAAGATTGGTTAAAAACCCTAATTGGATTAGAATAAAACTAGGGAGGACGAAAATGACCTAAATGTGCAACCAATGACACAATCTCATATTGGATGCCCATGATTGGTTAAAAACCCTAATTGGATTAGAACAAGCCTAGGGAGGACGAAAATGACCTAAATATTCAACCAATGACACAAAATGACACAAAGTCACATATTGGATGCACAAGATTGGTTAAAAACCCTAATTGGATTAGAATAAGCCTAGGGAGGACGAAAATGACCTAAATGTGCAACCAATGACACAAAATCACATATTGGAGGCACAAGATTGGTTAAAAACCCTAATTGGATTAGAATAAGCCTGGGGAGGACGAAAATGACCTAAATGTTCAACCAATGACAAAAAATGACACAAAATCACATATTGGATGCACAAGATTGGTTAAAACTCCTAATTGGATTAGAATAAGCCTAGCGAGGACGAAAACGACCTAATTGGATTACCAATGACACAAAATCACTTATTATATGCACAAGATTGGTTAAAAACCCTAATTGGATTAGAATAAGCCTAGGGAGGACGAAAATGAACTAAATGTGCAACCAATGACACAAAATTACATATTGGATGCACAAGATTGGTTAAAAACCCTAATTGGATTACAATAAGCCTAGCGAGGACGAAAATGACCTAATTGGATTACCAATGACACAAAATGACACAAAATCACATATTGGATGCATAAGATTGGTTAAAAACCCTAATTGGATTAGAATAAGCCTAGAGAGGACGAAAATGACCTAATTGGATTACCAATGACACAAAATGACTTATTATATGCACAAGATTGGTTAAAAACCCTAATTGGATTAGAATACGCCTAGAGAGTACGAAAATGACCTAAAGGTGCAACCAATGACAAAAAATCACATATTGGATGCCCAAGATTGGTTAAAAACCCTAATTGGATTAGAACAAGCCTAGGGAGGACGAAAATGACCTAAATGTTCAACTAATGACACAAAATGACACAAAATCACATATTGGATGCACAAGATTGGTTAAAAACCCTAATTGGATGAGAATAAGCCTAGGGAGGACGAAAATGACCTAAATGTTCAACCAGTGACCCAAAATCACACAAAATCACATATTGGATGCACAAGATTGGTTAAAACCCCTAATTGGATTAGAATAAGCCTAGCGAGGACGAAAATGACCTAATTGGATTACCAATGACACAAAATCACATATTGGATGCACAAGATTGGTTAAAAACCCTAATTGGATTAGAATAAGCCTCGGGAGGATGAAAATGACCTAAATGTGCAACCAATGACACAAAATCACATATTGGATGCACAAGATTGGTTAAAAACCCTAATTGGATTACAATAAGCCTGGGGAGGACGAAAATGACCTAATTGGATCACCAATGACCTAAAATGACACATAATCACATATTGGATGCATAAGATTGGTCAAAAACCCTAATTGGATTAGAATAAGCCTAGGGAGGACGAAAATGACCTAAATGTGCAACCAATGACACAAAATCATATATTCGATGCACAAAATTGGTTAAAAACCCTAATTGGATTAGAATAAGCCTAGGGAGGACGAAAATGACCTAAATGTTCAACCAATGACACAAAATCACATATTGGATGCACAAGATTGGTTAAAAACCCTAATTGGATTAGAATAAGCCTCGGGAGGATGAAAATGACCTAAATGTGCAACCAATGACACAAAATCACATATTGGATGCACAAGATTGGTTAAAAACCCTAATTGGATTACAATAAGCCTAG
>JBBPBQ010020321.1:10689771-10705733 GCA_037974755.1 Cicer yamashitae | reverse complement strand
TGGATTAGAATAAGCCTAGAGAGGACGAAAATGGCCTAATTGGATTACCAATGACACAAAATGACTTATTATATGCACAAGATTGGTTAAAAACCCTAATTGGATTAGAATAAGCCTAGGGAGGACGAAAATGACCTAAATGTGCAACCAATGACACAAAATTACATATTGGATGCACAAGATTGGTTAAAAACCCTAATTGGATTACAATAAGCCTAGCGAGGACGAAAATGACCTAATTGGATTACCAATGACACAAAATGACACAAAATCACATATTGGATGCATAAGATTGGTTAAAAACCCTAATTGGATTAGAATAAGCCTAGAGAGGACGAAAATGACCTAACTGGATTACCAATGACACAAAATGACTTATTATATGCACAAGATTGGTTAAAAACTCTAATTGGATTAGAATACGCCTAGAGAGTACGAAAAACACCTAAAGGTGCAACCAATGACAAAAAATCACATATTGGATGCCCAAGATTGGTTAAAAACCCTAATTGGATTACAACAAGCCTAGGGAGGACGAAAATGACCTAAATATTCAACTAATGACACAAAATCACATATTGGATGCACAAGATTGGTTAAAAACCCTAATTGGATTACAATAAGCCTAGCGAGGACGAAAATGACTTAATTTGATCACCAATGACATAAAATGACACATAATCACATATTGGATGCATAAGATTGGTCAAAAACCCTAATTGGATTAGAATAAGCCTAGCGAGGACGAAAATGACCTAATTGGATTACCAATGACACAAAATCACTTATTATATGCACAAGATTGGTTAAAAACCCTAATTGGATTAGAATAAGCCTAGGAAGGACGAAAATGACCTAAATGTGCAACCAATGACACAAAATCACATATTGGATGCACAAGATTGGTTAAAAACCCTAATTGGATTAGAATAAGCCTAGGGAGGACGAAAATGACCTAAATGTTCAACGAATGACACAAATTGACACAAAATCGCATACGGGATGCACAACATTGGATTAGAATAAGCCTAGGGAGGACGAAAATGACCTAAATGTTCAACCAATGACACAAAATCACATATTGGATGCACAAGATTGGTTAAAAACCCTAATTGGATTAGAATAAGCCTAGGGAGGACGAAAATGACCTAAATGTTCAACCAATGACACAAAATGACACAAAATCACATATTGGATGCACAAGATTGGTTAAAAACCCTAATTGGATTAGAATAAGCCTAGGGAGGACGAAAATGATCTAAACGATCAACCAATGACACAAAATCACATATTGGAAGCACAAGATTGGTTAAAAACACTAATTGGATTAGAATAACTCTAGGGAGGACGAAAATGACCTAAATGTTCAACCAATGACACAAAATCACATATTGGATGCACAAGACTGGTTAAAAACCCTAATTGGATTAGAATAAGCCTAGGGAGGACGAAAATGACCTAAATGTTCAACCAATGACACAAAATCACATATTGGATGCACAAGATTGGTTAAAAACCCTAATTGGATTAGAATAAGCCTAGGGAGGACGAAAATGACCTAAATGTTCAACCAATGACACAAAATCACATATTGGATGCACAAGATTGGTTAAAAACCCTAATTGGATTAGAATAAGCCTAGGGAGGACGAAAATGACCTAAATGTTCACCCAATGACACAAAATCACATGTTGGATGCACAAGATTGGTTAAAAACCCTAATTGGATTAGAATAAGCCTACGGAGGACGAAATAGACCTAAATGTTCAACCAATGACACAAAATCACATATTGGTTGCACAAGATTGGTTAAAAACCCTAATTGGATTAGAATAAGCCTAGGGAGGACGAAAATGACCTAAATGTTCAATCAATGACACAAAATCACATATTGGATGCACAAGATTGGTTAAAAACCCTAATTGGATTAGAATAAGCCTAGGGACGACGGAAATGACCTAAATGTTCAACCAATGACACAAAATGACACAAAATCACATATTGGATGCACAAGATTGGTTAAAAACCCTAATTGGATTAGAATAAGCCTAGGGAGGACGAAAATGACCTAAATGTTCAACCAATGACACAAAATCACATACTGGATGCACAAGATTGGTTAAAAAGCCTAATTGGCGTAGAATAAGCCTAGGGAGGACGAAAATGACCTAAATGTTCAACCAATGACACAAAATCACATATTGGATGCACAAGATTGGTTAAAAACCCTAATTGGATTAGAATAAGCCTAGGGAGGACGAAAATGACCTAAATGTTCAACCAATGACACAAAATGACACAAAATCACATATTGGATGCACAAGATTGGTTAAAAACCCTAATTGGATTAGAATAAGCCTAGGGAGGACGAAAATGACCTAAATGTTCAACAAATGACACAAAATGACACAAAATCACATATTCGATGCACAAGATTGGTTAAAAACCCTAATTGGATTAGAATAAGCATAGGGAGGACGAAAATGACCTAAATGTTTAACCAATGACACAAAATCACATATTGGATGCACAAGATTGGTTAAAAACCCTAATTGGATTAAAAAGAGCCTAAAGTGGACGAAAATGACCTAAATGTTCAATCAATGACACAAAATCACATATTGGATGCACAAGATTGGTTAAAAACCCTAATTGCTTTAGAATAAGCCTAGGGAGGACGAAAATGACCTAAATGTTCAACCAATGACACAAAATCACATATTGGATGCACAAGATTGGTTAAAAACCCTAATTGGATTAGAATAAGCCTAGGGAGGACGAAAATGACCTAAATGTTCAACCAATGACACAAAATGAAATAAAATCACATATTGGATGCACAAGATTGGTTAAAAACCCTAATTGGATTAGAATAAGCCTAGGGAGGACGAAAATGACCTTAATGTTCAACCAATGACACAAAATCACATATTGGATGCACAAGATGGTTAAAAACCCTAATTGGATTAGAATAAGCCTAGGGAGGACGAAAATGACCTAAATGTTCAACCAATGACAAAAAATGACACAAAATCACATATTGGATGCACAAGATTGGTTAAAAACCCTAATTGGATTATAATAAGCCTAGGGAGGACGAAAATGACCTAAATGTTCAACCAATGACACAAATTCACATATTGGATGCACAAGATTGGTTAAAAACCCTAATTGGATTAGAATAAGCCTAGGGAGGACGAAAATGACCTAAATGTTCAACCAATGACACAAAATGACACAAAATCACATATTGGATGCACAAGATTGGTTAAAACCCCTAATTGGATTAGAATAAGCATAGGGAGGACGAAAATGACCTAAATGTTCAACCAATGACATAAAATGAAACAAAATCACATATTGGATGCACAAGATTGGTTAAAAACCCTAATTGGATTAGAATAAGCCTAGGGAGGACGAAAATGACCTAAATGTTCAACCAATGACACAAAATGACACAAAATCACATATTGGATGCACAAGATTGATTAAAAACCCTAATTGGATTAGAATAAGCCTAGGGAGGACGAAAATGACCTAAATGTGCAACCAATGACACAAAATCACATATTGGATGCACAAGATTGGTTAAAAACCCTAAATGGATTAGAATAAGCCTATGGAGGACGAAAATGACCTAAATGTTCAACCAATGACACAAAATGACACAAAATCACATATTGGATGCACAAGATTGGTTAAAAACCCTAATTGGATTAGAATAAGCCTAGGGAGGACGAAAATGACCTAAATGTTCAACCAATGACACAAAATGACACAAAATCACATATTGGATGCACAAGATTGGTTAAAAACCCTAATTGGATTAGAATAACCCTAGGGAGGACGAAAATGACCTCAATGTTCATCCAATGACACAAAATGACACAAAATCCCACATTGGATGCACAAGATTGGTTAAAAACCCTAATTGGATTAGAATAAGTCTAGGGAGGACGAAAATGACCTAAATGTTCAACCAATGACACAAAATCACATATTGGATGCACAAGATTGGTTAAAATTCCTAATTGGATTAGAATAAGCCTAGGGAGGACGAAAATGACCTTAATGTACAACCAATGACACAAAATGACACAAAATGACATATTGGATGCACAAGATTGGTTAAAAACCCTAATTGGATTTGAATAAGCCTAGGGAGGACGAAAATGACCTAAATGTTCAACCAATGACACAAAATCACATATTGGATGCACAAGATTGGTTAAAAACCCTAATTGGATTAGAATAAGCATAGGGAGGACGAAAATGACCTAAATGTTCAACCAATGACACAAAATGGCACAAAATCACATATTGGATGCACAAGATTGGTTAAAAACCCTAATTGGATTAGAATAAGCCTAGGGAGGACGAAAATGACCTAAATGTTCAACCAATGACACAAAATGACATAAAATCACATATTGGATGCACAAGATTGGTTAAAAACCCTAATTGGATTAGAATAAGCCTAGGGAGGATGAAAATGACCTATATGTTCAACCAATAACACAAAATGACACAAAATCACATATTGGATGCACAAGATTGGTTAAATACCCTAATTGGATTAGAATAAGCCTAGGGAAGACGAAAATGACCTAAATGTTGAACCATTGACACAAAATCACATATTGAATGCACAAGATTGGTTAAAAACCCTAATTGGATTAGAATAAGCCTAGGGAGGACGAAAATGACCTAAATGTTCAACCAATGACACAAAATCACATATTGGATGCACAAGATTGGTTAAAAACCCTAATTGGATTAGAATAAGCCTAGGGAGGACGAAAATGACCTAAATGTTCAACCAATGACACAATCACATATTGGATGCACAAGATTGGTTAAAATCTCTAATTGGATTAGAATAAGCCTAGGGAGGACGAAAATGACCTAAATGTTCAACCAATGACAAAAAATCACATATTGGATGCACAAGATTGGTTAAAAACCCTAATTGGATTAGAATAAGCCTAGGGAGGACGAAAATGACCTAAATGTGCAACCAATGACACAAAATCACATATTGGATGCACAAGATTGTTTAAAAACCCTAATTGGATTACAATAAGCCTAGCGAGGACGAAAATGACCTAATTGGATTACCAATGGCACAAAATGACACAAAATCACATATTGGATGCACAAGATTGGTTAAAAACCCTAATTGGATTAGAATAAGCCTAGGAAGGACGAAAATGACCTAAAGTGCAACCAATGACAGAAAATCACATATTGGATGCACAAGATTGGTTAAAAACCCTAATTGGATTAGAATAAGCCTAGGGAGGACGAAAAGGACCTAAATGTGCAACCAATGACACAAAATCACATATTGGATGCACAAGATTGGTTAAAAACCCTAATTGGATTACAATAAGCCTAGCGAGGACGAAAATGACCTAATTGGATTACCAATGACACAAAATGACACAAAATCACATATTGGATGCATAAGATTGGTTAAAAACCCTAATTGGATTAGAATAAGCCTAGAGAGGACGAAAATGGCCTAATTGGATTACCAATGACACAAAATGACTTATTATATGCACAAGATTGGTTAAAAACCCTAATTGGATTAGAATAAGCCTAGGGAGGACGAAAATGACCTAAATGTGCAACCAATGACACAAAATCACATATTGGATGCACAAGATTGGTTAAAAACCCTAATTGGATTACAATAAGCCTAGCGAGGACGAAAATGACCTAATTGGAATACCAATGACACAAAATGACACAAAATCACATATTGGATGCATAAGATTGGTGAAAAACCCTAATTGGATAAGAATAAGCCTAGAGAGGACGAAAATGACCTAATTGGATTACCAATGACACCAAATGACTTATTATATGCACAAGATTGATTAAAAACCCTAATTGGATTAGAATAAGCCTAGCGAGGACAAAAATGACCTAATTGGATTACCAATGACACAAAATCACTTATTATATTCGCAAGATTGGTTAAAAACCCTAATTGGATTAGAATAAGCCTAGGGAGGACAAAAATGATCTAAATGTGCAACCAATGACACAAAATCACATATTGGATGCCCAAGATTGGTTAAAAACCCTAATTGGATTAGAACAAGCCTAGGGAGGACGAAAATGACCTAAATATTCAACTAATGACACAAAATGACACAAAATCACTTAT
Source organism: Cicer yamashitae (assembly GCA_037974755.1). Classification (NCBI taxonomy): domain Eukaryota; kingdom Viridiplantae; phylum Streptophyta; class Magnoliopsida; order Fabales; family Fabaceae; genus Cicer; species Cicer yamashitae. The sequence continues at coordinate 10,699,555 of JBBPBQ010020321.1, read as the reverse complement.
TATATGCACAAGATTGGTTAAAAACCCTAATTGGATTAGAACAAGCCTAGGGAGGACGAAAATGACCTAAATGTGCAACCACTGACACAAAATCACATATTGGATGCACAAGATTGGTTAAAAACCCTAATTGGATTAGAATAAGCCTAGCGAGGACGAAAATGACCTAATTGGATTACCAATGACACAAAATTACACAAAATCACATATTGGATGCATAAGATTGGTTACAAACCCTAGTTGGATTAGAATAAGCCTAGCGAGGACGAAAATGACCTAATTGGATTACCAATGACACAAAATCACTTATTATATGCACAAGTTTGGTTAAAAACCCTAATTGGATTAGAATAAGCCTAGGGAGGACGAAAATGACCTAAATGTGCAACCAATGACACAAAATCACATATTGGATGCACAAGATTGGTTAAAAACCCTAAATTGATTCGAATAAGCCTAGGGAGGACGAAAATGACCTAAATGTTCAACCAATGACACAAAATCACATATTGGATGCACAAGATTGGTTAAAAACCCTAATTGGATTAGAATAAGCCTAGGGAGGACGAAAATGACCTAAATGTGCAACCAATGACACAAAATCACATATTGGATGCACAAGATTGGTTAAAAACCCTAATTGGATTAGAATAAGCCTAGGGAGGACGAAAATAACCTAAATTTTCAACCAATGACACAAAATGACACAAAATCACATATTAGATGCACAAGATTGGTTAAAAACCCTAATTGGATTAGAATAAGCCTAGCGAGGACGAAAATGACCTAATTGGATTACCAATGACACAAAATCACTTATTATATGCACAAGATTGGTTAAAAACCCTAATTGGATTAGAATAAGCCTAGGAAGGACGAAAATGACCTAAATGTGCAACCAATGACACAAAATCACATATTGGATGCACAAGATTGGTTAAAAACCCTAATTGGATTACAATAAGCCTAGCGAGGACGAAAATGACCTAATTGGATCACCAATGACATAAAATGACACATAATCACATATTGGATGCATAAGATTGGTCAAAAACCCTAATTGGATTAGAATAAGCCTAGCGAGGACGAAAATGACCTAATTGGATTACCAATGACACAAAATCACTTATTATATGCACAAGATTGGTTAAAAACCCTAATTGGATTAGAATAAGCCTAGGAAGGACGAAAATGACCTAAAGGTGCAACCAATGACAAAAAATCACATATTGGATGCCCAAGATTGGTTAAAAACCCTAATTGGATTAGAACAAGCCTAGGGAGGACGAAAATGACCTAAATATTAAACTAATGACACAAAATCACATATTGGATGCACAAGATTGGTTAAAAACCCTAATTGGATGAGAATAAGCCTAGAGAGGACGAAAATGACCTAAATGTTCAACCAGTGACCTAAAATCACACAAAATCACATATTGGATACACAAGATTGGTTACAAACCCTAATTGGATTAGAATAAGCCTAGCGAGGACGAAAATGACCTAATTGGATTACCAATGACACAAAATAACTTATTATATGCACAAGATTGGTTAAAAACCCTAATTGGATTAGAATAAGCCTATGGAGGACGAAAATGACCTAAATGTGCAACCAATGACACAAAATCACATATTGGATGCACAAGATTGGTTAAAAACCCTAATTGGATTAGAATAAGCCTAGGGAGGACGAAAATGACCTAAATGTGCAACCAATGACACAAAATCACATATTGGATGCACAAGATCGGTTAAAAACCCTAATTGGATTACAATAAGCCTAGCGAGGACGAAAATGACCTAATTGGATTACCAATGACAATAATATGACACAAAATCACATATTGGATGCATAAGATTGCTTAAAAACCCTAATTGGATAAGAATAAGCCTAGAGAGGACGAAAATGACCTAATTGGATTACCAATGACACAAAATGACTTATTATATGCACAAGATTGGTTAAAAACCCTAATTGGATTAGAATTCGCCTAGGGAGTACGAAAATGACCTAAAGGTGCAACCAATGACAAAAAATTACATATTGGATGCCCAAGATTGGTTAAAAACTCTAATTGGATTAGAACAAGCCTAGGGAGGACGAAAATGACCTAAATATTCAACTAATGACACAAAATGACACAAAATCACTTATTATATGAACAAGATTGGTTAAAAACCCTAATTGGATTAGAACAAGCCTAGGGAGGACGAAAATGACCTAAATGTGCAACCACTGACACAAAATCACATATTGGATGCACAAGATTGGTTAAAAACCCTAATTGGATTAGAATAAGCCTAGCGAGGACGAAAATGACCTAATTGGATTACCAATGACACAAAATTACACAAAATCACATATTGGATGCATAAGATTGGTTACAAACCCTAGTTGGATTAGAATAAGCCTAGCGAGGACGAAAATGACCTAATTGGATTACCAATGACACAAAATCACTTATTATATGCACAAGATTGGTTAAAAACCCTAATTGGATTAGAATAAAACTAGGGATGACGAAAATGACCTAAATGTGCAACCAATGACACAATCTCATATTGGATGCCCAAGATTGGTTAAAAACCCTAATTGGATTAGAACAAGCCTAGGGAGAACGAAAATGACCTAAATATTCAACCAATGACACAAAATGACACAAAGTCACATATTGGATGCACAAGATTGGTTAAAAACCCTAATTGGATTAGAATAAGCCTAGGGAGGACAAAAATGATCTAAATGTGCAACCAATGACATAAAATCACATATTGGACGCACAAGATTGGTTAAAAACCCTGATTGGATTAGAATAAGCCTAGGGAGGACGAAAATGACCTAAATGTTCAACCAATCACACAAAATGACACAAAATCACATATTGGATGCACAAGATTGGTTAAAGACCCTAATTGGATTAGAATAAGCCTAGGGAGGACGAAATTGACCTAAATGTGCAACCAATGACACAAAATCACTTATTATATGCACAAGATTGGTTAAAAACCCTAATTGGATTAGAATAAGCCTAGCAAGGACGAAAATGACCTAATTGGAATACCAATGACACAAAATGACAAAAAATCACATATTGGATGCATAAGATGCGTTAACAACCCTAATTGGATTAGAATAAGCCTAGCGAGGACGAAAATCACCTAATTGGATTACCAATGACACAAAATCACTTATTATATGCACAAGATTGGTTAAGAACCCTAATTGGATTAGAATAAGCCTAGGGAGAAAAAAAATTACCTAAGTGTGCAACCAATGACACAAAATGACACAAAATCACATATTGGATGCACAAGATTGGTTAAAAACCCTAATTGGATTAGAATAAGCCTAGGGAGGACGAAAATGACCTAAATGTGCAACCACTGACACAAAATCACATATTGGATGCACAAGATTGGTTAAAAACCCTAATTGGATTACAATAAGCCTAGCCAGGACGAAAATGACCTAATTGGATTACCAATGACACAAAATCACTTATTATATGCGCAAGATTGGTTAAAAACCCTAATTGGATTAGAATAAAACTAGGGAGGACGAAAATGACCTAAATGTGCAACCAATGACACAATGTCATATTGGATGCCCAAGATTGGTTAAAAACCCTAATTGGATTAGAACAAGCCTAGGGAGGACGAAAATGACCTAAATATTCAACCAATGACACAAAATGACACAAAATCACATATTGGATGCACAAGATTTGTTAAAAACCCTAATTGGATTAGAATAAGCCTAGGGAGGACGAAAATGACCTAAATGTTCAACCAATTACACAAAATCACATATTGGATGCACAAGATTGGTTAAAAACCCTAATTGGATTAGAATAAGCCTAGGGAGGACCAAAATGACCTAAATGTTGAACCAATGACACCAAATGACATATTGGATGCACAAGATTGGTTAAAAACCCTAATTGGATTAGAATAAGCCTAGGGAGGACCAAAATGACCTAAATGTTCAACCAATGACACAAAATCACATATTGGATGCACAAGATTGGTTAAAAACCCTAATTGGATTAGAATAAGCCTAGGGAGGACGAAAATGACCTAAATGTGCATCCAATGACACAAAATCACATATTGGATGCACAAGATTGGTTAAAAACCCTAATTGGATTAGAATAAGCCTAGGGAGGACGAAAATGACCTAAATGTTCAACCAATGACACAAAATGACACAAAATCACATATTGGATGCACAAGATTGGTTGAACATTTAGGTCATTTTCGTCCTCCCTAGGCTTATTCTAATCCAATTAGGGTTTTTAACCAATCTTGTGCATCCAATATGTGATTTTGTGTCATTGGTTGAACATTTAGGTCATTTTCGTCCGCCCTAGGCTTATTCTAATCCAATTACGGTTTTTAACCAATCTTGTACATCCAATATGTGAGTTTGTGTCATTGGTTGAACATTTAGGTCATTTTCGTCCTCCCTAGGCTTATTCTAATCCAATTAGGGTTTTTAACCAATCTTGTGCATCCAATATGTGATTTTGTGTCATTTTGTGTCATTGGTTGAACATTTAGGTCATTTTCGTCCTCCCTAGGCTTATTCTAATCCAATTAGGGTTTTTAACCAATCTTGTGCATCCAATATGTGATTTTATGCCATTTTGTGTCATTGGTTGAACATTTAGGTCATTTTCTTCCTCCCTAGGCTTATTCTATTCGAATTAGCGTTTTTAACCAATCTTGTGCATCCAATATGTGATTTTGTGTCATTTTGTGTCATTGGTTGAACATTTAGGTCATTTTCGTCCTCCCTAGGCTTATTCTAATCCAATTAGGGTTTTTAACCAATCTTGTGCATCCAACATGTGATTTTGTGTCATTGGTTGAACATTTAGGTAATTTTCGTCCTCCCTAGGCTTATTCTAATCCAATTAGGGTTTTTAACCAATCTTGTGCATTCAATATGTAATTTTGTGTCATTTTGTGTCAATGGTTCAACATTTAGGTCATTTTCGTCCTCCCTAGGCTTATTCTAATCCAATTAGGGTTTTTAACCAATCTTGTGCATCCAATATGTGATTTTGTGTCATTGGTTGAACATTTAGGTCATTTTCGTCCTCCCTAGGCTTATTCTAATCCAATTAGGGTTTTTAACCAATCTTGTGCATCCAATATGTGATTTTGTGTCATTTTGTGTCATTGGTTGAACATTTAGGTCATTTCCGTCGTCCCTAGGCTTATTCTAATCCAATTAGGGTTTTTAACCAATCTTGTGCATCCAATATGTGATTTTGTGTCATTGATTGAACATTTAGGTCATTTTCGTCCTCCCTAGGCTTATTCTAATCCAATTAGGGTTTTTAACCAATCTTGTGCAACCAATATGTGATTTTGTGTCATTGGTTGAACATTTAGGTCTATTTCGTCCTCCGTAGGCTTATTCTAATCCAATTAGGGTTTTTAACCAATCTTGTGCATCCAACATGTGATTTTGTGTCATTGGGTGAACATTTAGGTCATTTTCGTCCTCCCTAGGCTTATTCTAATCCAATTAGGGTTTTTAACCAATCTTGTGCATCCAATATGTGATTTTGTGTCATTGGTTGAACATTTAGGTCATTTTCGTCCTCCCTAGGCTTATTCTAATCCAATTAGGGTTTTTAACCAATCTTGTGCATCCAATATGTGATTTTGTGTCATTGGTTGAACATTTAGGTCATTTTCGTCCTCCCTAGGCTTATTATAATCCAATTAGTGTATTTAACCAATCTTGTGCATCCAATATGTGATTTTGTGTCATTTTGTGTCATTGGTTGAACATTTAGGTCATTTTCGTCCTCCCTAGGCTTATTCTAATCCAATTAGGGTTTTTAACCAATCTTGTGCATCCAATATGTGATTTTGTGTCATTGGTTGAACATTTAGGTCATTTTCGTCCTCCCTAGGCTTATTCTAATCCAATTAGGGTTTTTAACCAATCTTGAGCATCCAATATGTGAATTTGTGTCATTTTGTGTCATTGGTTGAACATTTAGGTCATTTTCGTCCTCCCTAGGCTTATTCTAATCCAATTAGGGTTTTTAACCAATCTTGTGCAACCAATATGTGATTTTGTGTCATTTTGTGTCATTGGTTGAACATTTAGGTCATTTTCGTCTTCCCTAGGCTAATTCTAATCCAATTAGGGTTTTTAACCAATCTTGTTCATCCAATATGTGATTGTGTGTAATTTTGTGTCATTGGTTGAACATTTAGGTCATTTTCGTCCTCTCTAGGCTTATTCTAATCCAATTAGGGTTTTTAACATATCTTGTGCATCCAACATGTGATTTTGTGTCATTTTGTGTCATTGGTTGAACATTTAGGTCATTTGCGTCTTCCTTAGGCTTATTCTAATCCAATTAGGGTTTTTAACCAATCTTGTGCAACCAATATGTGATTTTGTGTCATTTTGTGTCATTGCTTCAACATTTAGGTCATTTTCGTCCTCCCTAGGCTTATTCTAATCCAATTAGGGTTTTTAACCAATCTTGTGCATCCAATATGTGATTTTGTGTCATTGGTTGAACATTTAGGTCATTTTCGTCCTCCCTAGGCTTATTGTAATCCAATTAGGGTTTTTAACCAATCTTGTGCATCCAATATGTGATTTTGTGTCATTTTGTGACATTGGTTGAACATTTAGGTCATTTTCGTCCTCCCTAGGCTTATTGTAATCCAATTAGGGTTTTTAACCAATCTTGTGCATCCAATATGTGATTTTGTGTCATTGGTTGAACATTTGGGTGATTTTCGTCCTCCCTAGGCTTATTCTAATCCAATTAGGGTTTTTAACCAATCTTGTGCAACCAATATGTGATTTTGTGTCATTTTGTGTCATTGGTTGAACATTTAGGTCATTTTCGTCTTCCCTAGGCTTATTCTAATCCAATTAGGGTTTATAACATATCTTGTGCATCCAATATGTGATTTTGTGTCATTTTGTGTCATTGGTTGAACATTTAGGTCATTTTCGTCCTCCCTAGGCTTATTCTAATCCAATTAGGGTTTTTAACCAATCTTGTGCATCCAATATGTGATTTTGTGTCATTGGTTGAACATTTAGGTCATTTTGGTCCTCCCTAGGCTTATTCTAATCCAATTAGGGTTTTTAACAAATCTTGTGCATCCAATATGTGATTTTGTGTCATTTTGTGTCATTGGTTGAACATTTAAGTCATTTTCGTCCTCCCTAGGCATATTCTAATCCAATTAGGGTTTTTAACCAATCTTGTGCATCCAATATGTGATTTTGTGTCATTGGTTAACATTTAGGTCATTTTCCTCCTCCCTAGGCTTATACTAATCCAATTAGTGTTTTTAACCAATCTTGTGCATCCAATATGTGATTTTGTGTCATTTTGTGTCATTGGTTGAACATTTAGGTCATTTTCGTCCTCCCTAGGCATATTCTAATACAATTACGATTTTTAACCAATCTTGTGCATCCAATATGTGATTTTGTGTCATTGGTTGAACATTTAGGTCATTTTCGTCCTCCCTAGGCTTATTCTAATCCAATTAGGGTTTTTAACCAATCTTGTGCATCCAATATGTGATTTTGTGTCATTTTGTGTCATTGGTTGAACATTTAGGTCATTTTCGTCCTCCCAAGGCTTATTCTAATACAATTACTGTTTTTAACCAATCTTGTGCATCCAATATGTGAATTTGTGTCATTCGTTGAACATTTAGGTCATTTTCGTCCTCCCTAGGCTTATTCTAATCCAATTAGGGTTTTTAACCAATCTTGTGCATCCAATATGTGATTTTGTGTCATTGGTTCAACATTTTGGTCATTTTCGTCCTCCCTAGGCTTATTCTATTCCAATTAGGGTTTTTAACCAAACTTGTGCATCCAATATGTGATTTTATTTCATTTTGTGTCATTGGTTGAACATTTAGGTCATTTTCGTCCTCCCTAGGCTTATTTTAATCCAATTAGGGTATTTAACCAATCTTGTGCATCCAATATGTGATTTTGTGTCATTTTGTGTCATTGGTTGAACATTTAGGTCATTTTCGTCCTCCCTAAGCTTATTCTAATCCAATTAGAGTTTTTAACCAATCCTGTGCATCCAATATGTGATTTTGTGTCATTGGTTGAACATTTAGGTCATTTTCGTCCTCCCTAGGCTTATTCTATTCCAATTAGGGTTTTTAACCAAACTTGTGCATCCAATATGTGATTTTATTTCATTTTGTTTCATTGGTTGAAGATTTAGTTCATTTTCGTCCTCCCTAGGCTTATTCTAATCCAATTAGGGTTTTTAACCAATCTTGTGCATCCAATATGTGATTTTGTGTCATTGGTTGAACATTTAGGTCATTTTCGTCCTCCCTAGGCCTATTCTAATCCAATTAGGGTTTTTAACAAATCTTGTGCATCCAATATGTGATTTTGTGTCATTTTGTGTCATTGGTTGAACATTTAGGTCATTTTCGTCCTCCCTAGGCATATTCTAATCCAATTAGGGTTTTTAACCAAACTTGTGCATCCAATATGTGATTTTGTGTCATTGGTTGAACATTTAGGTCATTTTCGTCCTCCCTAGGCTTATTCTAATCCAATTAGGGTTTTTAACCAATCTTGTGCATCCAATATGTGATTTTGTGTCATTGGTTGAACATTTAGGTCATTTTCGTCCTCCATAGGCTTATTCTATCCAATTAGGGTTTTTAACCAATCTTGTGCATCCAATATGTGATTTTGTGTCATTGGTTGAACATTTAGGTCATTTTCGTTCTCCCTAGGCTTATTCTAATCCAATTAGGGTTTTTACCCAATCTTGTGCATCCAATATGTGATTTTGTGTCATTTTGTGTCATTGGCTGAACATTTAAGTCATTTTCGTCCTCCCTAGGCTTATTCTAATCCAATTAGGGTTTTTAACCAATCTTGTGCATCCAAAATGTGATTTTGTGTCATTTTGTGTCATTGGTTGAACATTTAGGTCATTTTCGTCCTCCCTAGGCTTATTCTAATCCAACTAGGGTTTTTAACCAATCTTGTGCATCCAATATGTGATTTTGTGTCATTGGTTGAACATTTAGGTCATTTTCGTTCTCCCTAGGCTTATTCTAATCCAAGTAGGGTTTTTAACCAATCTTGTGCATCCAATATGTGATTTTGTGTCATTTTGTGTCATTGGTTGAACATTTAGGTCATTTTCGTCCTCCCTAGGCTTATTCTAATCCAATTAGGGTTTTTAACCAATCTTGTGCATCCAATATGTGATTTTGTGTCATTGGTTGAACATTTAGGTCATTTTCGTCCTCCCTAGGCTTATTCTAATCCAATTAGGGTTTTTAACCAATCTTGTGCATCCAATATGTGATTTGGTGTCATTGGTTGAACATTTAGGTCATTTTCGTCCTCCCTAGGCTAATTCTAATCCAATTAGGGTTTTTAACCAATCTTGTGCATCCAATATGTGATTTTGTGTCATTGGTTGAACATTTAGGTCATTTTCGTCCTCCCTAGGCTTATTCTAATCCAATTAGGGTTTTTAACCAATCTTGTGCATCCAATATGTGATTTTGTGTCATTGGTTTAACATTTAGGTCATTTTCGTCCTCTCTAGACTTATTCTAATCCAATTAGGGTTTTTAACCAATCTTGTGCATCCAATATGTAATTTTGTGTCATTTTGTGTCATTGGTTGAAGATTTAGGTCATTTTGGTCCTCCCTAGGCTTATTCTAATCCAATTAGGGTTTTTAACCAATCTTGTGCATCCAATATGTGATTTTGT
>JBBPBQ010020321.1:10642976-10680044 GCA_037974755.1 Cicer yamashitae | reverse complement strand
GCGAGGACGAAAATGACCTAATTGGATTACCAATGACACAAAATGACACAAAATCACATATTGGATGCATAAGATTGGTTAAAAACCCTAATTGGATTAGTATAAGCCTAGAGAGGACGAAAATGACCTAATTGGATTACCAATGACACAAAATCACTTATTATATGCACAAGATTGGTTAAAAACCCTAATTGGATTAGAATACGCCTAGGGAGTACGAAAATGACCTAAAGGTGCAACCAATGACAAAAAATCACATATTGGATGCACAAGATTGGTTAAAAACCCTAATTAGATTACAACAAGCCTAGGGAGGACGAAAATGACCTAGATATTCCACTAATGACACAAAATGACACAAAATCACATATTGGATGCACAAGATTGGTTAAAAACCCTAATTGGATGAGAATAAGCCTAGGGAGGACGAAAATGACCTAAATGTTCAACCAGTGAACCAAAATCACACAAAATCACATATTGGATGCACAAGATTGGTTAAAAACCCTAATTGGATTAGAATAAGCCTAGCGAGGACGAAAATGACCTAATTGGATTACCAATGACACAAAATAACTTGTTATATGCACAAGATTGGTTAAAAACCCTAATTGGATGAGAATAAGCCTAGGGAGGACGAAAATGACCTAAATGTGCAACCAATGACACAAAATCACATATTGGATGCACAAGATTGGTTAAAAACCCTAATTGGATTACAATAAGCCTAGCGAGGACGAAAATGACCTAATTGGATTACCAATGGCACAAAATGACACAAAATCACATATTGGATGCATAAGATTGGTTAAAAACCCTAATTGGATTAGAATAAGCCTAGAGAGGACGAAAATGACCTAATTGGATTACCAATGACACAAAATGACTTATTATATGCACAAGATTGGTTAAAAACCCTAATTGGATTAGAATACGCCTAGGGAGTACGAAAATGACCTAAAGGTGCAACCAATGACAAAAAATCACATATTGGATGCCCAAGATTGGTTAAAAACCCTAATTGGATTAGAACAAGCCTAGGGAGGACGAAAATGACCTAAATGTTCAACCAATGACACAAAATCACATATTGGATGCACAAGATTGGTTAAAAACCCTAATTGGATTAGAATAAGCCTAGGGAGGACGAAAATGACCTAAATGTGCAACCAATGACACAAAATCACATATTGGATGCACAAGATTGGTTAAAAACCCTAATTGGATTAGAATAAGCCTAGCGAGGACGAAAATGACCTAAATGTTCAATCAATGACAAAAAATCACATATTAGATGCACAAGATTGGTTAAAAACCCTAATTGGATTAGAATAAGCCTAGGGAGGACGAAAATGACCTAAATGTTCAACCAATGACACAAAATCACATATTAGATGCACAAGATTGGTTAAAAACCCTAATTGGATTAGAATAAGCCTAGGGAGGACGAAAATGACCTAAATGTTCAACCAATGACACAAAATCACATATTGGATGCACAAGATTGGTTAAAAAGCCCTAATTGGATTAGAATAAGCCTAGGGAGGACGAAAATGACCTAAATGTTCAACCAATGATACAAAATGACATATTGGATGCACAAGATTGGTTAAAAACCCTAATTGGATTAGAATAAGCCTAGGGAGGATGAAAATGACCTAAATGTTCAACCAATGACACAAAATGACACAAAATCACATATTGGATGCACAAGATAGGTTAAAAACCCTAATAGGATTAGAATAAGCCTACGGAGGACGAAAATGACCTAAATGTTCAACCAATGACACAAAATGACAAAAAATCACATATTGGATGCACAAGATTGGTTAAAAACCCTAATTGGATTAGACTAAGCCTAGGGAGGACCAAAATGACCTAAATGTTCAACCAATGACACAAAATCACATATTGGATGCACAAGATTGGTTAAAAACCCTAATTGGATTAGAATAAGCCTAGGGAGGACGAAAATGACCTAAATGTGCAACCAATGACACAAAATCACATATTGGATGCACAAGATTGGTTAAATACCCTAATTGGATTAGAATAAGCCTAGGGAGGACGAAAATGACATAAATGTTCAACCAATGACACAAAATCACATATTGGATGCACAAGATTGGTTAAAAACCCTAATTGGATTAGAATAAGCCTTGGGAGGACGAAAATGACCTAAATGTTCAACCAATGACACAAAATGACAAAAAATCACATATTGGATGCACAAGATTGGTTAAAAACCCTAATTGGATTAGAATAAGCCTAGGGAGGACGAAAATGACCTAAATGTTTAACCAATGACACAAAATGACACAAAATCACATATTGGATGCACAAGATTTGTTAAAAACCCTAATTGGATTAGAATAAGCCTAGGGAGGACGAAAATGACCTAAATGTGCCACCAATGACACAAAATCACATATTGGATGCACAAGATTGGTTAAAAACCCTAATTGGATTAGAATAAGCCTAGGGAGGACGAAAATGACCTAAATGTGCAACCAATGACACAAAATCACATATTGGATGCACAAGATTGGTTAAAAACCCTAATTGGATTAGAATTAGCCTAGGGAGGACGAAAATGACCTAAATGTGCCACCAATGACACAAAATCACATATTGGATGCACAAGATTGGTTAAAAACCCTAATTGGATTAGAATAAGCCTAGGGAGGACGAAAATGACCTAAATGTGCAACCAATGACACAAAATCACATATTGGATGCACAAGATTGGTTAAAAACCCTAATTGGATTAGAATAAGCCGAGGGAGGACGAAAATGACCTAAATGTGCAACCAATGACACAAAATCACATATTGGATGCACAAGATTGGTTAAAAACCCTAATTGGATTAGAATAAGCCTAGGGAGGACGAAAATGACCTAAATGTTCAACCAGTGACCCAAAATGACACAAAATCACATATTGGATGCACAAGAATGGTTAAAAACCCTAATTGGATTAGAATAAGCCTAGCGAGGACGAAAATGACCTAATTGGATTCCCAATGACACAAAATCACTTATTATATGCACAAGATTGGTTTAAAACCCTAATTGGATTAGAATAAGCCTAGGGAGGACGAAAATGACCTAAATGTTCAACCAGTGACACAAAATGACACAAAATCACATATTGGATGCACAAGATTGGTTAAAAACCCTAATTGGATTAGAATAAGCCTAGGGAGGACGAAAATGACCTAAATGTGCAACCAATGACACAAAATCACATATTGGATGCACAAGATTGGTTAAAAACCCTAATTGGATTACAATAAGCCTAGGGAGGACGAAAATGACCTAAATGTTCAACCAATGACACAAAATGGCACAAAATCACATATTGGATGCACAAGATTGGTTAAAAACCCTAATTGGATTAGAATAAGCCTAGCAAGGACGAAAATGACCTAATTGGATTACCAATGACATAAAATCACTTATTATATGCACAAGATTGGTTAAAAACCCTAATTGGATTAGAATAAGCCTAGCGAGGACGAAAATGACCTAATTGGATTACCAATAACATAAAATCACTTATTATATGCACAAGATTGGTTAAAAACCCTAATTGGATTAGAATAAGCCTAGGGAGGACGAAAATGACCTAAATGTGCAACCAATGACACAAAATCACATATTGGATGCACAAGATTGGTTAAAAATCCTAATTGGATTAGAATAAGCCTAGGGAGGACGAAAATGACCTAAATGTTCAACCAATGATACAAAATCACATATTGGATGCACAAGATTGGTTAAAAACCCTAATTGGATTAGAATAAGCCTAAGGAGGACGAAAATGACCTAAATGTGCAACCAATGACACAAAATCACATATTGGATGCACAAGATTGGTTAAAAACCCTAATTGGATTACAATAAGCCTAGCGAGGACGAAAATAACCTAATTGGATCACCAATGACACAAAATGACACAAAATCACATATTGGATGCATAAGATTGGTCAAAAACCCTAATTGGATTAGAATAAGCCTAGCGAGGACGAAAATGACCTAATTGGATTACCAATGACACAAAATCACTTATTATATGCATAAGATTGGTTAAAAACCCTAATTGGATTAGAATAAGCCTAGGGAGGACGAAAATGACCTAAATGTGCAACCAATGACACAAAATCACATATTGGATGCACAAGATTGGTTAAAAACCCTAATTGGATTAGAATAAGCCTAGGGAGGACGAAAATGACCTAAATGTGCAACCAATGACACAAAATCACATATTGGATGCACAAGATTGCTTAAAAACCCTAATTGGATTACAATAAGCCTAGCGAGGACGAAAATGACCTAATTGGATCACCAATGACACAAAATGACACAAAATCACATATTGGATGCATAAGATTGGTCAAAAACCCTAATTGGATTAGAATAAGCCTAGCGAGGACGAAAATGACCTAATTGGATTACCAATGACACAAAATCACTTATTATATGCACAAGATTGGTTAAAAACCCTAATTGGATTAGAATAAGCCTAGGGAGCACTAAAATGACCTAAATGTGCAACCATTGACACAAAATCACATATTGGATGCACAAGATTGGTTAAAAACCCTAATTGGATTAGAATAAGCCTAGGGAGGACGAAAATGACCTAAATGTGCAACCAATGACACAAAATCACATATTGGATGCACAAGATTGGTTAAAAACCCTAATTGGATTACAATAAGCCTAGCGAGGACGAAAATGACCTAATTGGATCACCAATGACACAAAATGACACAAAATCTCATATTGAATGCATAAGATTGGTCAAAAACCCTAATTGGATTAGAATAAGCCTAGCGAGGACGAAAATGACCTAATTGGATTACGAATGACACAAAATCACTTATTATATGCATAAGATTGGTTAAAAACCCGAATTGGATTAGAATAAGCCTAGGGAGGACGAAAATGACCTAAATGTGCAACCAATGACACAAAATCACATATTGGATGCACAAGATTGGTTAAAAACCCTAATTGGATTAGAATAAGCCTAGGGAGGACGAAAATGACCTAAATGTGCAACCAATGACACAAAATCACATATTGGATGCACAAGATTGGTTAAAAACCCTAATTGGATTACAATAAGCCTAGCGAGGACGAAAATGACCTAATTGGATTACCAATGACACAAAATGACACAAAATCATATATTGGATGCATAAGATTGGTTAAAAACCCTAATTGGATTAGAATAAGCCTAGAGAGGACGAAAATGACCTAATTGGATTACCAATGACACAAAATGACTTATTATATGCACAAGATTGGTTAAAAACCCTAATTGGATTAGAATAAGCCTAGGGAGGACGAAAATGACCTAAATGTGCAACCAATGACACAAAATCACATATTGGATGCACAAGATTGGTTAAAAACCCTAATTGGATTACAATAAGCCTAGCGAGGACAAAAATGACCTAATTGGATTACCAACGACACAAAATGACACAAAATCACATATTGGATGCATAAGATTGGTTAAAAACCCTAATTGGATTAGAATAAGCCTAGCGAGGACGAAAATGACCTAATTGGATTACCAATGACACAAAATGACTTATTATATGCACAAGATTCGTTAAAAACCCTAATTGGATTAGAATAAGCCTAGGGAGGACGAAAATGACCTAAATGTGCAACCAATGACACAAAATCACATATTGGATGCACAAGATTGGTTAAAAACCCTAATTGGATTAGAATAAGCCCAGGGAGGACGAAAATGACCTAAATGTTCAACCAATAACACAAAATGACACAAAATCACATATTGGATGCATAAGATTGGTTAAAAATTCTAGTTGGATTAGAATAAGCCTAGCGAGGACGAAAATGACCTAATTGGATTACCAATGACATAAAATCACTTATTATATGCACAAGATTGGTTAAAAACCCTAATTGGATTAGAATAAGCCTAGGGAGGACGAAAATGACCTAAATGTGCAACCAATGACACAAAATCACATATTGGATGCACAAGATTGGTTAAAAACCCTAATTGGATTAGAATAAGCCTAGGCAGGACGAAAATGACCTAAATGTTCAACCAATGACACAAATTGACACAAAATCACATATTGGATGCACAAGATTGGATAAAAATCCTAAGTGGATTAGAATAAGCCTGGGGAGGACGAAAATGACCTAAATGTTCAACCTATGACACAAAATGACACAAAATCACATATTGGATGCATAAGATTGGTTAAAAACCCTAATTGGATTAGAATAAGCCTAGCGAGGACAAAAATGACCTAATTGGATTACCAATGACATAAAATCACTTATTATATGCACAAGATTGGTTAAAAACCATAATTGCATTAGAATAAGCCTAGGGAGGACGAAAATGACCTAAATGTGCAACCAATGACACAAAATCACATATTGGATGCACAAGATTGGTTAAAAACCCTAATTGGATTAGAATAAGCCTAGGGAGGACGAAAATGACCTAAATGTTCAACCAATGACAGAAAATCACATATTGGATGCACAAGATTGGTTAAAAACCCTAATTGGATTAGAATAAGCCTAGGGAGGACAAAAATGACCTAAATATTCAACCAATGACACAAAATGACACAAAATCACATATTGGATGCACAAGATTGGTTAAAAACCCTAATTGAATTAGAATAAGCCTAGCGAGGTCGAAAATGACCTAATTGGGTTACCAATGAAATAAAATCACTTATTATATGCACAAGATTGGTTAAAAACCCTAATTGGATTAGAATAAGCCTAGGGAGGACGAAAATGACCTAAATGTGCAACCAATGACACAAAATCACATATTGGATGCACAAGATTGGTTAAAAACCCTAATTGGATTAGAATAAGCCTAGGGAGGACGAAAATGACGTCAATGTGCAACCAATGACACAAAATCACATATTGGATGCATAAGATTGGTTAAAAACCCTAATTAGATTAGAATAAGCCTAGGGAGGACGAAAATGGCCTAAATGTTCAACCAATAACACAAAATGACACAAAATCACATATTGGATGCATAAGATTGGTTAAAAATTCTACTTGGATTAGCATAAGCCTAGCGAGGACGAAAATGACCTAATTGGATTACCAATGACATAAAATCACTTATTATATGCACAAGATTGGTTAAAAACCCTAATTGGATTAGAATAAGCCTAGGGAGGACGAAAATGACCTAAATGTGCAACCAATGACACAAAATCACATATTGGATGCACAAGATTGGTTAAAAACCCTAATTGGATTAGAATAAGCCTAGGGAGGACGAAAATGACCTAAATGTGCAACCGATGACACAAAGTCACATATTGGATGCACAAGATTGGTTAAAAACCCTAATTGGATTACAATAAGCCTAGCGAGGACGAAAATGACCTAATTGGATTACCAATGACACAAAATGACACAAAATCACATATTGGATGCATAAGATTGGTTAAAAACCCTAATTGGATTAGAATAAGCCTAGCGAGAACGAAAATGACCTAATTGGTTTACCAATGACACAAAATCACTTATTATATGCACAAGATTGGTTAAAAACCCTAATTGGATTAGAATAAGCCTAGGGAGGACGAAAATGACCTAAATGTGCAACCAATGACACAAAATCACATATTGGATGCACAAGATTGGTTAAAAACCCTAATTGGATTAGAATAAGCCTAGGGAGGACATAAATGACCTAAATTTTCAACCAATGACACAAAGTCACATATTGGATGCACAAGATTGGTTAAAAACCCTAATTGGATAAGAATAAGTCTAGCGAGGACGAAAATGAACTTATTGGATTACCAATGACACAAAATCACTTATTATATGCACAAGATTGGTTAAAAACCCTAATTGGATTAGAATAAGCCTAGGGAGGACGAAAATGACCTAAATGTGCAACCAATGACACAAAATCACATATTGGATGCACAAGATTGGTTAAAAACCCTAATTGGATTAGAATAAGCCTAGGGAGGACGAAAATGACCTAAATGTTCAACCAATGACACAAATTGACACAAAATCACATATTGGATGCACAAGATTGGATAAAAATCCTAAGTGGATTAGAATAAGCCTGGGGAGGACGAAAATGACCTAAATGTTCAACCAATGACACAAAAACACATATTGGATGCACAAGATTGGTTAAAAACCGTAATTGGATTAGAATAAGCCTAGGGAGGACGAAAATGACCTAAATGTGCAGCCAATGACACAAAATCACATATTGGATGCATAAGATTGGTTAAAAACCCTAATTGGATTAGAATAAGCCTAGGGAGGACCAAAATGACCTAAATGTTCAACCAATGACACAAAGTCACATATTGGATGCACAAGATTGGTTAAAAACCCTAATTGGATTAGAATAAGTCTAGCGAGGAAGAAAATGAACTTATTGGATTACCAATGACAGAAAATCACTTATTATATGCACAAGATTGGTTAAAAACCCTAATTGGATTAGAATAAGCCTAGGGAGGACGAAAATGACCTAAATGTGCAACCAATGACACAAAATCACATATTGGATGCACAAGATTGGTTAAAAACCCTAATTGGATTAGAAGAAGCCTAGGGAGGACGAAAGTGACCTAAATGTTCAACCAATGACACAAAATGACAATAAATCTCATATTGGATGCACAAGATTGATTAAAACCCTAATTGGATTAGAATAAGCCTAGCGAGGACGAAAATGACCTAATTGGATTACCAATGACACAAAATCACTTATTATATGCACAAGATTGGTTAAAAACCCTAATTGGATTAGAATAAGCCTAGGGAGGACGAAAATGACCTAAATGTGCAACCAATGACACTAAATCACATATTGGATGCACAAGATTGATTAAAAACACTAATTGGATTAGAATAAGCCTAGGGAGGACGAAAATGACCTAAATGTGCAACCAATGACACAAAATCACATATTGGATGCACAAGATTGGTTAAAAACCCTAATTGGATTACAATAAGCCTAGCGAGGACGAAAATGACCTAATTGGATTACCAATGACACAAAATGACACAAAATCATATATTGGATGCATAAGATTGGTTAAAAACCCTAATTGGATTAGAATAAGCCTAGGGAGAAAAAAAATTACCTAAGTGTGCAACCAATGACACAAAATCACATATTGGATGCACAAGATTGGTTAAAAACGCTAATTGGATTAGAATAAGCCTAGGGAGGACGAAAATGACCTAAATGTTCAACCAGTGACCAAAAATGACACAAAATCACATATTGGATGCACAATAATGGTTAAAAACCCTAATTGGATTAGAATAAGCCTAGCGAGGACGAAAATGACCTAATTGGATTACCAATGACACAAAATCCCTTATTATATGCACAAGATTGGTTAAAAACCCTAATTGGATTAGAATAAGCCTAGGGAGGACGAATATGACCTAAATGTTCAACCAATGACACAAAATAACACAAAATCACATATTGGATGCACAAGATTGTTTAAAAACCCTAATTTGATTAGAATAAGCCTAGGGAGGACGAAAATGACCTAAATGTTTAACCAGTGACACAAAATGACACAAAATCACATATTGGATGCACAAGATTTGTTAAAAACCCTAATTGGATTAGAATAACCCTAGCGAGGACGAAAATGACCTAATTGGATTACCAAGGACACAAAATAACTTATTATATGCACAAGATTGGTTAAAAACCCTAATTGGATTAGAATAAGCCTAGGGAGGACGAAAATGACCTAAATGTGCATCCAATGACACAAAATCACATATTGGATGCACAAGATTGGTTAAAAACCCTAATTGGATTAGAATAAGCCTAGGGAGGACCAAAATGACCTAAATGTTCAACCGATGACACAAAGTCACATATTGGATGCACAAGATTGGTTAAAAACCCTAATTGGATTAGAATAAGTCTAGCGAGGAAGAAAATGAACTTATTGGATTACCAATGAGAAAAAATCACTTATTATATGCACAAGATTGGTTAAAAACCCTAATTGGATTAGAATAAGCCTAGGGAGGACTAAATGACCTAAATGTGCAACCAATGACACAAAATCACATATTGGATGCACAAGATTGGTTAAAAACCCTAATTGGATTAGAATAAGCCTAGGGAGGACGAAAATGACCTAAATGTTCAACCAATAACACAAAATGACATAAAATCACATATTGAATGCACAAGATTGGTTAAAACCCCTAATTGGATTAGAATCAGCCAAGGGAAGACGAAAATGACCTAAATGTTCAACCAATGACACAAAATCACATATTGGATGCACAAGATTGGTTAAAAACCCTAATTGGATTAGAATAAGCCTAGGGAGGACGAAAATGACCTAAATGTTCAACCAATGACACACAATGACACAAAATCACATATTGGATGCACAAGATTGGTTAAAAACCCTAATTGGATTAGAATAAGCCTAGGGAGGACGAAAATGACCTAAATGTTCAACCAATGATACAAAATGACACAAAATCACATATTGGATGCACAAGATTGGTTAAAAACCCTAATTGGATTAGAATAAGCCTAGCGAGGACGAAAATGACCTAATTGGATTACCAATGACACAAAATCACTTATTATATGCACAAGATTGGTTAAAAACCCTAATTGGATTAGACTAAGCCTAGGGAGGACGAAAATGACCTAAATGTGCAACCAATGACACAAAATCACATATTGGATGCACAAGATTGTTTAAAAACCCTAATTGGATTACAATAAGCCTAGCGAGGACGAAAATGACCTAATTGGATTACCAATGACAATAAATGACACAAAATCACATATTGGATGCATAAGATTGCTTAAAAACCCTAATAGGATTAGAATAAGCCTAGCGAGGACGAAAATGACCTAATTGGATTACCAATGACACAAAATCACTTATTATATGCACAAGATTGGTTAAAAACCCTAATTGGATTAGAATAAGCCTAGGGAGGACGAAAATGACCTAAATGTGCAACCAATGACACAAAATCACATATTGGATGCACAAGATTGGTTAAAAACCCTAATTGGATTACAATAAGCCTAGCGAGGACAAAAATGACCTAATTGGATTACCAATGACACAAAATCACATATTGGATGCATAAGATTGGTTAAAAACCCTAATTGGATTAGAATAAGCCTAGAGAGGACGAAAATGACCTAATATGATTACCAATGACACAAAATGACTTATTATATGCACAAGATTGGTTAAAAACCCTAATTGGATTACAATAAGCCTAGCGAGGACGAAAATGACCTAATTGGATTACCAATGACACAAAATGACACAAAATCACATATTGGATGCATAAGATTGGTTAAAAACCCTAATTGGATTAGAATAAGCCTAGAGAGGACGAAAATGACCTAATTGGATTTCCAATGACACAAAATGACTTATTATATGCACAAGATTGGTTAAAAACCCTAATTGGATTAGAATACGCCTAGGGAGTACGAAAATGACCTAAAGGTGCAACCAATGACAAAAAATCACATATTGGATGCCCAAGATTGGTTAAAAACCCTAATTGGATTAGAACAAGCCTAGGGAGGACGAAAATGACCTAAATGTTCAACCAATGACACAAAATCACATATTGGATGCACAAGATTGGTTAAAAACCCTAATTGGATTAGAATAAGCCTAGGGAGGACGAAAATGACCTAAATGTGCAACCAATGACACAAAATCACATATTGGATGCACAAGATTGGTTAAAAACCCTAATTGGATTAGAATAAGCCTAGCGAGGACGAAAATGACCTAAATGTTCAATCAATGACAAAAAATCACATATTAGATGCACAAGATTGGTTAAAAACCCTAATTGGATTAGAATAAGCCTAGGGAGGACGAAAATGACCTAAATGTTCAACCAATGACACAAAATCACATATTAGATGCACAAGATTGGTTAAAAACCCTAATTGGATTAGAATAAGCCTAGGGAGGACGAAAATGACCTAAATGTTCAACCAATGACACAAAATCACATATTGGATGCACAAGATTTGTTAAAAACCCTAATTGGATTAGAATAAGCCTAAGGAGGACGAAAATGACCTAAATGTTCAACCAATGACACAAAATCACATATTGGATGCACAAGATTGGTTAAAAACCCTAATTGGATTAGAATAAGCCTAGGGAGGACCAAAATGACCTAAATGTTCAACCAATGACACAAAGTCACATATTGGATGCACAAGATTGGTTAAAAACCCTAATTGGATTAGAATAAGTCTAGCGAGGAAGAAAATGAACTTATTGGATTACCAATGATAAAAAATCACTTATTATATGCACAAGATTGGTTAAAAACCCTAATTGGATTAGAATAAGCCTAGGGAGGACGAAAATGACCTAAATGTGCAACCAATGACACAAAATCACATATTGGATGCACAAGATTGGTTAAAAACCCTAATTGGATTAGAATAAGCCTAGGGAGGACGAAAATGACCAAAATGTTCAACCAATGACACAAAATGACACAAAATCACATATTGGATGCACAAGATTGGTTAAAAACCCTAATTGGATTAGAATAAGCCTAGAGAGGACGAAAATGACCTAAATGTGCAACCAATGACACAAAATCACATATTGGATGCACAAGATTGGTTAAAAACCCTAATTGGATTAGAATAAGCCTAGGGAGGACGAAAATGACCTAAATGTGCAACCAATGACACAAAATCACATATTGGATGCACAAGATTGGTTAAAAACCCTAATTGGATTAGAACAAGCCTAGGAAGGAAGAAAATGATCAAAATATTCAACTAATGACACAAAATGACACAAAATAGAATATTGGATGCACTAGATTGGATAAAATCCCTAATTGGATTAGAATAAGCCTAGCGAGGACGAAAATGACCTAATTGGATTACCAATGACACAAAATGACACAAAATCACATATTGGATGCATAAGATTTGTTACAAACCCTAATTGAATTAGAATAAGCCTAGCGAGGACGAAAATGACCTAATTGGATAACCAATGACACAAAATCACTTATTATACGCACAAGATTGGTTAAAAACCCTAATTGGATTAAAATAAAACTTGGGAGGACGAAAATGACCTAATGTGCAACTAATGACACAATCTCATATTGGATGCCCAAGATTGGTTAAAAACCCTAATTGGATTAGAACAAGCCTAGGGAGGACGAAAATGACCTAAATATTCAAGCAATGACACAAAATGACACAAAATCACATATTGGATGCACAAGATTGGTTAAAAACCCTAATTGGATTAGAATAAGCCTAGGGAGGACGAAAATGACCTAAATTTACAACCAATGACACAAAATCACATATTGGATGCACAAGATTGGTAAAAAACCCTAATTGGATTAGCATAAGCCTAGGGAGGACGAAAATGACCTAAATGTTCAACCAATGACACAAAATGACACAAAATCACATATTGGATGCACAAGATTGGTTAAAAACCCTAATTGGATTAGAATAAGCCTAGGGAGGACGAAAATGACCTAAATGTGCAACCAATGACACAAAATCACATATTGGATGCACAAGATTGGTTAAAAACCCTAATTGGATTACAATAAGCCTAGCGAGGACGAAAATGACCTAATTGGATTACCAATGACACAAAATGACACAAAATCATATATTGGATGCATAAGATTGGTTAAAAACCCTAATTGGATTAGAATAAGCCTAGGGAGAAAAAAAATTACCTAAGTGTGCAACCAATGACACAAAATCACATATTGGATGCACAAGATTGGTTAAAAACGCTAATTGGATTAGAATAAGCCTAGGGAGGACGAAAATGACCTAAATGTTCAACCAGTGACCAAAAATGACACAAAATCACATATTGGATGCACAATAATGGTTAAAAACCCTAATTGGATTAGAATAAGCCTAGCGAGGACGAAAATGACCTAATTGGATTACCAATGACACAAAATCCCTTATTATATGCACAAGATTGGTTAAAAACCCTAATTGGATTAGAATAAGCCTAGGGAGGACGAAAATGACCTAAATGTTCAACCAATGACACAAAATAACACAAAATCACATATTGGATGCACAAGATTGTTTAAAAACCCTAATTTGATTAGAATAAGCCTAGGGAGGACGAAAATGACCTAAATGTTCAACCAGTGACACAAAATGACACAAAATCACATATTGGATGCACAAGATTGGTTAAAAACCCTAATTGGATTAGAATAAGCCTAGCGAGGACGAAAATGACCTAATTGGATTACCAATGACACAAAATCACTTATTATATGCACAAGATTGATTAAAAACCCTAATTGGATTAGAATAAGCCTAGGGAGGACGAAAATGACCTAATTGTTCAACCAATGACACAAAATGACACAAAATCACATATTGGATGCACAAGATTGTTTAAAAACCCTAATTGGATTAGAATAAGCCTAGCTAGGACGAAAATGACCTAATTGGATTACCAATGACACAAAATAACTTATTATATGCACAAGATTGGTTAAAAACCCTAATTGGATTAGACTAAGCCTAGGGAGGACGAAAATGACCTAAATGTGCAACCAATGACACAAAATCACATATTGGATGCACAAGATTGTTTAAAAACCCTAATTGGATTACAATAAGCCTAGCGAGGACGAAAATGACCTAATTGGATTACCAATGACAATAAATGACACAAAATCACATATTGGATGCATAAGATTGCTTAAAAACCCTAATAGGATTAGAATAAGCCTAGCGAGGACGAAAATGACCTAATTGGATTACCAATGACACAAAATCACTTATTATATGCACAAGATTGGTTAAAAACCCTAATTGGATTAGAATAAGCCTAGGGAGGACGAAAATGACCTAAATGTGCAACCAATGACACAAAATCACATATTGGATGCACAAGATTGGTTAAAAACCCTAATTGGATTACAATAAGCCTAGCGAGGACAAAAATGACCTAATTGGATTACCAATGACACAAAATCACATATTGGATGCATAAGATTGGTTAAAAACCCTAATTGGATTAGAATAAGCCTAGAGAGGACGAAAATGACCTAATATGATTACCAATGACACAAAATGACTTATTATATGCACAAGATTGGTTAAAAACCCTAATTGGATTACAATAAGCCTAGCGAGGACGAAAATGACCTAATTGGATTACCAATGACACAAAATGACACAAAATCACATATTGGATGCATAAGATTGGTTAAAAACCCTAATTGGATTAGAATAAGCCTAGAGAGGACGAAAATGACCTAATTGGATTTCCAATGACACAAAATGACTTATTATATGCACAAGATTGGTTAAAAACCCTAATTGGATTAGAATACGCCTAGGGAGTACGAAAATGACCTAAAGGTGCAACCAATGACAAAAAATCACATATTGGATGCCCAAGATTGGTTAAAAACCCTAATTGGATTAGAACAAGCCTAGGGAGGACGAAAATGACCAAAATATTCAACTAATGACACAAAATGATACAAAATCACATATTGGATGCACAAGATTGGTTCAAAACCCTAATTGGAATAGAATAAGCCTAGGGAGGACAAAAATGACCTAAATGTGCAACCAATGACACAAAATCACATATTGGATGCACAAGATTGGTTAAAAACCCTAATTGGATTAGAATAAGCCTAGGGAGGACGAAAATGACCTAAATGTTCAACCAATGACACAAAATGACACAAAATCACATATTGCATGCACAAGATTGGTTAAAAATCCTAATTGGATTAGAATTAGCCTAGGGAGGACGAAAATGACCTAAATGTTCAACCAATGACAAAAAATGACACAAAATCACATATTGGATGCACAAGATTGTTTAAAAACCCTAATTGGATTAGAATAAGCCTAGGGAGGACGAAAATGACCTAAATGTTCAACCAATGACACAAAATGACACAAAATCACATATTGGTTGCACAAGATTGGTTAAAAACCCTAATTGGATTAGAATAAGCCTAGGGAGGACGAAATGACCTAAATGTTCAACCAATGACACAAAATCACATATTGGATGCACAAGATTGGTTAAAAACCCAAATTGGATTAGAATAAGCCTAGGGAGGACGAAAATGACCTAAATTATCAACCAATGGCACAAAATGACACAACATCACATATTGGTTGCACAAGATTGGTTAAAAACCCTAATTGGATTAGAATAAGCCTAGGGAGGACGAAAATGACCTAAATGTTTAACCAATGACACAAAATCACATATTGCATGCACAAGATTGATTAAAAACCCTAATTGGATTAGAATAAGCCTAGGGAGGACGAAAATGACCTAAATGTTCAACCAATGACACAAAATCACATATTGGATGCACAAGATTGTTTAAAAACCCTAATTGGATTAGAATAAGCCTAGCTAGGACGAAAATGACCTAATTGGATTACCAATGACACAAAATCACTTATTATATGCACAAGATTGGTTAAAAACCCTAATTGGATTAGACTAAGCCTAGGGAGGACGAAAATGACCTAAATGTGCAACCAATGACACAAAATCACATATTGGATGCACAAGATTGTTTAAAAACCCTAATTGGATTACAATAAGCCTAGCGAGGGCGAAAATGACCTAATTGGATTACCAATGACAATAAATGACACAAAATCACATATTGGATGCATAAGATTGCTTAAAAACCCTAATAGGATTAGAATAAGCCTAGCGAGGACGAAAATGACCTAATTGGATTACCAATGACACAAAATCACTTATTATA
The DNA here is from genome assembly GCA_037974755.1 of Cicer yamashitae. Classification (NCBI taxonomy): domain Eukaryota; kingdom Viridiplantae; phylum Streptophyta; class Magnoliopsida; order Fabales; family Fabaceae; genus Cicer; species Cicer yamashitae. The sequence goes on along the minus strand of JBBPBQ010020321.1, from coordinate 10,663,184 downwards.
TGCACAAGATTGGTTAAAAACCCTAATTGGATTAGAATAAGCCTAGGGAGGACGAAAATGACCTAAATGTGCAACCAATGACACAAAATCACATATTGGATGCACAAGATTGGATAAAAACCCTAATTGGATTAGCATAAGCCTAGGGAGGACGAAAATGACCTAAATGTTCAACCAATGACACAAAATGACACAAAATCACATATTGGATGCACAAGATTGGTTAAAAACCCTAATTGGATTAGAATAAGCCTAGGGAGGACGAAAATGACCTAAATGTGCAACCAATGACACAAAATCACATATTGGATGCACAAGATTGGTTAAAAACCCTAATTGGATTAGAATAAGCCTAGGGAGGACGAAAATGACCTAAATGTTCAACCAATGACACAATATCACATATTGCATGCACAAGATTGGTTAAAAACCCTAATTGGATTAGAATAAGCCTAGGGAGGACGAAAATGACCTAAATGTTCAACCAATGACACAAAATCACATATTGGATGCACAAGATTGGTTAAAAACCCTAATTGGATTAGAATAAACCCAAGGAGGACGAAAATGACCTAAATGTTCAACCAATGACATAAAATGACACAAAATCACATATTGGATTCACAAGATTGGTTAAAAACCCTAATTGGATTAGAATAAGCCTAGGGAGGACGAAAATGACCTAAATGTTCAACCAATGACACAAAATAACATATTGGATGCACAAGATTGGTTAAAAACCCTAATTGGATTAGAATAAGCCTAGGGAGGACGAAAATGACCTAAATGTGCAACCAATGACACAAAATCACATATTGGATGCACAAGATTGGTTAAAAACCCTAATTGGATTACAATAAGCCTAGCGAGGACGAAAATAACCTAATTGGATCACCAATGACACAAAATGACACAAAATCACATATTGGATGCATAAGATTGGTCAAAAACCCTAATTGGATTACAATAAGCCTAGCGAGGACGAAAATGACCTAATTGGATTACCAATGACACAAAATCACTTATTATATGCACAAGATTGGTTAAAAACCCTAATTGGATTAGAATACGCCTAGGGAGTACGAAAATGACCTAAAGGTGCAACCAATGACAAAAAATCACATATTGGATGCCCAAGATTGGTTAAAAACCCAAATTGGATTAGAATAAGCCTAGGGAGGACGAAAATGACCTAAAGGTGCAACCAATGACACAAAATCACATATTGGATGCACAAGATTGGTTAAAAACCCTAATTGGATTAGAATAAGCCTAGGGAGGACGAAAATGACCTAAATGTGCAACCAATGACACAAAATCACATATTGGATGCACAAGATTGGTTAAAAACCCTAATTGGATTACAATAAGCCTAGAGAGGACGAAAATGACCTAATTGGATCACCAATGACACAAAATGACTTATTATATGCACAAGATTGGTTAAAAACCCTAATTGGATTAGAATACGCCTAGGGAGTACGAAAATGACCTAAAGGTGCAACCAATGACAAAAAATCACATATTGGATGCCCAAGATTGGTTAAAAACCCTAATTGGATTAGAACAAGCCTAGGGAGGACGAAAATGACCTAAATGTTCAACCAATGACACAAAATCACATATTGGATGCACAAGATTGGTTAAAAACCCTAATTGGATTAGAATAAGCCTAGGGAGGACGAAAATGACCTAAATTTTCAACCAATGACACAAAAACACATATTGGATGCACAAGATTGGTTAAAAACCCTAATTGGATTAGAATAAGCCTAGGGAGGACGAAAATGACCTAAATGTGCAACCAATGACACAAAATCACATATTGGATGCACAAGATTGGTTAAAAACCCTAATTGGATTAGAATAAGCCTAGGGAGGACGAAAATGACCTAAATGTTCAACCAATGACACAAATTCACATATTGGATGCACAAGATTGGTTAAAAACCCTAATTGGATTAGAATAAGCCTAGGGAGGACGAAAATGACCTAAATGTGCAACCAATGACACAAAATCACATATTGGATGCACAAGATTGGTTAAAAACCCTAATTGGATTAGAAGAAGCCTAGGGAGGACGAAAGTGACCTAAATGTTCAACCAATGACACAAAATGACAATAAATCTCATATTGGATGCACAAGATTGATTAAAACCCTAATTGGATTAGAATAAGCCTAGCGAGGACGAAAATGACCTAATTGGATTACCAATGACACAAAATCACTTATTATATGCACAAGATTGGTTAAAAACCCTAATTGGATTAGAATAAGCCTAGGGAGGACGAAAATGACCTAAATGTGCAACCAATGACACTAAATCACATATTGGATGCACAAGATTGATTAAAAACACTAATTGGATTAGAATAAGCCTAGGGAGGACGAAAATGACCTAAATGTGCAACCAATGACACAAAATCACATATTGGATGCACAAGATTGGTTAAAAACCCTAATTGGATTACAATAAGCCTAGCGAGGACGAAAATGACCTAATTGGATTACCAATGGCACAAAATGACACAAAATCACATATTGGATGCATAAGATTGGTTAAAAACCCTAATTGGATTAGAATAAGCCTAGAGAGGACGAAAATGACCTAATTGGATTACCAATGACACAAAATGACTTATTATATGCACAAGATTGGTTAAAAACCCTAATTGGATTAGAATACGCCTAGGGAGTACGAAAATGACCTAAAGGTGCAACCAATGACAAAAAATCACATATTGGATGCCCAAGATTGGTTAAAAACCCTAATTGGATTAGAACAAGCCTAGGGAGGACGAAAATGACCAAAATATTCAACTAATGACACAAAATGATACAAAATCACATATTGGATGCACAAGATTGGTTCAAAACCCTAATTGGAATAGAATAAGCCTAGGGAGGACAAAAATGACCTAAATGTGCAACCAATGACACAAAATCACATATTGGATGCACAAGATTGGTTAAAAACCCTAATTGGATTAGAATAAGCCTAGGGAGGACGAAAATGACCTAAATGTTCAACCAATGACACAAAATGACACAAAATCACAACAAGATTGGTTAAAAACCCTAATTGGATTAGAATAAGCCTAGGGAGGACGAAAATGACCTAAATGTTCAACCAATGACACAAAATGACACAAAATCACATATTGGATGCTCAAGATTGGTTAAAAACCCTAATTGGATTAGAATAAGCCTAGGGAGGACGAAAATGACCTAAATGTTCAACCAATGACACAAAATGACACAAAATCACATATTGGTTGCACAAGATTGGTTAAAAACCCTAATTGGATTAGAATAAGCCTAGGGAGGACGAAATGACCTAAATGTTCAACCAATGACACAAAATCACATATTGGATGCACAAGATTGGTTAAAAACCCAAATTGGATTAGAATAAGCCTAGGGAGGACGAAAATGACCTAAATTATCAACCAATGGCACAAAATGACACAACATCACATATTGGTTGCACAAGATTGGTTAAAAACCCTAATTGGATTAGAATAAGCCTAGGGAGGACGAAAATGACCTAAATGTTTAACCAATGACACAAAATCACATATTGCATGCACAAGATTGATTAAAAACCCTAATTGGATTAGAATAAGCCTAGGGAGGACGAAAATGACCTAAATGTTCAACCAATGACACAAAATCACATATTGGATGCACAAGATTGTTTAAAAACCCTAATTGGATTAGAATAAGCCTAGCTAGGACGAAAATGACCTAATTGGATTACCAATGACACAAAATCACTTATTATATGCACAAGATTGGTTAAAAACCCTAATTGGATTAGACTAAGCCTAGGGAGGACGAAAATGACCTAAATGTGCAACCAATGACACAAAATCACATATTGGATGCACAAGATTGTTTAAAAACCCTAATTGGATTACAATAAGCCTAGCGAGGACGAAAATGACCTAATTGGATTACCAATGACAATAAATGACACAAAATCACATATTGGATGCATAAGATTGCTTAAAAACCCTAATAGGATTAGAATAAGCCTAGCGAGGACGAAAATGACCTAATTGGATTACCAATGACACAAAATCACTTATTATATGCACAAGATTGGTTAAAAACCCTAATTGGATTAGAATAAGCCTAGGGAGGACGAAAATGACCTAAATGTGCAACCAATGACACAAAATCACATATTGGATGCACAAGATTGGTTAAAAACCCTAATTGGATTACAATAAGCCTAGCGAGGACAAAAATGACCTAATTGGATTACCAATGACACAAAATCACATATTGGATGCATAAGATTGGTTAAAAACCCTAATTGGATTAGAATAAGCCTAGAGAGGACGAAAATGACCTAATATGATTACCAATGACACAAAATGACTTATTATATGCACAAGATTGGTTAAAAACCCTAATTGGATTACAATAAGCCTAGCGAGGACGAAAATGACCTAATTGGATTACCAATTACACAAAATGACACAAAATCACATATTGGATGCATAAGATTGGTTAAAAACCCTAATTGGATTAGAATAAGCCTAGAGAGGACGAAAATGACCTAATATGATTACCAATGACACAAAATGACTTATTATATGCACAAGATTGGTTAAAAACCCTAATTGGATTACAATAAGCCTTGCGAGGACGAAAATGACCTAATTGGATTACCAATGACACAAAATGACACAAAATCACATATTGGATGCATAAGATTGGTTAAAAACCCTAATTGGATTAGTATAAGCCTAGAGAGGACGAAAATGACCTAATTGGATTACCAATGACACAAAATCACTTATTATATGCACAAGATTGGTTAAAAACCCTAATTGGATTAGAATACGCCTAGGGAGTACGAAAATGACCTAAAGGTGCAACCAATGACAAAAAATCACATATTGGATGCACAAGATTGGTTAAAAACCCTAATTAGATTACAACAAGCCTAGGGAGGACGAAAATGACCTAGATATTCCACTAATGACACAAAATGACACAAAATCACATATTGGATGCACAAGATTGGTTAAAAACCCTAATTGGATGAGAATAAGCCTAGGGAGGACGAAAATGACCTAAATGTTCAACCAGTGACCCAAAATCACACAAAATCACATATTGGATGCACAAGATTGGTTAAAAACCCTAATTGGATTAGAATAAGCCTAGCGAGGACGAAAATGACCTAATTGGATTACCAATGACACAAAATCACTTATTATATGCACAAGATTGATTCAAAACCCTAATTGGATTAGAATAAGCCTAGGGAGGATGAAAATGACCTAATTGTTCAACCAATGACACAAAATGACATAAAATCACATATTGGATGCACAAGATTGGTTAAAAACCCTAATTGGATTTCAACAAGCTTAGGGAGGACGAAAATGACCTAGATATTCCACTAATGACACAAAATGACACAAAATCACATATTGGATGCACAAGATTGGTTAAAAACCCTAATTGGATGAGAATAAGCCTAGGGAGGACGAAAATGACCTAAATGTTCAACTAGTGACCCAAAATCACACAAAATCACATATTGGATGCACAAGATTGGTTAAAAACCCTAATTGGATTAGAATAAGCCTAGCGAGGACGAAAATGACGTAATTGGATTACCAATGACACAAAATCACTTATTATATGCACAAGATTGATTCAAAACCCTAATTGGATTAGAATAAGCCTAGGGAGGATGAAAATGACCTAATTGTTCAACCAATGACACAAAATGACACAAAATCACATATTGGATGCACAAGATTGGTTAAAAACCCTAATTGGATTACAACAAGCCTAGGGAGGACGAAAATGACCTAGATATTCCACTAATGACACAAAATGACACAAAATCACATATTGGATGCACAAGATTGGTTAAAAACCCTAATTGGATGAGAATAAGCCTAGGGAGGACGAAAATGACCTAAATGTTCAACCAGTGACCCAAAATCACACAAAATCACATATTGGATGCACAAGATTGGTTAAAAACCCTAATTGGATTAGAATAAGCCTAGCGAGGACGAAAATGACCTAATTGGATTACCAATGACACAAAATAACTTATTATATGCACAAGATTGGTTAAAAACCCTAATTGGATGAGAATAAGCCTAGGGAGGACGAAAATGACCTAAATGTGCAACCAATGACACAAAATCACATATTGGATACACAAGATTGGTTAAAAACCCTAATTGGATTAGAATAAGCCTAGGGAGGACGAAAATGACCTAAATGTTCAACCAATGACACAAAATCACATATTGGATGCACAAGATTGGTTAAAAACCCTAATTGGATTAGAATAAGCCTAGGGAGGATGAAAGTGACCTAAATGTTCAACCAATGACACAAAATGACACAAAATCACATATTGGATGCACAAGATTGGTTAAAAACCCTAATTGGATTAGAATAAGCCTAGGGAGGACGAAACTGACCTAAATGTTCAACCAATGACACAAAATCACATATTGGATGCACAAGATTGGTTCAAAACCCTAATTGGATTAGAATAAGCCTCGGGAGGACGAAAATGACCTAAATGTTCAACCAATGACACAAAATCACATATTGGATGCACAAGATTGGTTAAAAACCCTAATTGGATTAGAATAAGCCTAGGGAGGACGAAAATGACCTAAATGTTCAACCAATGACACAAAATCACATATTGGATGCACAAGATTGGTTAAAAACCCTAATTGGATTAGAATAAGCCTAGGGAGGACGAATATGACCTAAATGTTTAACCAATGACACAAAATGACACAAAATCACATATTGGATGCACAAGATTGGTTAAAAACCCTAATTGGATTAGAATAAGCCTAGGGAGGACGAAAATGACCTAAATGTTCAACCAATGACACAAAATCGCATATTGGATTCACAAGATTGGTTAAAAACCCTAATTGGATTAGAATAAGCCTAGGGAGGACGAAAATGACCTAAATGTTCAACCAATGACACAAAATCACATATTGGATGCACAAGATTGGTTAAAAACCCTAATTGGATTAGAATAAGCCTAGGGAGGACGAAAATGACCTAAATGTTCAACCAATGACACAAAATCACATATTGGATGCACAAGATTGGTTAAAAACCCTAATTGGATTAGAATAAGCCTAGGTAAGACGAAAATGACCTAAATGTTCAACCAATGACACAAAATCACATATTGGATGCACAAGATTGGTTAAAAACCCAAATTGGATTAGAATAAGCCGTGGGAGGAAGAAAATGACCTAAATGTTCAACCAATGACACAAAATGACACAAAATCACATATTGGTTGCACAAGATTGGTTAAAAACCCTAATTGGACTAGAATAAGCCTAGGGAGGACGAAAATGACCTAAATGTTCAACCAATGACACAAAATGACACAAAATCACATATTGGATGCACAAGATTGGTTAAAAACCCTAATTGGATTAGAATAAGCCTAGGGAGGACGAAAATGACCTAAATGTTCAACCAATGTAACAAAATCACATATTGGATGCACAAAATTGGTTAAAAACCCTAATTGGATTAGAATAAGCCTAGGGAGGACGTAAATGACCTAAATGTTCAACCAATGATACAAAATCACACAAAATCACATATTGGATGCACAAGATTGGTTAAAAACCCTAATTGGATTAGAATAAGCCTAGCGAGGACGAAAATGACCTAATTGGATTACCAATGACACAAAATCACTTATTATATGCACAAGATTGGTTAAAAACCCTAATTGGATTAGAATAAGCCTAGGGAGGACGAAAATGACCTAAATGTGCCACCAATGACACAAAATCACATATTGGATGCACAAGATTGGTTAAAAACCCTAATTGGATTAGAATAAGCCTAGGGAGGACGAAAATGACCTAAATGTGCAACCAATGACACAAAATCACATATTGGATGCACAAGATTGGTTAAAAACCCTAATTGGATTAGAATTAGCCTAGGGAGGACGAAAATGACCTAAATGTGCCACCAATGACACAAAATCACATATTGGATGCACAAGATTGGTTAAAAACCCTAATTGGATTAGAATAAGCCTAGGGAGGACGAAAATGACCTAAATGTGCAACCAATGACACAAAATCACATATTGGATGCACAAGATTGGTTAAAAACCCTAATTGGATTAGAATTAGCCTAGGGAGGACGAAAATGACCTAAATGTGCCACCAATGACACAAAATCTCATATTGGATGCACAAGATTGGTTAAAAACCCTAATTGGATTAGAATAAGCCTAGGGAGGACGAAAATGACCTAAATGTGCAACCAATGACACAAAATCACATATTGGATGCACAAGATTGGTTAAAAACCCTAATTGGATTAGAATAAGCCTAGGGAGGACGGAAATGACCTAAATGTGCAACCAATGACACAAAATCACATATTGGATGCACAAGATTGGTTTAAAACCCTAATTGGATTAGAATAAGCCTAGGGAGGTCAAAAATGACCTAAATTTTCAACCAATGACAGAAAATGACACAAAATCACATATTTGATGCACAAGATTGGATAAAAATGCTAATTGGATTAGAATAAGCCTAGGGAGGACGAAAATGACCTAAATGTTCAACCAATGACACAAAATGACACAAAATCACTTATTATATGCACAAGATTGGTTATAAACCCTAATTGGATTAGAATAAAACTAGGGAGGAAGAAAATGACCTAAATGTGCAACCAATGACACAATCTCATATTGGATGCCCATGATTGGTTAAAAACCCTAATTGGATTAGAACAAGCCTAGGGAGGACGAAAATGACCTAAATATTCAACCAATGTCACAAAATCAGATATTGGATGCACAAGATTGGTTAAGAACCCTAATTGGATTAGAATAAGCCTAGGGAGGACGAAAATGACCTAAATGTTCAACTAGTGACCCAAAATGACACAAAATCACATATTGGATGCACAAGATTGGTTAAAAACCCTAATTGGATTAGAATAAGCCTAGCGAGGACGAAAATGACCTAAATTTTCAACCAATGACACAAAATCACATATTGGATGCACAAGATTGGTTAAAAACCCTAATTGGATTAGAATAAGCCTAGGGAGGACGAAAATGACCTAAATGTGCAACCAATGACACAAAATCACATATTGGATGCACAAGATTGGTTAAAAACCCTAATCGGATTAGAATAAGCCTAGGGAGGACGAAAATGACCTAAATGTGCAACCAATGACACAAAATCACATATTGGATGCACAAGATTGGTTAAAAACCCTAATTGGATTACAATAAGCCTAGCGAGGACGAAAATGACCTAATTGGATCACCAATGACACAAAATGACACAAAATCACATATTGGATGCATAAGATTGGTCAAAAACCCTAATTGGATTAGAATAAGCCTAGCGAGGACGAAAATGACCTAATTGGATTACCAATGACACAAAATCACTTATTATATGCACAAGATTGGTTAAAAACCCTAATTGGATTAGAATAAGCCTAGGGAGCACTAAAATGACCTAAATGTGCAACCATTGACACAAAATCACATATTGGATGCACAAGATTGGTTAAAAACCCTAATTGGATTAGAATAAGCCTAGGGAGGACGAAAATGACCTAAATGTGCAACCAATGACACAAAATCACATATTGGATGCACAAGATTGGTTAAAAACCCTAATTGGATTACAATAAGCCTAGCGAGGACGAAAATGACCTAATTGGATCACCAATGACACAAAATGACACAAAATCTCATATTGGATGCATAAGATTGGTTAAAAACGCTAATTGGATTAGAATAAGCCTAGGGAGGACGAAAATGACCTAAATGTTCAACCAGTGACCAAAAATGACACAAAATCACATATTGGATGCACAATAATGGTTAAAAACCCTAATTGGATTAGAATAAGCCTAGCGAGGACGAAAATGACCTAATTGGATTACCAATGACACAAAATCCCTTATTATATGCACAAGATTGGTTAAAAACCCTAATTGGATTAGAATAAGCCTAGGGAGGACGAAAATGACCTAAATGTTCAACCAATGACACAAAATAACACAAAATCACATATTGGATGCACAAGATTGTTTAAAAACCCTAATTTGATTAGAATAAGCCTAGGGAGGACGAAAATGACCTAAATGTTCAACCAGTGACACAAAATGACACAAAATCACATATTGGATGCACAAGATTGGTTAAAAACCCTAATTGGATTAGAATAAGCCTAGCGAGGACGAAAATGACCTAATTGGATTACCAATGACACAAAATCACTTATTATATGCATAAGATTGGTTAAAAACCCTAATTGGATTAGAATAAGCCTAGGGAGGACGAAAATGACCTAAATGTGCAACCAATGACACAAAATCACATATTGGATGCACAAGATTGGTTAAAAACCCTAATTGGATTAGAATAAGCCTAGGGAGGACGAAAATGACCTAAATGTGCAACCAATGACACAAAATCACATATTGGATGCACAAGATTGCTTAAAAACCCTAATTGGATTACAATAAGCCTAGCGAGGACGAAAATGACCTAATTGGATCACCAATGACACAAAATGACACAAAATCACATATTGGATGCATAAGATTGGTCAAAAACCCTAATTGGATTAGAATAAGCCTAGCGAGGACGAAAATGACCTAATTGGATTACCAATGACACAAAATCACTTATTATATGCACAAGATTGGTTAAAAACCCTAATTGGATTAGAATAAGCCTAGGGAGCACTAAAATGACCTAAATGTGCAACCATTGACACAAAATCACATATTGGATGCACAAGATTGGTTAAAAACCCTAATTGGATTAGAATAAGCCTAGGGAGGACGAAAATGACCTAAATGTGCAACCAATGACACAAAATCACATATTGGATGCACAAGATTGGTTAAAAACCCTAATTGGATTACAATAAGCCTAGCGAGGACGAAAATGACCTAATTGGATCACCAATGACACAAAATGACACAAAATCTCATATTGGATGCATAAGATTGGTTAAAAACGCTAATTGGATTAGAATAAGCCGAGGGAGGACGAAAATGACCTAAATGTTCAACCAGTGACCAAAAATGACACAAAATCACATATTGGATGCACAATAATGGTTAAAAACCCTAATTGGATTAGAATAAGCCTAGAGAGGACGAAAATGACCTAATTGGATTACAAATGACACAAAATGACTTATTATATGCACAAGATTGGTTAAAAACCCTAATTGGATTAGAATAAAACTAGGGAGGACGAAAATGGCCTAAATGTTCAACCAATCACACAAAATCACATATTGGATGCACAAGATTGGTTAAAAACCCTAATTGGATTAGAATAAGCCTAGGGAGGACGAAATTGACCTAAATGTGCAACCAATGACACAAAATCACTTATTATGTGCACAAGATTGGTTAAAAACCCTAATTGGATTAGAATAAGCCTAGCAAGGACGAAAATGACCTAATTGGAATACCAATGACACAAAAGGACACAAAATCACATATTGGATGCATAAGATGCGTTAACAACCCTAATTGGATTAGAATAAGCCTAGCGAGGACGAAAATGACCTAATTGGATTACCAATGACAGAAAATCACTTATTATATGCACAAGATTGGTTAAGAACCCTAATTGGATTAGAATAAGCCTAGGGAGAAAAAAAATTACCTAAGTGTGCAACCAATGACACAAAATGACACAAAATCACATATTGGATGCACAAGATTGGTTAAAAACGCTAATTGGATTAGAATAAGCCTAGGGAGAACGAAAATGACCTAAATGTTCATCCAATGACACAAAATGACACAAAATCACATATTGGATGCACAAGATTGTTTAAAAACCCTAATTGGATTAGAATAAGCCTACCTAGGACGAAAATGACCAAATTGGATTACCAATGACACAAAATCACTTATTATATGAACAAGATTGGTTAAAAACCATAATTGGATTAGAATAAGCCTAGGGAGAAAAAAAATTACCTAAGTGTGCAACCAATGACACAAAATCACATATTGGATGCACAAGATTGGTTAAAAACCCTAATTGGATTAGAATATGCCTTGGGAGGACGAAAATCACCTAAATGTTCAACCAATGACACAAAATGACACAAAATCACATATTGGATGCACAAGATTGTTTAAAAACCCTAATTGGATTAGAATAAGCCTAGGGAGGACGAAAATGACCTAAATGTTCAACCAGTGACACAAAATGACACAAAATCACATATTGGATGCACAAGATTGTTTAAAAACCCTAATTGGATTAGAATAAGCCTAGCTAGGACGAAAATGACCTAATTGGATTACCAATGACACAAAATCACTTATTATATGCACAAGATTGGTTAAAAACCCTAATTGGATTAGACTAAGCCTAGGGAGGACGAAAATGACCTAAATGTGCAACCAATGACACAAAATCACATATTGGATGCACAAGATTGTTTAAAAACCCTAATTGGATTACAATAAGCCTAGCGAGGACGAAAATGACCTAATTGGATTACCAATGACAATAAATGACACAAAATCACATATTGGATGCATAAGATTGCTTAAAAACCCTAATAGGATTAGAATAAGCCTAGCGAGGACGAAAATGACCTAATTGGATTACCAATGACACAAAATCACTTATTATATGCACAAGATTGGTTAAAAACCCTAATTGGATTAGAATAAGCCTAGGGAGGACGAAAATGACCTAAATGTGCAACCAATGACACAAAATCACATATTGGATGCACAAGATTGGTTAAAAACCCTAATTGGATTAGAATAAGCCTAGGGAGGACGAAAATGTCCTAAATGTGCAACCGATGACACAAAGTCACATATTGGATGCACAAGATTGGTTAAAAACCCTAATTGGATTAGAATAAGCCTAGGGAGGACGAAAATGACCTAAATGTTCAACCACTGACCCAAAATGACACAAAATCACATATTGGATGCACAAGAATGGTTAAAAACCCTAATTGGATTAGAATAAGCCTAGCGAGGACGAAAATGACCTAATTGGATTACCAATGACACAAAATCACTTATTATATGCACAAGATTGGTTAAAAACCCTAATTGGATTAGAATAAGCCTAGAGAGGATGAAAATGACCTAAATGTGCAACCAATGACACAAAATCACATATTGGATGCAAAAGATAGATTAAACAACCCTAATTGGATTAGAATAAGCCTAGGGAGGACGAAAATGACCTAAATGTTCAACCAATGACACAAAATCACATATTGGATGCACAAGATTGGTTAAAAACCCTAATTGGATTAGAATAAGCCTAGGGAGGACGAAAATGAACTAAATGTTCAACAAATGACACAAAATCACATATTGGATGCACAAGATTGGTTAAAAACCCTAATTGGATTAGAATAAGCCTAGGGAGGACGAAAATGACCTAAATGTTCAACCAATGACACAAAATCACATATTGGATGCACAAGATTGGTTAAAAACCCTAATTGGATTAGAATAAGCCTAGGGAGGACGAAAATGACCTAAATGTTCAACCAATGACACAAAATCACATATTGGATGCACAAGATTGGTTAAAAACCCTAATTGGATTAGAATAAGCCTAGGGAGGACAAAAATGACCTAAATATTCAACCGATGACACAAAATCACATATTGGATGCACAAGATTGGTTAAAAACCCTAATTGGATTAGAATAAGCCTAGGGAGGACGAAAATGACCTAAATGTTCAACCAATGACACAAAATCACATATTGGATGCACAAGATTGGTTAAAAACCCTAATTGGATTAGAATAAGCCTAGGGAGGACGAAAATGACCTAAATGTTCAACCAATGACACAAAATCACATATTGGATGCACAAGATTGGTTAAAAACCCTAATTGGATTAGAATAAGCCTAGGGAGGACAAAAATGACCTAAATATTCAACCAATGACAAAAAATCACATATTGGATGCACAAGATTGGTTAAAAACCCTAATTGGATTAGAATAAGCCTAGGGAGGACGAAAATGACCTAAATGTTCAACCAATGACACAAAATCACATATTGGATGCACAAGATTGGTTAAAAACCCTAATTGGATTAAAAAGAGCCTAGGGAGGACGAAAATGACCTAAATCTTCAACCAATGACACAAAATGACACAAAATCACATATTGGATGCACAAGATTGGTTAAAAACCCTAATTGGATTAGAATAAGCCTAGCGAGAACGAAAATGACCTAAATGTTCAACCAATGACACAAAATGACACAAAATCACATTGGATGCACAAGATTGGTTAAAAACCCTAATTGGATTAGAATAAGCCTATGGATGACGAAAATGACCTAAATGTTCAACCAATGACACAAAATCACATATTGGATGCACAAGATTGGTTAAAAACCCTAATTGGATTAGAATAAGCCTAGGGAGGACGAAAATGACCTAAATGTTCAAGCAATGACACAAAATGACATATTGGATGCACAAGATTGGTTAAAAACCCTAATTGGATTAGAATAAGCCTAGGGAGGACGAAAATGACCTAAATGTGCAACCAATGACACAAAATCACATATTGGATGCACAAGATTGGTTAAAAACCATAATTGGATTAGAATAAGCCTAGGGAGGACAAAAATGACCTAAATGTTCAACCAATGACACAAAATGACACAAAATCACATATTGGATGCACAAGATTGGTTAAAAACCCTAATTGGATTAGAATAAGCCTAGCGAGGACGAAAATGACCTAATTGGATTACCAATGACACAAAATCACTTATTATATGCACAAGATTGGTTAAAAACCCTAATTGGATTAGAATAAAACTAGGGAGGAAGAAAATGACCTAAATGTGCAACCAATGACACAATCTCATTGGATGCCCATGATTGGTTAAAAACCCTAATTGGATTAGAACAAGCCTAGGGAGGACGAAAATGACCTAAATATTCAACCAATGTCACAAAATCAGATATTGGATGCACAAGATTGGTTAAGAACCCTAATTGGATTAGAATAAGCCTAGGGAGGACGAAAATGACCTAAATGTTCAACTAGTGACCCAAAATGACACAAAATCACATATTGGATGCACAAGATTGGTTAAAAACCCTAATTGGATTAGAATAAGCCTAGCGAGGACGAAAATGACCTAAATTTTCAACCAATGACACAAAATCACATATTGGATGCACAAGATTGGTTAAAAATCCTAATTGGATTAGAATAAGCCTAGGGAGGACGGAAATGACTTAAATGTGCAACCAATGACACAAAATCACATATTGGATGCACAAGATTGGTTTAAAACCCTAATTGGATAAGAATAAGCCTAGGGAGGTCAAAAATGACCTAAATTTTCAACCAATGACAGAAAATGACACAAAATCACATATTTGATGCACAAGATTGGATAAAAACGCTAATTGGATTAGAATAAGCCTAGGGAGGACGAAAATGACCTAAATGTTCAACCAATGACACAAAATGACACAAAATCACATATTGGATGCACAAGATTGGTTAAAAACCCTAATTGGATTAGAATAAGCCTAGCGAGGACGAAAATGACCTAATTGGATTACCAATGACACAAAATCACTTATTATATGCACAAGATTGGTTAAAAACCCTAATTGGATTAGAATAAAACTAGGGAGGAAGAAAATGACCTAAATGTGCAACCAATGACACAATCTCATATTGGATTCCCATGATTGGTTAAAAACCCTAATTGGATTAGAACAAGCCTAGGGAGGACGAAAATGACCTAAATATTCAACCAATGTCACAAAATCAGATATTGGATGCACAAGATTGGTTAAGAACCCTAATTGGATTAGAATAAGCCTAGGGAGGACGAAAATGACCTAAATGTTCAACTAGTGACCCAAAATGACACAAAATCACATATTGGATGCACAAGATTGGTTAAAAACCCTAATTGGATTAGAATAAGCCTAGCGAGGACGAAAATGACCTAAATTTTCAACCAATGACACAAAATCACATATTGGATGCACAAGATTGGTTAAAAACCCTAATTGGATTAGAATAAGCCTAGGGAGGACGAAAATGACCTAAATGTGCAACCAATGACACAAAATCACATATTGGATGCACAAGATTGGTTAAAAACCTAAATTGGATTAGAATAAGCCTAGGGAGAACGTAAATGACCTAAATGTTCAACCAATAACACAAAACAACACAAAACCACATATTGGATGCATAAGATTTGTTAAAAACCCTAATTGGATTAGAATAAGCCTAGCGAGGACGAAAATGACCAAATTGGATTACCAATGACATAAAATCACTTATTATATGCACAAGATTGGTTAAAAACCCTAATTGGATTAGAATAAGCCTAGGGAGGACGAAAATGACCTAAATGTGCAACCAATGACACAAAATCACATATTGGATGCACAAGATTGGTTAAAAACCCTAATTGGATTAGAATAAGCCTAGGGAGGACGAAAATGACCTAATCGGATTACCAATGACAAAAAATCACTTATTATATGCACAAGATTGGTTAAAAACCCTAATTGGATTAGAATAAGCCTAGGGAGGACGAAAATGACCTAAATGTGCAACCAATGACACAAAATCACATATTGGATGCATAAGATTGGTTAAAAACCCTAAATGGATTAGAATAAGCCTAGGGAGGACGAAAATGACCTAAATGTTCAACCAATGACACAAAATGACACAAAATCACATATTGGATGCACAAGATTGGTTAAAAACCCAAATTGGGTGAGAATAAGCCTAGGGAGGACGAAAATGACCTAAATGTTCAACCAATGACACAAAATGACACAAAATCACATAATGGATGCATAAGATTGGTTAAAAACCCTAATTGGATTAGAATAAGCCTAGCGAGGACGAAAATGACCTAATTGGATTACCAATGACACAAAATCACTTATTATATGCACAAGATTGGTTAAAAACCCTAATTGGATTAGAATAAGCCTAGGGAGGACGAAAATGACCTAAATGTGCAACCAATGACACAAAATCACATATTGGATGCACAAGATTGGTTAAAAACCCTAAATGGATTAGAATAAGCCTAGGGAGGACGAAAATGACCTAAATGTGCAACCAATGACACAAAATCACATATTGGATGCACAAGATTGGTTAAAAACCCTAATTGGATTACAATAAGCCTAGCGAGGACGAAAATGACCTAATTGGATCACCAATGACACAAAATGACACAAAATCACATATTGGATGCATAAGATTGGTCAAAAACCCTAATTGGATTAGAATAAGCCTAGCGAGGACGAAAATGACCTAATTGGATTACCAATGACACAAAATCACTTATTATATGCACAAGATTGGTTAAAAACCCTAATTGGATTAGAATAAGCCTAGGGAGCACTAAAATGACCTAAATGTGCAACCATTGACACAAAATCACATATTGGATGCACAAGATTGGTTAAAAACCCTAATTGGATTAGAATAAGCCTAGGGAGGACGAAAATGACCTAAATGTGCAACCAATGACACAAAATCACATATTGGATGCACAAGATTGGTTAAAAACCCTAATTGGATTACAATAAGCCTAGCGAGGACGAAAATGACCTAATTGGATCACCAATGACACAAAATGACACAAAATCTCATATTGGATGCATAAGATTGGTTAAAAACGCTAATTGGATTAGAATAAGCCTAGGGAGGACGAAAATGACCTAAATGTTCAACCAGTGACCAAAAATGACACAAAATCACATATTGGATGCACAATAATGGTTAAAAACCCTAATTGGATTAGAATAAGCCTAGAGAGGACGAAAATGACCTAATTGGATTACAAATGACACAAAATGACTTATTATATGCACAAGATTGGTTAAAAACCCTAATTGGATTAGAATAAAACTAGGGAGGACGAAAATGGCCTAAATGTTCAACCAATCACACAAAATGACACAAAATCACATATTGGATGCACAAGATTGGTTAAAAACCCTAATTGGATTAGAATAAGCCTAGGGAGGACGAAATTGACCTAAATGTGCAACCAATGACACAAAATCACTTATTATGTGCACAAGATTGGTTAAAAACCCTAATTGGATTAGAATAAGCCTAGCAAGGACGAAAATGACCTAATTGGAATACCAATGACACAAAAGGACACAAAATCACATATTGGATGCATAAGATGCGTTAACAACCCTAATTGGATTAGAATAAGCCTAGCGAGGACGAAAATGACCTAATTGGATTACCAATGACAGAAAATCACTTATTATATGCACAAGATTGGTTAAGAACCCTAATTGGATTAGAATAAGCCTAGGGAGAAAAAAAATTACCTAAGTGTGCAACCAATGACACAAAATGACACAAAATCACATATTGGATGCACAAGATTGGTTAAAAACGCTAATTGGAGTAGAATAAGCCTAGGGAGAACGAAAATGACCTAAATGTTCATCCAATGACACAGAATGACACAAAATCACATATTGGATGCACAAGATTGTTTAAAAACCCTAATTGGATTAGAATAAGCCTACCTAGGACGAAAATGACCAAATTGGATTACCAATGACACAAAATCACTTATTATATGAACAAGATTGGTTAAAAACCATAATTGGATTAGAATAAGCCTAGGGAGAAAAAAAATTACCTAAGTGTGCAACCAATGACACAAAATCACATATTGGATGCACAAGATTGGTTAAAAACCCTAATTGGATTAGAATATGCCTTGGGAGGACGAAAATCACCTAAATGTTCAACCAATGACACAAAATGACACAAAATCTCATATTGAATGCATAAGATTGGTCAAAAACCCTAATTGGATTAGAATAAGCCTAGCGAGGACGAAAATGACCTAATTGGATTACGAATGACACAAAATCACTTATTATATGCATAAGATTGGTTAAAAACCCGAATTGGATTAGAATAAGCCTAGGGAGGACGAAAATGACCTAAATGTGCAACCAATGACACAAAATCACATATTGGATGCACAAGATTGGTTAAAAACCCTAATTGGATTAGAATAAGCCTAGGGAGGACGAAAATGACCTAAATGTGCAACCAATGACACAAAATCACATATTGGATGCACAAGATTGGTTAAAAACCCTAATTGGATTACAATAAGCCTAGCGAGGACGAAAATGACCTAATTGGATTACCAATGACACAAAATGACACAAAATCATATATTGGATGCATAAGATTGGTTAAAAACCCTAATTGGATTAGAATAAGCCTAGCGAGGACGAAAATGACCTAATTGGATTACCAATGACACAAAATCACTTATTATATGCACAAGATTGGTTAAAAACCCTAATTGGATTAGAATAAGCCTAGGGAGCACTAAAATGACCTAAATGTGCAACCAATGACACAAAATCACATATTGGATGCACAAGATTGGTTAAAAACCCTAATTGGATTAGAATAAGCCTAGGGAGGACGAAAATGACCTAAATGTGCAACCAATGACACAAAATCACATATTGGATGCACAAGATTGGTTAAAAACCCTAATTCGATTAGAATAAGCCTAGGGAGGACGAAAATGACCTAAATGTGCAACCAATGACACAAAATCACATATTGGATGCACAAGATTGGTTAAAAACCCTAATTGGAATAGAATAAGCCTAGGGAGGACGGAAATGACCTAAATGTGCAACCAATGACACAAAATCTAATATTGGATGCACAAGATTGGTTAAAAACCCTAATTGGATTAGAATAAGCCTAGGGAGGTCAAAAATGACCTAAATGTTCAACCAATGACAGAAAATGACACAAAATCACATATTTGATGCACAAGATTGGTTAAAAACCCTAATTGGATTAGAATAAGCCTAGGGAGGACGAAAATGACCTAAATGTTCAACCAATGACACAAAATGACACAAAATCACATATTGGATGCACAAGATTGTTTAAAAACCCTAATTAGATTAGAATAAGCCTACCTAGGACGAAAATGACCTAATTGGATTACCAATGACCCAAAATCACTTATTATATGCACAAGATTGGTTAAAAACCCTAATTGGATTAGAATAAGCCTAGGGAGGACGAAAATGACCTAAATGTGCAACCAAT
>JBBPBQ010020321.1:10601278-10630533 GCA_037974755.1 Cicer yamashitae | reverse complement strand
AATTAGGGTTGTTAACGCATCTTATGCATCCAATATGTGATTTTGTGTCATTTTGTGTCATTGGTATTCCAATTAGGTCATTTTCGTCCTTGCTAGGCTTATTCTAATCCAATTAGGGTTTTTAACCAATCTTGTGCATATAATAAGTGATTTTGTGTCATTGGTTGCACATTTAGGTCAATTTCGTCCTCCCTAGGCTTATTCTAATCCAATTAGGGTTTTTAACCAATCTTGTGCATCCAATATGTGATTTTGTGTCATTTTGTATGATTGGTTGAACATTTAGGTCATTTTCGACCTCCCTAGGCTTATTCTAATCCAGTCAGGGTTTTTAACCAATCTTGTGCGTCCAATATGTGATTTTGTGTCATTGGTTGCACATTTAGATCATTATTGTCCTCCTTAGGCTTATTCTAATCCAATTAGGGTTTTTAACCAATCTTGCGAATATAATAAGTGATTTTGTGTCATTGGTAATCCAATTAGGTCATTTTCGTCCTCGCTAGGCTTATTCTAATCCAATTAGGGTTTTTAACCAATCTTGTGCATCCAATATGTGATTCTTTTGTCATTTTGTGTCATTGGTTGCACATTTAGGTCAATTTCGTCCTCCCTAGGCTTATTCTAATCCAATTAGGGTTTTTAACCAATCTTGTGCATCCAATATGTGATTTTGTGTCATTTTGTGTCATTGGTTGAATACTTAGGTCATTTTCGTCCTCCCTAAGCTTGTTCTAATCCAATTAGGGTTTTTAACCAATCTTGGGCATCCAATATGAGATTGTGTCATTGGTTGCACATTTAGGTCATTTTCGTCCTCCCTAGTTTTATTCTAATCCAATTAGGGTTTTTAACCAATCTTGTGCATATAATAAGTGATTTTGTGTCATTGGTAATCCAATTAGGTCATTTTCGTCCTCGCTAGGCTTATTCTAATCCAATTAGGGTTTGTAACCAATCATATGCATCCAATATGTGATTTTGTGTCATTTTGTGTCATTGGTAATCCAATTAGGTCATTTTCGTCCTCGCTAGGCTTATTCTAATCCAATTAGGGTTTTTAACCAATCTTGTGCATCCAATATGTGATTTTGTGTCAGTGGTTGCACATTTAGGTCATTTTCGTCCTCCCTAGGCTTATTCTAATCCAATTAGGGTTTTTAACCAATCTAGTGCATATAATAAGTGATTTTGTGTCATTTTGTGTCATTAGTTGAATATTTAGGTCATTTTCGTCCTCCCTAGGCTTGTTCTAATCCAATTAGGGTTTTTAACCAATCTTGGGCATCCAATATGAGATTGTGTCATTGGTTGCACATTTAGGTCATTTTCGTCCTCCCTAGTTTTATTCTAATCCAATTAGGGTTTTTAACCAATCTTGTGCATATAATAAGTGATTTTGTGTCATTGGTAATCCAATTAGGTCATTTTCGTCCTCGCTAGGCTTATTCTAATCCAACTAGGGTTTCTAACCAATCTTATGCATCCAATATGTGATTTTGTGTAATTTTGTGTCATTGGTAATCCAATTAGGTCATTTTCGTCCTCGCTAGGCTTATTCTAATCCAATTAGGGTTTTTAACCAATCTTGTGCATCCAATATGTGATTTTGTGTCATTGGTTGCACATTTAGGTCATTTTCGTCCTCCCTAGTTTTATTCTAATCCAATTAGGGTTTTTAACCAATCTTGTGCATATAATAAGTGATTTTGTGTCATTGGTAATCCAATTAGGTCATTTTCGTCCTCGCTAGGCTTATTCTAATCCAATTAGGGTTGTTAACGCATCTTATGCATCCAATATGTGATTTTGTGTCATTTTGTGTCATTGGTATTCCAATTAGGTCATTTTCGTCCTTGCTAGGCTTATTCTAATCCAATTAGGGTTTTTAACCAATCTTGTGCATATAATAAGTGATTTTGTATCATTTGTTGCACATTTAGGTCAATTTCGTCCTCCCTAGGCTTATTCTAATCCAATTAGGGTTTTTAACCAATCTTGTGCATCCAATATGTGATTTTGTGTCATTTTGTGTGATTGGTTGAACATTTAGGTCATTTTCGTCCTCCCTAGGCTTATTCTAATCCAATCAGGGTTTTTAACCAATCTTGTGCGTCCAATATGTGATTTTGTGTCATTGGTTGCACATTTAGATCATTTTCGTCCTCCCTAGGCTTATTCTTATCCAATTAGGGTTTTTAACCAATCTTGGGAATATAATAAGTGATTTTGTGTCATTGGTAATCCAATTAGGTCGTTTTCGTCCTCGCTAGGCTTATTCTAATCCAATTAGGGTTTTTAACCAATCTTGTGCATCCAATATGTGATTTTGTGTCATTTTTTGTCATTGGTTGAACATTTAGGTCATTTTCGTCCTCCCTAGGCTTATTCTAATCCAATTAGGGTTTTTAATCAATCTTGTGCATCCAATATTTGATTTTGTGTCATTTTGTGTCATTGGTTGAATATTTAGGCCATTTTCGTCCTCCTTAGTCTTATTCTAATCCAATTAGGGTTTTTAACCAATCTTGTGCATTCAATATGTGATTTTGTGTCATTGGTTGCACATTTATGTCATTTTCGTCCTCCCTAGGCTTATTCTAATCCAATTAGGGTTTTTAACCAATCTTGTGCATATAATAAGTGATTTTGTGTCATTGGTAATCCAATAAGTTCATTTTCGTCCTCGCTTGACTTATTCTAATCCAATTAGGGTTTTTAACCAATCTTGTGCATCCAATATTTTACTTTGTGTCATTGGTTGAACATTTAGGTCATTTTGGTCCTCCCTAGGCTTATTCTAATCCAATTATGGTTTTTAACCAATCTGGTTCATATTATAAGTGATTTTGTGTCATTTGTAATCCAATTAGGTCATTTTCGTCCTCGCTAGGCTTATTCTAATCCAATTAGAATTTTTAACGAATCATGTGCATCCAATATGTGATTTTGTGTCATTTTGTGTTATTGGTTGAACATTTAGGTCATTTTCGTCCTCCCTAGGCTTATTCTAATCCAATTAGGGTTTTTAACCAATCTTGTGCATCCAATATGTTATTTTGTGTCATTGGTTGCACATTTAGGTCATTTTCGTCCTCCCTAGGCTTATTCTAATCCAATTAGGGTTTTTAACCAATCTTGTGCATCCAATATGTGATTTTGTGTCATTGGTTGAATATTTAGGTCATTTTCGTCCTCCCTAGGCTTGTTCTTATCCAATTAGGGTTTTTAACCAATCTTGGGCATCCAATATGAGATTGTGTCATTGGTTGCACATTTAGGTCATTTTCGTCCTCCCTAGTTTTATTCTAATCCAATTAGGGTTTTTAACCAATCTTGTGCATATAATAAGTGATTTTGTGTCATTGGTTGAACATTTAGGTCATTTTCGTCCTCCCTAGGCTTATTCTAATCCAATTAGGGTTTTTAACCAATCTTGTGCATCCAATATGTGATTTTGTGTCATTTTGTGTCATTGGTTGAATATTTAGGTCATTTTCGTCCTCCCTAAGCTTGTTCTAATCCAATTAGGGTTTTTAACCAATCTTGGGCATCCAATATGAGATTGTGTCATTGGTTGCACATTTAGGTCATTTTCGTCCTCCCTAGTTTTATTCTAATCCAATTAGGGTTTTTAACCAATCTTGTGCATATAATAAGTGATTTTGTGTCATTGGTAATCCAATTAGGTCATGTTCGTCCTCGCTAGGCTTATTCTAATCCAATTAGGGTTTGTAACCAATCTTATGCATCCAATATGTGATTTTGTGTCATTGGTAATCCAATTAGGTCATTTTCGTCCTCGCTAGGCTTATTCTAATCCAATTAGGGTTTTTAACCAATCTTGTGCATCCAATATGTGATTTTGTGTCATTTTGTGTGATTGGTTGAACATTTAGGTCATTTTCGTCCTCCCTAGGCTTATTCTAATCCAATCAGTGTTTTTAACCAATCTTGTGCGTCCAATATGTGATTTTGTGTCATTGGTTGCACATTTAGGTCATTTTCGTCCTCCCTAGGCTTATTCTTATCCAATTAGGGTTTTTAACCAATCTTGGGAATATAATAAGTGATTTTGTGTCATTGGTAATCCAATTAGGTTGTTTTCGTCCTCGCTAGGCTTATTCTAATCCAATTAGGGTTTTTAACCAATCTTGTGCATCCAATATGTGATTTTGTGTCATTTTTTGTCATTGGTTGAACATTTAGGTCATTTTCGTCCTCCCTAGGCTTATTCTAATCCAATTAGGGTTTTTAACCAATCTTGTGCCTCCAATATGTGATTTTGTGTCATTGGTTGCACATTTAGGTCATTTTCGTCCCCCCTAGGCTTATTCTAATCCAATTAGGGTTTTTAACCAATTTTATGCATCCAATATGTGATTTTGTGTCATTTTGTGTCATTGGTATTCCAATTAGGTCATTTTCGTCTTTGCTAGGCTTATTCTAATCCAATTAGGGTTTTTAACCAATCTTGTGCATATAATAAGTGATTTTGTGTCATTGCTTGCACATTTAGGTCAATTTCGTCCTCCCTAGGCTTATTCTAATCCAATTAGGGTTTTTAACCAATCTTGTGCATCCAATATGTGATTTTGTGTCATTTTGTGTGATTGGTTGAACATTTAGGTCATTTCCGTCCTCCCTAGGCTTATTCTAATCCAATCAGGGTTTTTAACCAATCTTGTGCGTCCAATATGTGATTTTGTGTCATTGGTTGCACATTTAGATCATTTTTGTCCTCCCTAGGCTTATTCTAATCCAATTGGGGTTTTTAACCAATCTTGCGAATATAATAAGTGATTTTGTGTCATTGGTAATCCAATTAAGTCATTTTCGTCCTCGCTAGGCTTATTCTAATCCAATTAGGGTTTTTAACCAATCTTGTGCATCCAATATGTGATTTTGTGTCATTTTTTGTCATTGGTTGAACATTTAGGTCATTTTCGTCCTCCCTAGGCTTATTCTAATCCAATTAGGGTTTGTAACCAATCTTATGCATCCAATATGTGATTTTGTGTCATTTTGTGTCATTGGTAATCCAATTAGGTCATTTTTGTCCTCGCTAGGCTTATTCTAATCCAATTAGGGTTTTTAACCAATCTTGTGCATCCAATATGTGATTTTGTGTCAGTGGTTGCACATTTAGGTCATTTTCGTCCTCCCTAGGCTTATTCTAATCCAATTTGGGTTTTTAACCAATCCCTTGCATCCAATATGTGATTTTGTGTCATTTTGTGTCATTGGTTGAACATTTAGGTCATTTTCGTCCTCCCTAGGCTTATGCTAATCCAATTTGGGTTTTTATCCAATCTTGTGCATCCAATATGTGATTTTTGTGTGATTGGTTGCACATTTAGGTCATTTTCGTCCTCCCTAGGCTTATTCTAATCCAATTAGGGTTTTTAACCAATCTTGTGCATATAATAAGTCATTTTGTGTCATTGGTAATCCAATTAGGTCATTTTCGTCCTCTCTAGGCTTGTTATAATCCAATTAGGGTTTTTAACCAATCTTATGCATCCAATATGTAATTTTGTGTCATTTTGTGTCATTGGTAATCCAATTAGGTCATTTTCAGCCTCGCTAGGCTTATTGTAATCCAATTAGGGATTTTAACCAATCTTGTGCATCCAATATGTGATTTTGTGTCATTGGTTGAACATTTAGGTCATTTTCGTCCTCCCTAGGCTTATGCTAATCCAATTAGGGTTTTTAACCAATCTTGGGCATCCAATATGTGATTTTTTGTCATTGGTTGCACCTTTAGGTCATTTTCGTACTCCCTAGGCGTATTCTAATCCAATTAGGGGTTTTAACCAATCTTGTGCATATAATAAGTCATTTTGTGTCATTGGTAATCCAATTAGGGTTGTTAACGCATCTTATGCATCCAATATGTGATTTTATGTCATTTTGTGTCATTGGTATTCCAATTAGGTCATTTTCATCCTTGCTAGGCTTATTCTAATCCAATTAGGGTTTTTAACCAATCTTGTGCATATAATAAGTGATTTTGTGTCATTGGTTGCACATTTAGGTCAATTTCGTCCTCCCTAGGCTTATTCTAATCCAATTAGGGTTTTTAACCAATCTTGTGCATCCAATATGTGATTTTGAGTCATTTTGTGTGATTGGTTATACATTTAGGTCATTTTCGTCCTCCCTAGGCTTATTCTAATCCAATTAGGGTTTTTAACGAATCTGCTGCGTCCAATATGTGATTTTGTGTCATTGGTTGCACATTTAGATCATTTTTGTCCTCCCTAGGCTTATTCTAATCCAATTAGGGTTTTTAAACAATCTTGCAAATATAATAAGTGATTTTGTGTCATTGGTAATCCAATTAGGTCATTTTCGTCCTCGCTAGGCTTATTCTAATCCAATTAGGGTTTTTAACCAATCTTGTGCATCCAATATGTGATTTTGTGTCAATTTTTTGTCATTGGTTGAACATTTAGGTCATTTTCGTCTTCCCTAGGCTTATTCTAATCCAATTAGGGTTTTTAACCAATCTTGTGCATCCAATATATGATTTTGTGTCATTGGTTGCACATTTAGGTCATTTTCGTCATCCCTAGGCTTATTCTAATCCAATTAGGGTTTTTAACCAATCTTGTGCATATAATAAGTGATTTTGTGTCATTGTTAATCCAATTAGGTCATTTTCGTCCTCGCTAGGCTTATTCTAATCCAATTAGGGTTTTTAACCATTCTTGTGCATCCAATATGTGATTTTGTGTCATTTTGGTTCACTGGTTGAACATTTAGGTCATTTTCGTCCTCCCTAGGCTTATTCTAATCCAATTAGGGTTTTTAACCAATCTTGTGCATCCAATATGTGATTTTGTGTCATTTTGTGTCATTGGTTGCACACTTAGGTAATTTTTTTTCTCCCTAGGCTTATTCTAATCCAATTAGGGTTCTTAACCAATCTTGTGCATATAATAAGTGATTTTCTGTCATTGGTAATCCAATTAGGTCATTTTCGTCCTCGCTAGGCTTATTCTAATCCAATTAGGGTTGTTAACGCATCTTATGCATCCAATATGTGATTTTGTGTCCTTTTGTGTCATTGGTATTCCAATTAGGTCATTTTCGTCCTTGCTAGGCTTATTCTAATCCAATTAGGGTTTTTAACCAATCTTGTGCACATAATAAGTGATTTTGTGTCATTGGTTGCACATTTAGGTCAATTTCGTCCTCCCTAGGCTTATTCTAATCCAATTAGGGTTTTTAACCAATCTTGTGCATCCAATATGTGATTTTGTGTCATTTTGTGTCATTGGTTGAATACTTAGGTCATTTTCGTCCTCCCTAAGCTTGTTCTAATCCAATTAGGGTTTTTAACCAATCTTGGGCATCCAATATGAGATTGTGTCATTGGTTGCACATTTAGGTCATTTTCGTCCTCCCTAGTTTTATTCTAATCCAATTAGGGTTTTTAACCAATCTTGTGCATATAATAAGTGATTTTGTGTCATTGGTAATCCAATTAGGTCATGTTCGTCCTCGCTAGGCTTATTCTAATCCAATTAGGGTTTGTAACCAATCTTATGCATCCAATATGTGATTTTGTGTCATTGGTAATCCAATTAGGTCATTTTCGTCCTCGCTAGGCTTATTCTAATCCAATTAGGGTTTTTAACCAATCTTGTGCATCCAATATGTGATTTTGTGTCATTTTTTGTCATTGGTTGAACATTTAGGTCATTTTCGTCCTCCCTAGGCTTATTCTAATCCAATTACGGTTTTTAACCAATCTTGTGCATCCAATATGTGATTTTGTGTCATTTTGTGTCATTGGTTGAACATTTAGGTCATTTTTGTCGTCCTTAGGCTTATTCTAATCCAATTAGGGTTTTTAACCAATCTTGTGCATCCAATATGTGATTTTGTGTCATTGGTTGAACATTTAGGTCATTTTCGTCCTCCCTAGGCTTATTCTAATCCAATTAGGGTTTTTAACCAATCTTGTGCATCCAATATGTGATTTTGTGTCATTGGTTGCACATTTAGGTCATTTTCTTCTTCCCTAGGCTTATTCTAATCCAATTAGGGTTTTTAACCAATCTTGTGCATCCAATATGTGATTTTGTGTCATTGGTTGCACATTTAGGTCATTTTCGTACTCCCTAGGCTTATTCTAATCCAATTAGGGTTTTTAACCAATCTTGTGCATCGAATATGTGATTTAGTGTCATTGGTTGCACATTTAGGTCATTTTCGTCCTCCTTGGCTTATTCTAATCCAATTAGGGTTTTTAACCAATCTTGTGCATCCAATATGTGATTTTGTGTCATTGGTTGCACATTTAGGTCATTTTCGTCCTCCCTAGGCTTATTCTAATCCAATTAGGGTTTTTAACCAGTCTTGTGCATCCAATATGTGATTTTGTGTCAATTTGTGTCATTGGTTGAACATTTAGGTCATTTTCGTCCTCCCTAGGCTTATTCTAATCCAATTAGGGTTTTTAACCAATCTTGTGCATCCAATATGTGATTTTGTGTCATTGGTTGCACATTTAGGTCATTTTCGTCCTCCCTAGGCTTATTCTAATGCAATTATGGTTTTTAACCAATCTTGTGCATATAATAAGTGATTTTATGTCATTGGTAATCCAATTAGGTCATTTTTGTCCTCGCTAGGCTTATTCTAATCCAATTAGGGTTTTTAACCAATCTTATGCATCCAATATGTGATTTTGTGTCATTTTGTGTCATAGGTTGAACATTTAGGTCATTTTCGTCCTCCCCAGGCTTATTCTAATCCACTTAGGATTTTTATCCAATCTTGTGCATCCAATATGTGATTTTGTGTCAATTTGCGTCATTGGTTGAACATTTAGGTCATTTTCGTCCTCCCTAGGCTTATTCTAATCCAATTAGGGTTTTTAACCAATCTTGTGCATCCAATATGTGATTTTGTGTCATTGGTTGCACATTTAGGTCATTTTCGTCCTCCCTAGGCTTATTCTAATCCAATTAGGGTTTTTAACCAATCTTGTGCATATAATGAGTGATTTTGTGTCATTGGTAATCCAATTAGGTAATTTTCGTCCTCGCTAGGCTTATTCTAATCCAATTAGGGTTTTTAACCATTCTTGTGCATCCAATATGTGATTTTGTGTCATTTTGGGTCACTGGTTGAACATTTAGGTCATTTTCGTCCTCCCTAGGCTTATTCTAATCCAATTAGGGTTTTTAACCAATCTTGTGCATCCAATATGTGATTTTGTGTCATTGGTTGCACACTTAGGTAATTTTTTTTCTTCCTAGGCTTATTCTAATCCAATTAGGGTTCTTAACCAATCTTGTGCATATAATAAGTGATTTTGTGTCATTGGTAATCCAATTAGGTCATTTTCGTCCTCGCTAGGCTTATTCTAATCCAATTAGGGTTGTTAACGCATCTTATGCATCCAATATGTGATTTTGTGTCATTTTGTGTCATTGGTATTCCAATTAGGTCATTTTCGTCCTTGCTAGGCTTATTCTAATCCAATTAGGGTTTTTAACCAATCTTGTGCATATAATAAGTGATTTTGTATCATTTGTTGCACATTTAGGTCAATTTCGTCCTCCCTAGGCTTATTCTAATCCAATTAGGGTTTTTAACCAATCTTGTGCATCCAATATGTGATTTTGTGTCATTTTGTGTGATTGGTTGAACATTTAGGTCATTTTCGTCCTCCCTAGGCTTATTCTAATCCAATCAGGGTTTTTAACCAATCTTGTGCGTCCAATATGTGATTTTGTGTCATTGGTTGAACATTTAGGTCATTTTCGTCCTCCCTAGGCTTATTCTAATCCAATTAGGGTTTTTAACCAATCTTGTGCATCCAATATGTGATTTTGTGTCATTGGTTGCACATTTAGGTCATTTTCGTCCCCCCTAGGCTTATTCTAACCCAATTAGGGTTTTTAACCAATCTTGTGCATCCAATATGTGATTTTGTGTCATTGGTTGCACATTTAGGTCATTTTCGTCCTCCCTAGGCTTATTCTAATCCAATTAGGGTTTTTAACCAATCTTGTGCATCGAATATGTGATTTAGTCTCATTGGTTGCACATTTAGGTCATTTTCGTCCTGCTAGGCTTATTCTAATCCAATTAGGGTTTTTAACCAATCTTGTGCATCCAATATGTGATTTTGTGTCATTGGTTGCACATTTAGGTCATTATCGTCCTCCATAGGCTTATTCTAATCCAATTAGGGTTTTTAACCAATCTTGTGCATCCAATATGTGATTTTGTGTCATTGGTTGCATATTTAGGTCATTTTTGTCCTACCTAGGCTTATTCTAATCCAATTAGGGTTTTTAACCAATCTTGTGCATATAATAAGTGATTTTCTGTCATCGGTAATCCAATTAGGTGATTTCGTCCTCCCTAGGCTTATTCGAATCCAATTAGGGTTTTTAATCAATCTTGTGCATCCAATATGTGATTTTGTGTCATTGGTTGCACATTTAGCTCATTTTCGTCCTCTCTAGGCTTATTCTAATCCAATTCGGGTTTTTAACCAATCTTATGCATCCAATATGTGATTTTGTGTCATTTTGGGTCATTGGTTGAACATTTAGGTCATTTTCGTCCTCCCTAGGCTTATTCTAATCCAATTAGGGTTTTTAACCAATCTTGTGCATCCAATATGTGATTTTGTGTCATTTTTTGTCATTGGTTGAACATTTAGGTCATTGTCGTCCTCCCTAGGCTTATTCTAATCCAATTAGGGTTTTTAACCAATCTTGTGCATCCAATATGTGATTTTGTGTCATTGGTTGCACATTTAGGTCATTTTCGTCCTCCCTAGGCTTATTCTAATCCAATTAGGGTTTTTAACCAATCTTGTGCATATAATAAGTGATTTTGTGTGATTGGTAATCCAATTAGGTCATTTTCGTCCTCGCTAGGCTTATTCTAATCCAATTAGGGTTTTTAACCAATCTTGTGCATCCAATATGTGATTTTGTGTCATTGGTTGCACATTTAGGTCATTTTCGTCCTCCCTAGGTTTATTCTAATCCAATTAGGGTTTTTAACCAATCTTGTGCATCCAATATGTGATTTTGTGTCATTTTGTGTCATTGGTTGAACATTTAGGTCATTTTCGTCCTCCCTAGGCTTATTCTAATCCAATTAGGGTTTTTAATCAATCTTGTGCATATAATAAGTGATTTTGTGTCATTGGTAATCCAATTAGGTCATTTTCGTCCTCGCTAGGCTTATTCTAATCGAATTAGGGTTTTTAACAAATCTTGTGCATCCAATATGTGATTTTGTGTCAGTTTGGGTCACTGGTTGAACATTTAGGTCATTTTCGTCCTCCCTAGGCTTATTCTAATCCAATTAGGGTTTTTAACCAATCTTGTGCATCCAATATGTGATTTTGTGTCATTTTGTGTCATTGGTTGCACACTTAGGTAATTTTTTTTCTCCCTAGGCTTATTCTAATCCAATTAGGGTTTTTAACCAATCTTGTGCATCCAATATATGATTTTGTGTCATTGGTTGCACATTTAGGTCATTTTCGTCATCCCTAGGCTTATTCTAATCCAATTAGGGTTTTTAACCAATCTTGTGCATATAATAAGTGATTTTGTGTCATTGTTAATCCAATTAGGTCATTTTCGTCCTCGCTAGGCTTATTCTAATCCAATTAGGGTTTTTAACCATTCTTGTGCATCCAATATGTGATTTTGTGTCATTTTGGTTCACTGGTTGAACATTTAGGTCATTTTCGTCCTCCCTAGGCTTATTCTAATCCAATTAGGGTTTTTAACCAATCTTGTGCATCCAATATGTGATTTTGTGTCATTTTGTGTCATTGGTTGCACACTTAGGTAATTTTTTTTCTCCCTAGGCTTATTCTAATCCAATTAGGGTTCTTAACCAATCTTGTGCATATAATAAGTGATTTTGTGTCATTGGTAATCCAATTAGGTCATTTTCGTCCTCGCTAGGCTTATTCTAATCCAATTAGGGTTGTTAACGCATCTTATGCATCCAATATGTGATTTTGTGTCATTTTGTGTCATTGGTATTCCAATTAGGTCATTTTCGTCCTTGCTAGGCTTCTTCTAGTCCAATTAGGGTTTTTAACCAATCTTGTGCATATAATAAGTGATTTTGTGTCATTGGTTACACATTTAGGTCAATTTCGTCCTCCCTAGGCTTATTGTAATCCAATTAGGGTTTTTAACCAATCTTGTGCATCCAATATGTGATTTTGTGTCATTTTGTGTGATTGGTTGAACATTTAGGTCATTTTCGTCCACCCTAGGCTTATGCTAATCCAATCAGGGTTTTTAACCAATCTTGTGCGTCCAATATGTGATTTTGTGTCATTGGTTGCACATTTAGATCATTTTCGTCCTCCCTAGGCTTATTCTTATCCAATTAGGGTTTTTAACCAATCTTGCGAATATAATAAGTGATTTTATGTCATTGGTAATCCAATTAGGTCGTTTTCGTCCTCGCTAGGCTTATTCTAATCCAATTAGGGTTTTTAACCAATCTTGTGCATCCAATATGTGATTTTGTGTCATTTTTTGTCATTGGTTGAACATTTAGGTCATTTTCGTCCTCCCCAGGCTTATTCTAATCCAATTAGGGTTTTTAACCAATCTTGTGCCTCCAATATGTGATTTTGTGTCATTGGTTGCACATTTAGGTCATTTTCGTCCTCCCTAGGCTTATTCTAATCCAATTAGGGTTTTTAACCAATCTTGTGCATCCAATATGTGATTTTGTGTCATTGGTTGCACATTTAAGTCATTTTCGTCCTCCCTAGGCTTATTCTAATCCAATTAGGGTTTTCAACCAATCTTGTGCATCCAATATGTGAATTTGTGTCATTTTGTGTCATTGGTTGAACATTTTGGTCATTTAGGTTCTCCCTAGGCTTATTCTAATCCAATTAGGGTTTGTAACCAATCTTGTGCATATAATAAGTGATTTTGCGTTATTGGTAATCCAATTAGGTCATTTTCGTCCTCGCTAGGCTTATTCTAATCCAATTAGGGTTTTTAACCAATCTTGTGCATCCAATATGTGATTTTGTGTCATTGGTTGCACATTTAGGTCATTTTCGTCCTCCCTAGGCTTATTCTAATCCAATTAGGGTTTTTAACCAATCTTGTGCATATAATAAGTGATTTTATGTCATTGGTAATCCAATTAGGTCATTTTCGTCCTCGTTAGGCTTATTCTAATCCAATTAGGGTTTTTAACCAATCTTATGCATCCAATATGTGATTTTGTGTCATTTTGTGTCATTGGTTGAACATTTAGGTCATTTTCGTCCTCGCTAGGCTTATTCTAATCCAATTAGGGTTTTTGACCAATCCTATGCATCCAATATGTGATTTTATATCATTTTGTGTCATTGGTTGAACATTTAGGTCATTTTCGTCCTCCCTAGGCTTATTTTAAACCAATTTGGGTTTTTAACCAATCTTGTGCATCCAATATGTGATTTTGTGTCATTTTGTGTCATTGGTTGAACATTTAGGTCATTTTCGTCCTCCCTAGGCTTATTCTAATCCAATTAGGGTTTTTAACCAATCTTGTGCATCCAATATGTGATTTTGTGTCATTGGTTGCACATTTAGGTCATTTTCGTCCTCCCTAGGCTTATTCTAATCCAATTAGGGTTTTTAACCAATCTTGTGCATATAATAAGTGATTTTGTGTCATTGGTAATTCAATTAGGTCATTTTCGTCCTCACTAGGCTTATTCAAATCCAATTAGGGTTTTTAATTAATCTTCTGCATCCAATATGCGATTTTGTGTTATTTTGTGTCATTGGTTGAAATTTTGGTCATGTTCGTCCTCTAGAGGCTTATTCTAGTCCATTTATGGTTTTTAACCAATCTTGTGCATCAATATGTGATTTGGTGTCATTGGTTGCACATTTAGGTCATTTTCGTCCTCCCTAGGCTTATTTTAATCCAATTAGGGTTTTTAACCTATCTTGTGCATCCAATATGTGATTTTGTGTCATTTGTAATCCAATTAGGTCATTTTCGTCCTCGCTAAACTTATTCTAATCCAATTAGGGTTTTTAACCAATCTTGTGCATCCAATATGTGATTTTGTGTCATTGGTTGAACATTTAGGTCATTTTGGTCGTCCCTATGCTTATTCTAATCCAATTAGGGTTTTTAACCAATCTTGTGCATCCAATATGTGATTTTGTGTCATTGGTTGCACATTTAGGTCATTTTCGTCCTCCCTAGGCTTATTGTAATCCAATTAGAGTTTTTAACCAATCTTGTGCATCCAATATGTGATTTTGTGTCATTGGTTGAACATTTAGGTCAATTTCGTCCTCCCTAGGCTTATTCTAATCCAATTAGGGTTTTTAACCAATCTTGTGCATCCAATATGTGATTTTGTGTCATTGGTTGCACATTTAGGTCATTTTCGTCCTCCCTAGGCTTATTCTAATCCAATTAGGGTTTTTAACCAATCTTGTGCATATAATGAGTGATTTTGTGTCATTGGTAATCCAATTAGGTAATTTTCGTCCTCGCTAGGCTTATTCTAATCCAATTAGGGTTTTTAACCATTCTTGTGCATCCAATATGTGATTTTGTGTCATTTTGGGTCACTGGTTGAACATTTAGGTCATTTTCGTCCTCCCTAGGCTTATTCTAATCCAATTAGGGTTTTTAACCAATCTTGTGCATCCAATATGTGATTTTGTGTCATTGGTTGCACACTTAGGTAATTTTTTTTCTTCCTAGGCTTATTCTAATCCAATTAGGGTTCTTAACCAATCTTGTGCATATAATAAGTGATTTTGTGTCATTGGTAATCCAATTAGGTCATTTTCGTCCTCGCTAGGCTTATTCTAATCCAATTAGGGTTGTTAACGCATCTTATGCATCCAATATGTGATTTTGTGTCATTTTGTGTCATTGGTATTCCAATTAGGTCATTTTCGTCCTTGCTAGGCTTATTCTAATCCAATTAGGGTTTTTAACCAATCTTGTGCATATAATAAGTGATTTTGTATCATTTGTTGCACATTTAGGTCAATTTCGTCCTCCCTAGGCTTATTCTAATCCAATTAGGGTTTTTAACCAATCTTGTGCATCCAATATGTGATTTTGTGTCATTTTGTGTGATTGGTTGAACATTTAGGTCATTTTCGTCCTCCCTAGGCTTATTCTAATCCAATCAGGGTTTTTAACCAATCTTGTGCGTCCAATATGTGATTTTGTGTCATTGGTTGAACATTTAGGTCATTTTCGTCCTCCCTAGGCTTATTCTAATCCAATTAGGGTTTTTAACCAATCTTGTGCATCCAATATGTGATTTTGTGTCATTGGTTGCACACTTAGGTCATTTTTGTCCTCCCTAGGCTTATTCTAATCCAATTAGGGTTTTTAACCAATCTTGTGCATCCAATATGTGATTTTGTGTCATTGGTTGCACATTTAGGTCATTTTCGTCCTCCCTAGGCTTATTCTAATCCAATTAGGGTTTTTATCCAATCTTGTGCATCCAATATGTGATTTTGTGTCAATTTGTGTCATTGGTTGAACATTTAGGTCATTTTCGTCCTCCCTAGGCTTATTCTAATCCAATTAGGGTTTTTAACCAATCTTGTGCATCCAATATGTGATTTTGTGTCATTGGTTGCACATTTAGGTCATTTTCGTCCTCCCTAGGCTTATTCTAATCCAATTAGGGTTTTTAACCAATCTTGTGCATATAATAAGTGATTTTGTGTCATTGGTAATCCAATAAGTTCATTTTCGTCCTCGCTAGACTTATTCTTATCCAATTAGGGTTTTTAACCAATCTTGTGCATCCAATATGTGACTTTGTGTCATTGGTTGAAAATTTAGGTCATTTATGTCCTCCCTAGGCTTATTCTAATCCAATTAGGGTTTTTAACCAATCTTGTGCATCCAATATGTGATTTTGTGTCATTGGTTGCACATTTAGGTCATTTTCGTCCTCCCTAGGCTTATTCTAATCCAATTAGGGTTTTTAACCAATCTTGTGTATATAATAAGTGATTTTGTGTCATTGGTAATCCAATTAGGTCATTTTCGTCCTCCATAGGCTTATTCTAATCCAATTAGGGTTTTTAACCAATCTTTTGCATCCAATATGTGATTTTGTGTCATTGGTTGAACATTTAGGTCATTTTCGTCCTCCCTAGGCTTATTCTAATCCAATTAGGGTTTTTAACCAATCTTGTGCATCCAATATGTGATTTTATGTCATTGGTTGAACATTTAGGTCATTTTCGTCCTCCCTAGGCTTATTCTAATCCAATTAGGGTTTTTAACCAATCTTGTGCATGCAATATGTGATATTGTGTCATTGGTTGAACATTTAGGTCATTTTCGTCCTCCCTAGGCTTATTCTAATCCAATTAGGGTTTTTAACCAATCTTGTGCATCCAATATGTGATTTTGTGTCATTGGTTGCACATTTAGGTCATTTTCGTCCTCCCTAGGCTTATTCTAATCCAATTAGGGTTTTTAACCAATCTTGTGCATCCAATATGTGATTTTGTGTCATTTTGTGTCATTGGTTGAACATTTAGGTCATTTTCGTCCTCCCTAGGCTTATTCTAATCCAATTAAGGTTTTTAACCAATCTTGTGCATCCAATATGTGATTTTGTGTCATTTTGTGTCATTGGTTGAACATTTAGTTCATTTTCGTCCTCCCTAGGCTTATTCTAATCCAATTAGGGTTTTTAACCAATCTTGTGCATATAATAAGTGATTTTGTGTCATTGGTAATCCAATTAGGTCATTTTCGTCCTCGCTAGGCTTATTCTAATCCAATTAGGGTTTTTAACCATTCTTGTGCATCCAATATGTGATTTTGTGTCATTTTGGGTCAGTGGTTGAACATTTAGGTCATTTTCGTCCTCCCTAGGCTTATTCTAATCCAATTAGGGTTTTTAACCAATCTTGTGCATCCAATATGTGACTTTGTGTCATCGGTTGCACATTTAGGTCATTTTCGTCCTCCCTAGGCTTATTCTAATCCAATTAGGGTTTTTAACCAATCTTGTGCATCCAATATGTGATTTTGTGTCATTGGTTGCACATTTAGGTCATTTTCGTCCTCCCTAGGCTTATTCTAATCCAATTAGGGTTTTTAACCAATCTTGTGCATATAATAAGTGATTTTGTGTCATTGGTAATCCAATTAGGTCATTTTCGTCCTCGCTAGGCTTATTCTAATCCAATTAGGGTTTTTAACCAATCTTGTGCATCCAATATGTCATTTTGTGTCATTGGTTGAACATTTAGGTCATATTCGTCCTCCCTAGGCTTATTCTAATCCAATTAGGGTTTTTAACCAATCTTGTGCATCCAATATGTGATTTTGTGTCATTGGTTGAACATTTAGGTCATTTTTGTCCCCCTAGGCTTATTCTAATCCAATTAGGGTTTTTAACCAATCTTGTGCGTCCAATATGTGATTTTGTGTCATTGGTTGAACATTTAGGTCATTTTCGTCCTCCCTAGGCTTATTCTAATCCAATTAGGGTTTTTAACCAATCTTGTGCATCCAATATGTGATTTTGTGTCATTGGTTGAACATTTAGGTCATTTTCGTCATCCCCAGGCTTATTCTAATCCAATTAGGATTTTAATCCAATGTTGTGCATCCCATATATGATTTTGTGTCAATTTGTGTCATTGGTTGAACATTTAGGTCATTTTCGTCCTCCCTAGGCTTATTCTAATCCAATTAGGGTTTTTAACCAATCTTGTGCATCCAATATGTGATTTTGTGTCATTGGTTGCACATTTAGGTCATTTTCGTCCTCCCTAGGCTTATTCTAATTCAATTAGGGTTTTTAACCAATCTTGTGCATCCAATATGTGATTTTGTGTCATTGGTTGCACATTTAGGTCATTTTCGTCCTCCCTAGGCTTATTCTAATCCAATTAGGGTTTTTAACCAATCTTGTGCATATAATAAGTCATTTTGAGTCTTTGGTAATCCAATTAGGTTATTTTCGTCCTCTCTAGGCTTATTCTAATCCAATTAGGGTTTTTAACCAATCTTATGCATCCAATATGTGATTTTGTGTCATTTTGTGTCATTGGTAATCCAATTAGGTCATTTTCGTCCTCGCTAGGCTTATTGTAATCCAATTAGGGTTTTTAACCAATCTTGTGCATATAATAAGTGATTTTGTGTCATTGGTTGCACATTTAGGTCAATTTCGTCCTCCCTAGGCTTTTTATAATCCAATTAGGGTTTTTAACCAATCTTGTGCATCCAATATGTGATTTTGTGTCATTTTGTGTGATTGGTTGAACATTTAGGTCATTTTCGTCCTCCCTAGGCTTATTCTAATCCAATCAGGGTTTTTAACCAATCTTGTGCGTCCAATATGTGATTTTGTGTCATTTGTTGCACATTTAGATCATTTTCGTCCTCCCTAGGCTTATTCTTATCCAATTAGGGTTTTTAACCAATCTTGCGAATATAATAAGTGATTTTGTGTCATTGGTAATCCAATTAGGTCATTTTCGTCCTCGCTAGGCTTATTGTAATCCAATTAGGGTTTTTAACCAATCTTGTGCATATAATAAGTGATTTTGTGTCATTGGTTGCACATTAAGGTCAATTTCGTCCTCCCTAGGCTTATTATAATCCAATTAGGGTTTTTAACCAATCTTGTGCATCCAATATGTGATTTTGTGTCATTGGTAATGCAATTACGTCATTTTCGTCCTCGATAGGCTTATTCTAATCCAATTAGGGTTTTTAACCAATCTTATGCATCCAATTAGGATTTTGTGTCATTTTGTGTCATTGGTAATCCAATTAGGTCATTTTCGTCCTCGCTAGGCTTATTGTAATCCAATTAGGGTTTTTAACCAATCTTGTGCATATAATAAGTGATTTTGTGTCATTGGTTGCACATTTAGGTCAATTTCGTCCTCCCTAGGCTTATTATAATCCAATTAGGGTTTTTAACCAATCTTGTGCATATAATAAGTGATTTTGTGTCATTGGTAATGCAATTAGGTCATTGTCGTCCTCGATAGGCTTATTCTAATCCAATTAGGGTTTTTAACCAATCTTATGCATCCAATTAGGATTTTGTGTCATTTTGTGTCATTCGTAATCCAATTAGGTCATTTTCGTCCTCGCTAGGCTTATTGTAATCCAATTAGGGTTTTTAACCAATCTTGTGCATATAATAAGTGATTTTGTGTCATTGGTTGCACATTTAGGTCAATTTCGTCCTCCCTAGGCTTATTATAATCCAATTAGGGTTTTTAACCAATCTTGTGCATCCAATATGTGATTTTGTGTCATTTTGTGTGATTGGTTGAACATTTAGGTCATTTTCGTCCTCCCTAGGCTTATTCTAATCCAATCAGGGTTTTTAACCAATCTTGTGCGTCCAATATGTGATTTTGTGTCATTTTGTGTCTTTGGTTGCACATTTAGGCCATTTTCGTCCTCCCTAGGCTTATTCTAATCCAATTAGGGTTTTTAACCAATCTTGTGCGTCCAATATGTGATTTTGTGTCATTTTGTGTCATTGGTTGCACATTTAGGTCAATTTCGTCCTCCCTAGGCTTATTCTAATCAAATTAGGGTTTTTAACCAATCTTGTGCATCCAATATGTGATTTTGTGTCATTTTGTGTGATTGGTTGCACATTTAGGTCAATTTCGTCCTCCCTAGGCTTATTCTAATCCAATTAGGGTTTTTAACCAATCTTGTGCATCCAAAATGTGATTTTGTGTCATTGGTTGCACATTTAGGTCATTTTCGTCCTCCCTAGGCTTATTCTAATCCAATTAGGGTTTTTAACCAATCTTGTGCATATAATAAGTGATTTTGTGTCATTGGTAATGCAATTAGGTTATTTTCGTCCTCGATAGGCTTATTCTAATCCAATTAGGGTTTTTAACCAATCTTATGCATCCAATATGTGATTTTGTGTCATTTTGTGTCATTGGTAATCCAATTAGGTCATTTTCGTCCTCGCTAGGCTTATTGTAATCCAATTAGGGTTTTTAACCAATCTTGTGCATATAATAAGTGATTTTGTGTCATTGGTTGCACATTTAGGTCAATTTCGTCCTCCCTAGGCTTTTTATAATCCAATTAGGGTTTTTAACCAATCTTGTGCATCCAATATGTGATTTTGTGTCATTTTGTGTGATTGGTTGAACATTTAGGTCATTTTCGTCCTCCCTAGGCTTATTCTAATCCAATCAGGGTTTTTAACCAATCTTGTGCGTCCAATATGTGATTTTGTGTCATTTGTTGCACATTTAGATCATTTTCGTCCTCCCTAGGCTTATTCTTATCCAATTAGGGTTTTTAACCAATCTTGCGAATATAATAAGTGATTTTGTGTCATTGGTAATCCAATTAGGTCATTTTCGTCCTCGCTAGGCTTATTGTAATCCAATTAGGGTTTTTAACCAATCTTGTGCATATAATAAGTGATTTTGTGTCATTGGTTGCACATTAAGGTCAATTTCGTCCTCCCTAGGCTTATTATAATCCAAT
The DNA here is from genome assembly GCA_037974755.1 of Cicer yamashitae. Lineage (NCBI taxonomy): Eukaryota > Viridiplantae > Streptophyta > Magnoliopsida > Fabales > Fabaceae > Cicer > Cicer yamashitae. Next base: position 10,609,995 of record JBBPBQ010020321.1, on the reverse strand, counting down.
TAGGGTTTTTAACCAATCTTGTGCATCCAATATGTGATTTTGTGTCATTGGTAATGCAATTACGTCATTTTCGTCCTCGATAGGCTTATTCTAATCCAATTAGGGTTTTTAACCAATCTTATGCATCCAATTAGGATTTTGTGTCATTTTGTGTCATTGGTAATCCAATTAGGTCATTTTCGTCCTCGCTAGGCTTATTGTAATCCAATTAGGGTTTTTAACCAATCTTGTGCATATAATAAGTGATTTTGTGTCATTGGTTGCACATTTAGGTCAATTTCGTCCTCCCTAGGCTTATTCTAATCCAATTAGGGTTTTTAACCAATCTTGTGCATCCAATATGTGATTTTGTGTCATTGGTTGCACATTTAGGTCATTTTCGTCCTCCCTAGGCTTATTCTAATCCAATTAGGGTTTTTAACCAATCTTGTGCAAATAATATGTGATTTTGTGTCATTGGTAATCCAATTAGGTCATTTTCGTCGTCGCTAGGCTTATTCTAATCCAACTAGGGTTTTTGACCTATCTTATGCATCCAATATGTGATTTTGTGACATTTTGTGTCATTGGTGATCCAATTAGGTCATTTTCGTCCTCGCTAGGCTTATTGTAATCCAGTTAGGGTTTTTAACCAATCTTGTGCATCCAATATGTGATTTTGTGTCATTGGTTGCACATTTAGGTCATTTTCGTCCTCCCTAGGCTTATTCTAATCCAATAAGGGTTTTTAACCAATCTTGTGCATCCAATATGTGATTTTGTGTCATTGGTTGCACATTTAGGTCATTTTCGTCCTCCCTAGGCTTATTCTAATCCAATTAGGGTTTTTAACCAATCTTGTGCATCCAATATGTGATTTCGTGTCATTTTGTGTCATTGGTTGAACATTTAGGTCATTTTCGTCGTCCCTAGGCTTATTTTAATCCAATTAGGGTTTTTAACCAATCTTGTGCATCCAATATGTGATTTTGTGTCATTGGTTGCACATTTAGGTCATTTTCGTCCTCCCTAGGCTTATTCTAATCCAATTAGGGTTTTTAACCAATCTTGTGCATATAATAAGTGATTTTGTGTCATTGGTAATCCAATTAGGTCATTTTCGTCCTCGTTAGGCTTATTCTAATCCAATTAGGGTTTTTAATCAATCTTGTGCATCCAATATGTGATTTTGTGTCATTGGTTGCACATTTAGGTCATTTTCGTGCTCCCTAGGCTTATTCTAATCCAATTAGGGTTTTTAACCAATCTTGTGCATATAATAAGTGATTTTGTGTCATTGGTAATCCAATTAGGTCATTTTCGTCCTCCCTAGGCTTATTCTAATCCAATTAGGGTTTTTAACCAATCTTGTGCATCCAATATGTGATTTTGTGTCATTGGTTGCACATTTAGGTCATTTTCGTCCTCCCTAGGCTTATTCTAATCCAATTAGGGTTTTTAACCAATCTTGTGCATATAATAAGTGATTTTATGTCATTGGTAATCCAATTAGGTCATTTTCGTCCTCGCTAGGCTTATGCTAATCCAAGTAGAATTTTTAACCAATCTTATGCATCCAATATGTGATTTTGTGTCATTTTGTGTTATTGGTTGAACATTTAGGCCATTTTCGTCCTCCCTAGGCTTATTCTAATCTAATTAGGGTTTTTAACCAATCTTATGCATCCAATATGTGATTTTGTGTCATTGGTTGCACATTGACGTCATTTTCGTCCTCCCTAGGCTTATTCTAATCCAATTAGGGTTTTTAACCAATCTTGTGCATCCAATATGTGATTTTGTGTCATTGGTTGCACATTTAGGTCATTTTCGTCCTCCCTAGGCTTATTCTAATCCAATTAGGGTTTTTAACCAATCTTGTGCATATAATAAGTGATTTTGTGTCATTGTTAATTCAATTAGGTCATTTTCGTCCTCGCTAGGCTTATTCTAATCCAATTAGAATTTTTAACCAATCTAATGCATCCAATATGTGATTTTGTGTCATTTTGTGTCATTGGTTGAACATTTAGGTCATTTTCGTCCTCCCTAGGCTTATTCTAATCCAATTAGGGTTTTTAACCAATCTTGTGCATCCAATATGTGATTTTGTGTCATTGGTTGAACATTTAGGTCATTTTCGTCCTCCCTAGGCTTATTCTAATCCAATGAGGGTTTTTAACCAATCTTGTGCATCCAATATGTGATTTTGTGTCATTGGTTGAACATTTAGGTCATTTTCGTCCTCCCTAGGCTTATTCTAATCCAATTAGGGTTTTTAACCAATCTTGTGCATCCAATATGTGATTTTGTGTCATTTTGAGTCATTGGTTGAACATTTAGGTTATTTTCGTCCTCCCTAGGCTTATTCTAATCCAATTAGTGTTTTTAACCAATCTTGTGCATGCAATATGTGATTTTGTGTCATTATGTGTCATTGGTTGAACATTTAGGTCATTTTCGCCCTCCCTATGCTTATTCTAATCCAATTAGGGTTTTTAACCAATCTTGTGCATCCAATATGTGATTTTGTGTCATTTTGTGTCATTGGTTGAACATTTAGGTCTATTTCGTCCTCCCTAGGCTTATTCTAATCCATTTACGGTTTTTAACCAATCTTGTGCATCCAATATGTGATTTTGTGTCATTTTGTGTCATTGGTTGAACATTTAAGTGATTTTCGTCCTCCCTAGGCTTATTCTAATCCAATTAGGGTTTTTAACCAATCTTGTGCATCCAATATGTGATTTTGTGTCATTGGTTGCACATTTAGGTCATTTTCGTCCTCCCTAGGCTTATTCTAATCCAATTAGGGTTTTTAACCAATCTTGTGCATATAATAAGTGATTTTGTGTCATTAGTAATCCAATTAGGTCATTTTCGTCCTCGCTAGGCTTATTCTAATCCAATTAGGGTTTTTAATCAATCTTTTGCATCCAATATGTGATTTTGTGTCATTGGTTGCACATTTAGGTCAATTTCGTCCTCCCTAGGCTTATTCTATTCCAATTAGCGTTTTTAACCAATCTTGTGCATATAATAAGTGATTTTGTGTCATTGGTAATCCAATTAGGTCATTTTCGTCCTCCATAGGCTTATTCTAATCCAATTAGGGTTTTTAACCAATCTTTTGCATCCAATATGTGATTTTGTGTCATTGGTTGCACATTTAGGTCATTTTCGTCCTCCCTAGGCTTATTCTAATCCAATTAGGATTTTTAACCAATCTTGTGCATATAATAAGTGATTTTGTGTCATTGGTTGCACATTTAGGTCATTTTCGTCCTCCCTATGCTTATTCTAATCCAATTAGGGTTTTTAACCAATCTTGTGCATCCAATATTTGATTTTGTGTCATTGGTTGAACATTTAGGTCATTTTCGTCCTCCCTACGCTTATTCTAATCCAATTTGGGTTTTTAACCAATCTTGTGCATCCAGTATGTGATTTTGTGTCATTGGTTGAACATTTAGGTCATTTTCGTCCTCCGTAGGCTTATTCTAATCTAATTAGCGTTTTTAACCAATCTTGTGTATATAATAAGTGATTTTGTGTCATTGGTAATCCAATTAGGTCATTCTTGTCCTCCATAGGCTTATTCTAATCCAATTAGGGTTTTTAACCAATCTTTTGCATCCAATATGTGATTTTGTGTCATTGGTTGAACATTTAGGTCATTTTTTCCTCCCTAGGCTTATTCTAATCCAATTAGGGTTTTTAACCAATCTTGTGCATCCAATATGTGATTTTGTGTCATTGGTTGCACATTTAGGTCATTTTCGTCCTCCCTAGGCTTATTCTAATCCAATTAGGGTTTTTAACCAATCTTGTGCATATAATAAGTGATTTTGTGTCATTGGTAATCCAATTAGGTCATTTTCGTCCTCGCTAGGCTTATTCTAATCCAATTAGAATTTTTAACCAATCTTGTGCATCCAATATGTGATTTTGTGTCATTGGTTGCACATTTAGGTCATTTTCGTCCTCCCTAGGCTTATTCTAATCCAATTAGGGTTTTTAACCAATCTTGTGCATATAATAAGTGATTTTGTGTCATTTTGTGTGATTGGTTGAACATTTAGGTCATTTTCGTCCTCCCTAGGCTTATTCTAATCCAATCAGGGTTTTTAACCAATCTTGTGCGTCCAATATGTGATTTTGTGTCATTTGTTGCACATTTAGATCAATTTCGTCCTCCCTAGGCTTATTCTTATCCAATTAGGGTTTTTAACCAATCTTGCGAATATAATAAGTGATTTTGTGTCATTGGTAATCCAATTAGGTCATTTTCGTCCTCGCTAGGCTTATTGTAATCCAATTAGGGTTTTTAACCAATCTTGTGCATATAATAAGTGATTTTGTGTCATTGGTTGCACATTAAGGTCAATTTCGTCCTCCCTAGGCTTATTATAATCCAATTAGGGTTTTTAACCAATCTTGTGCATCCAATATGTGATTTTGTGTCATTGGTAATGCAATTACGTCATTTTCGTCCTCGATAGGCTTATTCTAATCCAATTAGGGTTTTTAACCAATCTTATGCATCCAATTAGGATTTTGTGTCATTTTGTGTCATTGGTAATCCAATTAGGTCATTTTCGTCCTCGCTAGGCTTATTGTAATCCAATTAGGGTTTTTAACCAATCTTGTGCATATAATAAGTGATTTTGTGTCATTGGTTGCACATTTAGGTCAATTTCGTCCTCCCTAGGCTTATTATAATCCAATTAGGGTTTTTAACCAATCTTGTGCATATAATAAGTGATTTTGTGTCATTGGTAATGCAATTAGGTCATTGTCGTCCTCGATAGGCTTATTCTAATCCAATTAAGGTTTTTAACCAATCTTATGCATCCAATTAGGATTTTGTGTCATTTTGTGTCATTCGTAATCCAATTAGGTCATTTTCGTCCTCGCTAGGCTTATTGTAATCCAATTAGGGTTTTTAACCAATCTTGTGCATATAATAAGTGATTTTGTGTCATTGGTTGCACATTTAGGTCAATTTCGTCCTCCCTAGGCTTATTATAATCCAATTAGGGTTTTTAACCAATCTTGTGCATCCAATATGTGATTTTGTGTCATTTTGTGTGATTGGTTGAACATTTAGGTCATTTTCGTCCTCCCTAGGCTTATTCTAATCCAATCAGGGTTTTTAACCAATCTTGTGCGTCCAATATGTGATTTTGTGTCATTTTGTGTCTTTGGTTGCACATTTAGGCCATTTTCGTTCTCCCTAGGCTTATTCTAATCCAATTAGGGTTTTTAACCAATCTTGTGCGTCCAATATGTGATTTTGTGTCATTTTATGTCATTGGTTGCACATTTAGGTCAATTTCGTCCTCCCTAGGCTTATTCTAATCCAATTAGGGTTTTTAACCAATCTTGTGCATCCAATATGTGATTTTGTGTCATTTTGTGTGATTGGTTGCACATTTAGGTCAATTTCGTCCTCCCTAGGCTTATTCTAATCCAATTAGGGTTTTTAACCAATCTTGTGCATCCAAAATGTGATTTTGTGTCATTGGTTGCACATTTAGGTCATTTTCGTCCTCCCTAGGCTTATTCTAATCCAATTAGGGTTTTTAACCAATCTTGTGCATATAATAAGTGATTTTGTGTCATTGGTAATGCAATTAGGTCATTTTCGTCCTCGATAGGCTTATTCTAATCCAATTAGGGTTTTTAACCAATCTTATGCATCCAATATGTGATTTTGTGTCATTTTGTGTCATTGGTAATCCAATTAGGTCATTTTCGTCCTCGCTAGGCTTATTGTAATCCAATTAGGGTTTTTAACCAATCTTGTGCATCCAATATGTCATTTTGTGTCATTGGTTGCAAATTTAGGTCATTTTCGTCCTCCCTAGGCTTATTCTAATCCAATTAGGGTTCTTAACCAATCTTGTGCACATAATAAGTCATTTTGTGTCATTGGTAATCCAATTAGGTCATTTTCATCCTCGCTAGGCTTATTCTAATCCAATTAGGGTTTTTAACCAATCTTATGCATCCAATATGTGATTTTGTGTCATTTTGTGTCATTGGTAATCCAATTAGGTCATTTTCGTCCTCGCTAGGCTTATTGTAATCCAATTAGGGTTTTTAACCAATCTTGTGCATCCAATATGTGACTTTGTGTCATCGGTTGCACATTTAGGTCATTTTCGTCCTCCCTAGGCTTATTCTAATCCAATTAGGGTTTTTAACCAATCTTGTGCATCCAATATGTGATTTTGTGTCATTGGTTGCACATTTAGGTCATTTTCGTCCTCCCTAGGCTTATTCTAATCCAATTAGGGTTTTTAACCAATCTTGTGCATATAATGAGTGATTTTGTGTCATTGGTAATCCAATTAGGTAATTTTCGTCCTCGCTAGGCTTATTCTAATCCAATTAGGGTTTTTAACCATTCTTGTGCATCCAATATGTGATTTTGTGTCATTTTGGGTCACTGGTTGAACATTTAGGTCATTTTCGTCCTCCCTAGGCTTATTCTAATCCAATTAGGGTTTTTAACCAATCTTGTGCATCCAATATGTGATTTTGTGTCATTTTTTGTCATTGGTTGAACATTTAGGTCATTGTCGTCCTCCCTAGGCTTATTCTAATCCAATTAGGGTTTTTAACCAATCTTGTGCATCCAATATGTGATTTTGTGTCATTGGTTGCACATTTAGGTCATTTTCGTCCTCCCTAGGCTTATTCTAATCCAATTAGGGTTTTTAACCAATCTTGTGCATATAATAAGTGATTTTGTGTCATTGGTTGCACATTTAGGTCATTTTCGTCCTCCCTATGCTTATTCTAATCCAATTAGGGTTTTTAACCAATCTTGTGCATCCAATATGTGATTTTGTGTCATTGGTTGCACATTTAGGTCATTTTCGTCCTCCCTAGGCTTATTCTAATCCAATTAGGGTTTTTAACCAATCTTGTGCATCCAGTATGTGATTTTGTGTCATTGGTTGAACATTTAGGTCATTTTCGTCCTCCGTAGGCTTATTCTAATCTAATTAGCGTTTTTAACCAATCTTGTGTATATAATAAGTGATTTTGTGTCATTGGTAATCCAATTAGGTCATTTTTGTCCTCCATAGGCTTATTCTAATCCAATTAGGGTTTTTAACCAATCTTTTGCATCCAATATGTGATTTTGTGTCATTGGTTGAACATTTAGGTCATTTTTTCCTCCCTAGGCTTATTCTAATCCAATTAGGGTTTTTAACCAATCTTGTGCATCCAATATGTGATTTTGTGTCATTGGTTGCACATTTAGGTCATTTTCGTCCTCCCTAGGCTTATTCTAATCCAATTAGGGTTTTTAACCAATCTTGTGCATATAATAAGTGATTTTGTGTCATTGGTAATCCAATTAGGTCATTTTCGTCCTCGCTAGGCTTATTCTAATCCAATTAGAATTTTTAACCAATCTTGTGCATCCAATATGTGATTTTGTGTCATTGGTTGCACATTTAGGTCATTTTCGTCCTCCCTAGGCTTATTCTAATCCAATTAGGGTTTTTAACCAATCTTGTGCATATAATAAGTGATTTTGTGTCATTTTGTGTGATTGGTTGAACATTTAGGTCATTTTCGTCCTCCCTAGGCTTATTCTAATCCAATCAGGGTTTTTAACCAATCTTGTGCGTCCAATATGTGATTTTGTGTCATTTGTTGCACATTTAGATCATTTTCGTCCTCCCTAGGCTTATTCTTATCCAATTAGGGTTTTTAACCAATCTTGCGAATATAATAAGTGATTTTGTGTCATTGGTAATCCAATTAGGTCATTTTCGTCCTCGCTAGGCTTATTGTAATCCAATTAGGGTTTTTAACCAATCTTGTGCATATAATAAGTGATTTTGTGTCATTGGTTGCACATTAAGGTCAATTTCGTCCTCCCTAGGCTTATTATAATCCAATTAGGGTTTTTAACCAATCTTGTGCATCCAATATGTGATTTTGTGTCATTGGTAATGCAATTACGTCATTTTCGTCCTCGATAGGCTTATTCTAATCCAATTAGGGTTTTTAACCAATCTTATGCATCCAATTAGGATTTTGTGTCATTTTGTGTCATTGGTAATCCAATTAGGTCATTTTCGTCCTCGCTAGGCTTATTGTAATCCAATTAGGGTTTTTAACCAATCTTGTGCATATAATAAGTGATTTTGTGTCATTGGTTGCACATTTAGGTCAATTTCGTCCTCCCTAGGCTTATTATAATCCAATTAGGGTTTTTAACCAATCTTGTGCATATAATAAGTGATTTTGTGTCATTGGTAATGCAATTAGGTCATTGTCGTCCTCGATAGGCTTATTCTAATCCAATTAAGGTTTTTAACCAATCTTATGCATCCAATTAGGATTTTGTGTCATTTTGTGTCATTCGTAATCCAATTAGGTCATTTTCGTCCTCGCTAGGCTTATTGTAATCCAATTAGGGTTTTTAACCAATCTTGTGCATATAATAAGTAATTTTGTGTCATTGGTTGCACATTTAGGTCAATTTCGTCCTCCCTAGGCTTATTATAATCCAATTAGGGTTTTTAACCAATCTTGTGCATCCAATATGTGATTTTGTGTCATTTTGTGTGATTGGTTGAACATTTAGGTCATTTTCGTCCTCCCTAGGCTTATTCTAATCCAATCAGGGTTTTTAACCAATCTTGTGCGTCCAATATGTGATTTTGTGTCATTTTGTGTCTTTGGTTGCACATTTAGGCCATTTTCGT
>JBBPBQ010020321.1:10563425-10582698 GCA_037974755.1 Cicer yamashitae | reverse complement strand
CCAATTAGTGTTTTTAACCAATCTTGTGCATCCAATATGTGATTTTTTGTCATTTTGTGTCATTGGTTGAATATTTAGGTCATTTTCGTCCTCCCTAGGCTTGTTCAAATCCAATTACGGTTTTTAACCAATCTAGGACATCCAATATGAGATTGTGTCATTGGTTGCACATTTAGGTCATTTTCGTCCTCCCTAGTTTTATTCTAATCCAATTAGGGTTTTTAACCAATCTTGTGCATATAATAAGTGATTTTGTGTCATTGGTAATCCAATTAGGTCATTTTCGTCCTCGCTAGGCTTATTCTAATCCAATTAGGGTTTTTAACCAATCTTATGCATCCAATATGTGATTTTGTGTCATTTTGTGTCATTGGTAATCCAATTAGGTCATTTTCGTCCTCGCTAGGCTTATTGTAATCTAATTAGGGTTTTTAACCAATCTTGTGCATCCAATATGTGATTTTGTGTCATTGGTTTCAAATTTAGGTCATTTTAGTCCTCCCTAGGCTTATTTTAATCCAATTAGGGTTTTTAACCAATCTTGTGCATCCAATATGTGATTTTGTGTCATTTTGTGTCATTGGTTGAATATTTAGGTCATTTTCGTCCTCCCTAGGCTTGTTCAAATCCAATTAGGGTTTTTAACCAATCTAGGGCATCCAATATGAGATTGTGTCATTGGTTGCACATTTAGGTCATTTTCGTCCTCCCTAGTTTTATTCTAATCCAATTAGGGTTTTTAACCAATCTTGTGCATATAATAAGTGATTTTGTGTCATTGGTAATCCAATTAGGTCATTTTCGTCCTCGCTAGGCTTATTCTAATCCAACTAGGGTTTGTAACCAATCTTATGCATCCAATATGTGATTTTCTGTAATGTTGTGTCATTGGTAATCCAATTAGGTCATTTTCGTCCTCGCTAGGCTTATTCTAATCCAATTAGGGTTTTTAACCAATCTTGTGCATCCAATATGTGATTTTGTGTCAGTGGTTGCACATTTAGGTCATTTTCGTCCTCCCTAGGCTTATTCTAATCCAATTAGGGTTTTTAACCAATCTAGTGCATATAATAAGTGATTTTGTGTCATTTTGTGTCATTAGTTGAATATTTAGGTCATTTTCGTCCTCCCTAGGCTTGTTCTAATCCAATTAGGGTTTTTAACCAATCTTGGGCATCCAATATGTGATTTTGTGTCATTGGTTGCACATTTAGATCATTTTTGTCCTCCCTAGGCTTATTCTAATCCAATTAGGGTTTTTAACCAATCTTGCGAATATGATAAGTGATTTTGTGTCATTGGTAATCCAATTAGGTCATTTTTGTCCTCGCTAGGCTTATTCTAATCCAATTAGGGTTTTTAATCAATCTTGTGCATATAATAAGTCATTTGGTGTCGTTGGTAATCCAATTAGGTCATTTTCGTCCTCTCTAGGCTTATTCTAATCCAATTAGGGTTTTTAACCAATCTTATGCATCCAATATGTGATTTTGTGTCATTTTGTGTCATTGGTAATCCAATTAGGTCATTTTCGTCCTCGCTAGGCTTATTCTAATCCAATTAGGGTTTTTAACCAATCTTGTGCATCCAATATGTGATTTTGTGTCAGTGGTTGCACATTTAGGTCATTTTCGTCCTCCCTAGGCTTATTCTAATCCAATTAGGGTTTTTAACCAATCTTTTGCATCCAATATGTGATTTTGTGTCATTGGTTGAACATTTAGGTTATTTTCGTCTTCCCTAGGCTTATGGTAATCCAATTAGGGTTTTTAACCAATCTTGTGCATCCAATATGTGATTTTGTGTCATTGGTTTCACATTTAGGTCATTTTCGTGCTCCCTAGGCTTATTCTAATCCAATTAGGGTTTTTAACCAATCTTGTGCATATAATAAGTGATTTTGTGTCATTGGTAATCCAATTAGTTCATTTTCGTCCACACTAGGCTTATTCTAATCCAATTAGGGTTTTTAAAAAATCATGTGCATCCAATATGTGATTTTGTGATATTTTGTGTCATTGGTTCAACATTTAGGTCATTTTCGTCCTCCCTATGCTTATTCTAATCCAATTAGGGTTTTTAACCAATCTTGTGCATCAATTTTTGTGACTTTGTGTCATTTTGTGTCATTGGTTGAATATTTAGGTCATTTTCGTCCTCCCTAGGCTTGTTCTAATCCAATTAGGGTTTTTAACCAATCTTGGGCATCCAATATGAGATTGTGTCATCGGTTGCACATTTAGGTCATTTTCGTCCTCCCTAGTTTTATCCTAATCCAATTAGGGTTTTTAACCAATGTTGTGCATATAATAAGTGATTTTGTGTCATTGGTAATCCAATTAGGCCATTTTCGTCCTCGCTAGGCTTATTCTAATCCAATTAGGGTTTGTAACCAATCTTATGCATCCAATATGTGATTTTGTGTCATTTTGTGTCATTGGTAATCCAATTAGGTCATTTTCGTCCTCGCTAGGCTTATTCTAATCCAATTAGGGTTTTTAACCAATCTTGTGCATCCAATATGTGATTTTGTGTCATTTTGTGTCATTGGTTGAACATTTCGGTCATTTTCGTCCTCCCTAGGCTTATTCTAATCCAATTAGGGTTTTTAACCAATCTTGTGCATCCAATATGTGATTTTGTGTCATTTTGTGTCATTGGTTGAACATTTAGGTCATTTTCGTCCTCCCTAGGCTTATGCTAATCCAATTAAGGTTTTTAACCAATCTTGTGCATCCAATATGTGATTTTGTGTCATTAGTTGCACATTTAGGTCATTTTCGTCCTCCCTAGGCTTATTCTAATCCAATTAGGGTTTTTAACCAATCTTGTGCATCCAATATGTGATTTTGTGTCATTTTGTGTCATTGGTTGAACATTTAGGTCATTTTCGTCCTCCATAGGCATATTCTAATCCAATTAGGCTTTTCCACCAATCTTGTGCATCGAATATGTAATTTTGTGTCATTGATTGCACATTTAGGTCATTTTCGTCCTCCCTAGGCTTATTCTAATCCAATTAGGGTTTTTAACCAATCTTGTGCATCCAATATGTGATTTTGTGTCATTTTGTGTCATTGGTTGAACATTTAGGTCATTTTCGTCCTCCCTAGGCTTATGCTAATCCAATTAGGGTTTTTAACCAATCTTGTGCATCCAATATGTGATTTTGGGTCATTGATTGCACATTTAGGTTATTTTCGTTCTCCCTAGGCTTATTCTAATCCAATTAGGGTTTTTAACTAATCTTGTGCATATAATAAGTCATTTTGTGTCATTGGTAATCCAATTAGGTCATTTTCGTCCTCGCTAGGCTTATTCTAATCCAATTAGGGTTTGTAACCAATCTTATGCATCCAATATGTGATTTTGTGTCATTTTGTGTCATTGGTAATCCAATTAGGTCATTTTCGTCCTCGCTAGGCTTATTCTAATCCATTTAGGGATTTTATCCAATCTAGAGCATCCAATATGTGATTTTGGGTCATTTTGTGTCATTGGTTGAACATTTAGGTCATTTTCGTCCTCCCTAGGCTTATTCGAATCCAATTAAGGTTTTTAACCAATCTTGTGCATCCAATATGTGATTTTGTGTCATTTTGTATCATTGGTTGAACATTTAGGTCATTTTCGTTCTCCCTAGGCTTATGCTAATCCAATTAGGGTTTTTAACCAATCTTGTGCATCCAATATGTGATTTTGTGTCATTGATTGCACATTTAGGTCATTTTCGTCCTCCCTAGGCTTATTCTAATCCAATTAGGGTTTTTAACCAACCTTGTGCACATAATAAGTCATTTTGTGTCATTGGTAATCCAATTAGGTCATTTTCGTCCTCGCTAGGCTTATTCTAATCCAATTAGGGTTTTTAACCAATCTTATGCATCCAATATGTGATTTTGTGCCATTGGGTCATTGGTAATCCAATTAGGTCATTTACGTCCTCGTTAGGCTTATTGTAATCCAATTAGGGTTTTTAACCAATCTTGTGCATCCAATTTGTGATTTTGTGTCATTGGTTGCAAATTTAGGTCATTTTCGTCCTCCCTAGGCTTATTCTAATCCAATTAGGGTTTTTAACCAATCTTGTGCATCCAATATGTGATTTTGTGTCATTTTGTGTCATTGGTTGAATATTTAGGTCATTTTCGTCCTCCCTAGGCTTGTTCAAATCCAATTAGGGTTTTTAACCAATCTAGAGCATCCAATATGAGATTGTGTCATTGGTTACACATTTAGGTCATTTTCGTCCTCCCTAGTTTTATTCTAATTCAATTAGGGTTTTTAACCAATCTTGTGCATATAATAAGTGATTTTGTGTCATTGGTAATCCAATTAGGTCATTTTCGTCCTCGCTAGGCTTATTCTAATCCAATTAGGGTTTTTAACCAATCTTATGCATCCAATATGTGATTTTGTGTCATTTTGTGTCATTGGTAATCCAATTAGGTCATTTTCGTCCTCGCTAGGCTTATTGTAATCTAATTAGGGTTTTTAACCAATCTTGTGCATCCAATATGTGATTTTGTGTCATTGGTTGCAAATTTAGGTCATTTTAGTCCTCCCTAGGCTTATTTTAATCCAATTAGGGTTTTTAACCAATCTTGTGCATCCAATATGTGATTTTGTGTCATTTTGTGTCATTGGTTGAATATTTAGGTCATTTTCGTCCTCCCTAGGCTTGTTCAAATCCAATTAGGGTTTTTAACCAATCTAGGGCATCCAATATGAGATTGTGTCATTGGTTGCACATTTAGATCATTTTCGTCCTCCCTAGTTTTATTCTAATCCAATTAGGGTTTTTAACCAATCTTGTGCATATAATAAGTGATTTTGTGTCATTGGTAATCCAATTAGGTCATTTTCGTCCTCGCTAGGCTTATTCTAATCCAATTAGGGTTTGTAACCAATCTTATGCATCCAATATGTGATTTTGTGTCATTGGTAATCCAATTAGGTCATTTTCGTCCTCGCTAGGCTTATTCTAATCCAATTTGGGTTTTTAACCAATCTTGTGCATCCAATATGTGATTTTGTGTCAGTGGTTGCACATTTAGGTCATTTTCGTCCTCCCTAGGCTTATTCTTATCCAATTAGGGTTTTTAACCAATCTTGTGCATCCAATATGTGATTTTGTGTCATTTTGTGTCATTGGTTGAACATTTAGGTCATTTTCGTCCTCCCTAGGCTTATGCTAATCCAATTAGGGTTTTTAACCAATCTTGTGCATCCAATATGTGATTTTGTGTCATTGATTGCACATTTAGGTCATTTTCGTCCTCCCTAGGCTTATTCTAATCCAATTAGGGTTTTTAACCAGTCTTGTGCATCCAATATGTGATTTTGTGTCATTTTGTGTCTTTGGTTGCACACTTAGGTAATTTTTTTTCTCTCTAGGCTTATTCTAAGCCAATTAGGGTTCTTAACCAATCTTGTGCATATAATAAGTGATTTTGTGTCATTGGTAATCCAATTAGGTCATTTTCGTCCTCGCTAGGCTTATTCTGATCCAATTAGGGTTTTTAACCAATCTTGTGCATCCAATATGTGATTTTGTGTAATTTTGGGTCACTGGTTGAACATTTAGGTCATTTTTGTCCTCCCTAGGCTTATTCTAATCCGATTAGGGTTTTTAACCAATCTTGTGCATCCAATATGTGATTTTGTGTCATTTTGTGTCATTGGTTGCACACTTAGGTAATTTTTTTTCTCCCTAGGCTTACTCTAATCCAATTGGGGTTTTTAACCAATCTTGTGCATATAATAAGTGATTTTGTGTCATTGGTAATCCAATTAGGTCATTTTCGTCCTCGCTAGTCTTATTCTAATCCAATTAGGGTTTTTAACCAATCTTATGCATCCAATATGTGATTTTGTGTCATTTTGTGTCATTGGTAATCCAATTAGGTCATTTTCATCCTCGCTAGGCTTATTGTAATCCAATTAGGGTTTTTAACCAATCTTGTGCATCCAATATGTGATTTTGTGTCATTGGTTGCAAATTTAGGTCATTTTCGTCCTCCCTAGGCTTATTCTAATCCAATTAGGGTTTTTACCCAATCTTGTGCATCCAATATGTGATTTTGTGTCATTTTGTGTCATTGGTTGCACACTTAGGTAATTTTTTTTCTCTCTAGGCTTATTCTAATCCAATTAGGGTTCTTAACCAATCTTGTGCATATAATAAGTGATTTTGTGTCATTGGTAATCCAATTAGGTCATTTTCGTCCTCGCTAGGCTTATTCTGATCCAATTAGGGTTTTTAACCAATCTTGTGCATCCAATATGTGATGTTGTGTCATTTTCGGACACTGGTTGAACATTTAGGTCATTTTTGTCCTCCCTAGGCTTATTCTAATCCAATTAGGGTTTTTAACCAATCTTGTGCATCCAATATGTGATTTTGTGTCATTTTGTGTCATTGGTTGAACATTTAGGTCATTTTCGTCCACCCTAGGCTTATTCTAATCCAATTAGGGTTTTTAACCAATCTTGTGCATCCAATATGTGATTTTTTGCCATTTTGTGTCATTGGTTGAACATTTAGGTCATTTTCGTCCTACCTAGGCTTATTCTAATCCAATTAGCGTTTTTAACCAATCTTGTGCATCCAATATGTGATTGTGTCATTGGTTGAACATTTAGGTCATTTTCGTCCTCCCTAGGCTTATTCTAATCCAATTAGGGTTTTTAACCAATCTTGTGCATCCAATATGTGATTTTGTGTCATTTTGTGTCATTGGTTGAACATTTAGGTCATTTTCGTCCTCCACAAGCTTATTCTAATCCAATTAGGGTATTAACCAATCTTGTGCATCCAATATGTCATTTTGTGTCATTGGTTGAACATTTAGGTCATTTTCGCCCTCCCTAGGCTAATTCTAATCCAATTAGGGTTTTTAACCAATCTTGTGCATCCAATATGTGATTTTGTGTCATTGGTTGAACATTTAGGTCATTTTCGTCCTCCCTAGGCTTATTCTAATCCAATTAGGGTTTTTAACCAATCTTGGGCAACCAATATGTGATTTTGTGTCATTTTGTGACATTGGTTGAACATTTAGGTCATTTTCTAACTCCCTAGGCTTATTCTAATCCAATTTGGGTTTTTAACCAATCTTGTGCATCCAATATGTGATTTTGTGTCATTGGTTGAACATTTAGGTCATTTTTGTCCTCCCTAGGCTTATTCTAATCCAATTAGGGTTTTTAACCAATCTTGTGCATCCAATATGTGATTTTGTGTCATTGGTTGATCATTTAGGTCATTTTCGTCCTCCCTAGGCTTATTCTAATCCAATTAGGGTTTTTAACCAATCTTGTACATCCAATATGTGATTTTGTGTTATTTTGTGTCATTGGTTGAACATTTAGGTCATTTTCGTCCTCCCTAGGCTTATTCTAATCCAATTAGGGTTTTTAACCAATCTTGTGCATCCAATATGTGATTTTGTGTCATTGGTTGAATATTTAGGTCATTTTCGTCCTCCCTAGGCTTGTTCTAATCCAATTAGGGTTTTTAACCAATCTTGGGCATCCAATATGAGATTGTGTCATTGGTTGCACATTTAGGTCATTTTCGTCCTCCCTAGTTTTATTCTAATTCAATTAGGGTTTTTAACCAATCTTGTGCATATAATAAGTGATTTTGTGTCATTGGTAATCCAATTAGGTCATTTTCGTCCTCGCTAGGCTTATTCTAATCCAATTAGGGTTTTTAACCAATCTTATGCATCCAATATGTGATTTTGTGTCATTTTGTGTCATTGGTAATCCAATTAGGTCATTTTCGTCCTCGCTAGGCTTATTGTAATCTAATTAGGGTTTTTAACCAATCTTGTGCATCCAATATGTGATTTTGTGTCATTGGTTTCAAATTTAGGTCATTTTAGTCCTCCCTAGGCTTATTTTAATCCAATTAGGGTTTTTAACCAATCTTGTGCATCCAATATGTGATTTTGTGTCATTTTGTGTCATTGGTTGAATATTTAGGTCATTTTCGTCCTCCCTAGGCTTGTTCAAATCCAATTAGGGTTTTTAACCAATCTAGGGCATCCAATATGAGATTGTGTCATTGGTTGCACATTTAGGTCATTTTCGTCCTCCCTAGTTTTATTCTAATTCAATTAGGGTTTTTAACCAATCTTGTGCATATAATAAGTGATTTTGTGTCATTGGTAATCCAATTAGGTCATTTTCGTCCTCGCTAGGCTTATTCTAATCCAATTAGGGTTTTTAACCAATCTTGTGCATCCAATATGTGATTTTGTGTCATTTTGTGTCATTGGTTGAACATTTAGTTCATTTTCGTTCTCCCTAAGCTTATTCTACTCCAATTAGGGTTTTTAACCAATCTTGTGCATCCAATATGTGATTTTGTGTCATTTTGTGTCATTGGTTGAACATTTAGGTCATTTTCGTCCTCCCTAGGCTTATTCTAATCCAATTAGGGTTTTTAACCAATCTTGTGCATCCAATATGTGATTTTGTGTCATTGGTTGAACATTTAGTTCATTTTCGTCCTCCCTAGGCTTATTCTATTCCATTTAGGGTTTTTAACCAATCTTCTGCATCCAATATGTGATTTTGTGTCATTTTGTGTCATTGGTTCAACATTTAGGTCATTTTCGTCCTCCCTAGGGTTATTTTAATCCAATTAGGATTTTTAACCAATCTTGTGCATCCAATATGTGATTTTGTGTCATTTTGTGTCATTGGTTGAACATTTAGGTCATTTTCGTCCTCCCTAGGCTTATTCTAATCCAATTAGGGTTTTTAACCAATCTTGTGCATCCAATATGTGATTTTGTGTCATTTTGTGTCATTGGTTGAACATTTAGGTCATATTCGTCCTCCCTAGGCTTATTCTAATCCAATTAAGGTTTTTAACCAATCTTGTGCATCCAATATGTGATTTTGTGTCATTTTGTGTCATTGGTTGAACATTTAGGTCATTTTCGTCCTCCCTAGGCTTATTCTAATCCAATTAGGGTTTTTAACCAATCTTGTGCATCCAATATGTGATTTTGTGTCATTTTGTGTCATTGGTTGAACATTTAGGTCATTTTCGTCCTCCCTAGGCGTATTCTAATCCAATTTGGGTTTTTAACCAATCTTGTGCATCCAATATGTGATTTTGTGTCATTGGTTGAACATTTAGGTCATTTTCGTCCTCCCTAGGCTTATTCTAATCCAATTAGGGTTTTTAACCAATCTTGTGCATATAATATGTGATTTTGTGTCATTGGTAATCCAATTAGGTCATTTTCGTCCTCGCTAGGCTTATTCTAATCCAATTAGGGTTTTTAACCAATCTTGTGCATCCAATATGTGATTTTGTGTCAGTGGTTGCACATTTAGGTCATTTTCGTCCTCCCTAGGCTTATTCTAATCCAAATAGGGTTTTTAACCAATCTTGTGCATCCAATATGTGATTTTGTGTCATTTTGTGTCATTGGTTGAATATTTAGGTCATTTTCGTCCTCCCTAGGCTTGATCAAATCCAATTAGGGTTTTTAACCAATCTAGGGCATCCAATATGAGATTGTGTCATTGGTTGCACATTTAGGTCATTTTCGTCCTCCCTAGTTTTATTCTAATTCAATTAGGGTTTTTAACCAATCTTGTGCATATAATAAGTGATTTTGTGTCATTGGTAATCCAATTAGGTCATTTTCGTCCTCGCTAGGCTTATTCTAATCCAATTAGGGTTTTTAACCAATCTTGTGCATCCAATATCTGATTTTGTGTCATTTTGTGTCATTGGTTGAACATTTAGGTCATTTTCGTCCTCCCTAGGCTTATTCTAATCCAATTAGGGTTTTTAACCAATCTTGTGCATCCAATATGTGATTTTGTGTCCTTTTGTGTCATTGGTTGAACATTTAGGTCATTTTGGTGCTCCCTAGGCTTATTCTAATCCAATTAGGGTTTTTAACCAATCTTGTGCATCCAATATGTGATTTTGTGTCATTTTGTGTCATTGGTTGAAAATGTAGGTCATTTTCGTCCTCCCTAGGCTTATTCTAATCCAATTAGGGTGTTTTACCAATCTTGTGCTTCCAATATGTGAATTTGTGTCATTATGTGTCATTGGTTGAACATTTAGGTCATTTTCGTCCTCCCTAGGCTTATTCTAATCCAATTAGGGTTTTTAACCAATCTTGTGCATCCAATATGTGATTTTGTGTCATTTTGTGTCATTGGTTGAACATTTAGGTCATTTTCGTCCTCCCTAGGCTTATTCTAATCCAATTAGGGTTTTTAACAGATCATGTGCATCCAATATGTGATTTTGTGTCATTTTGTGTCATTGGTGTAACATTTAGGTCATTTTCGTCCTCCCTAGGCCTATTCTAATCCAATTAGGGTTTTTAACCAATCTTGTGCATGCAATATGTGATTTTGTGTCATTTTGTGTCATTGGTTGAAAAATTAGGTCATTTTCATCCTCCCTAGGCTTATTCTAATCCAATTAGGGTTTTTAACCAATCTTGTGCATCCAATATGTGATTTTGTGTCATTTTGTGTCATTGGTTGAACATCTAGGTCATTTTCATCCTCGCTAGGCTTATTCTAATCCAATTAGGGTTTTTAACCAATCTTGTGCATCCAATATGTGATTTTGTGTCATTTTGTGTCATTGGTTGAACATTTAGGTCATTTTCATCCTCCCTAGGCTTATTCTAATCCAATTAGGGTTTTTAACCAATCTTGTGCATCCTATATGTGATTTTGTGTCATTGGTTGAACATTTAGGTCATTTTTGTCCTCCCTAGGCTTATTCTAATCCAATTAGGGTTTTTAACCAATCTTGTGCATCCAATATGTGATTTTGTGTCATTGGTTGAACATTTAGGTCATTTTCGTCCTCCCTAGGCTTATTCTCATCCAATTAGGGTTTTAAACCAATCTTGTGCATCCAATATGTGATTTTGTGTCATTTTGTGTCATTGGTTGAACATTTAGGTCATTTTCGTCCTCCCTAGGCTTATTCTAATCCAATTAGGGTTTTTAACCAATCTTGTGCATCCAATATGTGATTTTGTGTCATTTTGTGTCATTGGTTGAACATTTAGGTCATTATCGTACTCCCTAGGCTTATTCTAATCCAGTTAAGGTTTTTAACCAATCTTGTGCATCCAATATGTGATTTTGTGTCATTTTGTGTCATTGGTTGAACATTTAGGTCATTTTCGTCCTCCCTAGGCTTATTCTAATCCAATTAGGGTTTTTAACCAATCTTGTGCATCCAATATGTGATTTTGTGTCATTTTGTGTCATTGGTTGAACATTTAGGTCATTTTCGTCCTCCCTAGGCTTATTCTAATCCATTAGGGTTTTTAACCAATCTTGTGCATCCAATATGTGATTTTGTGTCATTGGTTGAACATTTAGGTCATTTTCGTCCTCCCTAGGCTTATTCTAATCCAATTAGGGTTTTTAACCAATCTTGTGCATCCAATATGTGATTTTGTGTCATTTTGTGTCATTGGTTGAACATTTAGGTCATTTTCGTCCTCCCTAGGCTTATTCTAATCGAATTAGGCTTTTTAACCAATCTTGTGCATCCAATACGTGATTTTGTGTCATTTTGTGTCATTTGTTGCACATTTAGGTCATTTTCGTCCTCCGTAGGCTTATTCTACTCCAATTAGGGTTTTTAACCAATCTTGTGCATCCAATATGTGATTTTCTGTCATTTTGTGTCATTGGTTGGACATTTAGGTCATTTTCGTCCTCCTTAGGCTTATTCTAATCCAATTAGGGTTTATAACCAATCTTGTGCATCCAATATGTGATTTTGTGTCATTGGTTGAACATTTAGGTCATTTTCGTCCTCCCTAGGCTTATTCTAATCCAATTAGGGTTTTTAACCAATCTTGTGCATCCAATATGTGATTTTGTGTCATTTTGTGTCATTGGTTGAACATTTAGGTCATTTTCGTTCTCCCTAGGCTTATTCTAATCCAATTAGCGTTTTTAACCAATCTTGTGCATCCAATATGTGATTTTGTGTCATTTTCTGTCATTGGTTGAACATTTAGGTCATTTTCGTCCTCCCTAGGCTTATTCTAATCCAATTAGGGTTTTTAACCAATCTTGTGCATCCAATATGTGATTTTGTGTCATTTTGTGTCATTGGTTGAACATTTAGGTCATTTTCGTCCTCCCTAGGCTTATTCTAATCCAATTAGGGTTTTTAACCAATCTTGTGCATCTAATATGTGATTTTGTGTCATTTTGTGTCATTGGTTAAACATTTATGTCATTTTCGTCCTCCCTAGGCTTATTCTAATCCAATTAGGGTTTTTAACCAATCTTGTGCATCCAATATGTGCTTTCGTGTCATTGGTTGAACATATAGGTCATTTTCGTCCTCCCTAGGCTTATTCTAATCCAATTAGGGTTTTTTGACCAATCTAGTGCATCCAATATGTGATTTTGTGTCACTTTGTTTCATTGGTTGAACATTTAGGTCATTTTCGTCCTCCCTAGGCTTATTCTAATCCAATTAGGGTTTTTAACCAATCTTGTGCATCCAATATGTGATTTTGTGTCATTTTGTGTCATTGGTTGAACATTTAGGTCATTTTCGTCCTCCCTAGCCTTTTTCTAATCCAATTAGGGTTTTTAACCAATCTTGTGCATCCAATATGTGATTTTGTGTCATATTGTGTCATTGGTTGAACATTTAGGTCATTTTCGTCCTCCCTAGGCTTATTCTAATCCAATTAGGGTTTTTAACCAATCTTGTGCATCCAATATGTGATTTTGTGTCATTGGTTGCACATTTAGGTCATTTTCGTCCTCCCTAGGCTTATTCTAATCCAATTAGGGTTTTTAACCAATCTTGTGCTTATAATAAGTGATTTTGTGTCATTGGTAATCCAATTAGGTCATTTTCGTCCTCGCTAGGCTTATTCTAATCCAATTAGGGTTTTTAACCAATCTTGTGCATCCAATATGTGATTTTGTGTCAGTGGTTGCACATTTAGGTCATTTTCGTCCTCCCTAGGCTTATTCTAATCCAATTAGGGTTTTTAACCAATCTTGTGCATCCAATATGTGATTTTGTGTCATTTTGTGTCATTGGTTAAACATTTAGGTCATTTTCGTCCTCCCTAGGCTTATGCTAATCCAATTAGGGTTTTTAACCAATCTTGTGCATCCAATATGTGATTTTGTGTCATTGATTGCACATTTAGGTCATTTTCGTCCTCCCTAGGCTTATTCTAATCCAATTAGGGTTTTTAACCAGTCTTGTGCATCCAATATGTGATTTTGTGTCATTTTGTGTCATTTGTTGCACACTTAGGTAATTTTTTTTCTCTCTAGGCTTATTCTAATCCAATTAGGGTTCTTAACCAATCTTGTGCATATAATAAGTGATTTTGTGTCATTGGTAATCCAATTAGGTCATTTTCGTCCTCGCTAGGCTTATTCTAATCCAATTAGGGTTTTTAACCAATCTTATGCATCCAATATGTGATTTTGTGTCATTTTGTGTCATTGGTAATCCAATTAGGTCATTTTCATCCTCGCTAGGCTTATTGTAATCCAATTAGGGTTTTTAACCAATCTTGTGCATCCAATATGTGATTTTGTGTCATTGGTTGCAAATTTAGGTCATTTTCGTCCTCCCTAGGCTTATTCTAATCCAATTAGGGTTTTTACCCAATCTTGTGCATCCAATATGTGATTTTGTGTCATTTTGTGTCATTGGTTGCACACTTAGGTAATTTTTTTTCTCTCTAGGCTTATTCTAATCCAATTAGGGTTCTTAACCAATCTTGTGCATATAATAAGTGATTTTGTGTCATTGGTAATCCAATTAGGTCATTTTCGTCCCCGCTAGGCTTATTCTGATCCAATTAGGGTTTTTAACCAATCTTGTGCATCCAATATGTGATTTTGTGTAATTTTGGGTCACTGGTTGAACATTTAGGTCATTTTTGTCCTCCCTAGGCTTATTCTAATCCAATTAGGGTTTTTAACCAATCTTGTGCATCCAATATGTGATTTTGTGTCATTTTGTGTCATTGGTTGCACACTTAGGTAATTTTTTTTCTCCCTAGGCTTAGTCTAATGCAATTGGGGTTTTTAACCAATCTTGTGCATATAATAAGTGATTTTGTGTCATTGGTAATCCAATTAGGTCACTTTCGTCCTCGCTAGTCTTATTCTAATCCAATTAGGGTTTTTAACCAATCTTATGCATCCAATATGTGATTTTGTGTCATTTTGTGTCATTGGTAATCCAATTAGGTCATTTTCGTCCTCGCTAGGCTTATTGTAATCCAATTAGGGTTTTTAAACAATCTTGTGCATCCAATATGTGATTTTGTGTCATTGGTTGCACATTTAGGTCATTTTCGTCCTCCCTAGGCTTATTCTAATCCAATTAGGGTTTTTAACCAATCTTGTGCATCCAATATGTGATTTTGTGTCATTGGGTGAACATTTAGGTCATTTTCGTCCTCCCTAGGCTTATTCTAATCAATTTAGGGTTTTTAACCAATCTTGTGCATCCAATATGTGATTTTGTGTCATTGGTTGCACATTTAGGTCATTTTCGTCCTCCCTAGGCTTATTCTAATCCAATTAGGGTTTTTAACCAATCTTGTGCATATAATAAGTGATTTTGTGTCATTGGTAATCCAATTAGGTCATTTTCGTCCTCGCTAGGCTTCTTCTAATCCAATTAGGATTTTTATCCAATCTTGTGCATCCAATATGTGATTTTGTGTCAGTGGTTGCACATTTAGGTCATTTTCGTCCTCCCTAGGCTTATTCTAATCCAATTAGGGTTTTTAACCAATCTTGTGCATCCAATATGTGATTTTGTGTCATTTTGTGTCATTGGTTGCACACTTAGGTAATTTTTTTTCTCCCTAGGCTTAGTCTAATCCAATTGGGGTTTTTAACCAATCTTGTGCATATAATAAGTGATTTTGTGTCATTGGTAATCCAATTAGGTCATTTTCGTCCTCGCTAGGCTTATTCTAATCCAATTAGGGTTTTTAACCAATCTTGTGCATCCAATATGTGATTTTGTGTCAGTGGTTGCACATTTAGGTCATTTTCGTCCTTCCTAGGCTTATTCTAATCCAATTAGGGTTTTTAACCAATCTTGTGCATCCAATATGTGATTTTGTGTCATTTTGTGTCATTGGTTTAATATTTAGGTCATTTTCGTCCTCCCTAGGCTTGTTCAAATCCAATTAGGGTTTTTAACCAATCTAGGGCATCCAATATGAGATTGTGTCATTGGTTGCACATTTAGGTCATTTTCGTCCTCCCTAGTTTTATTCTAATCCAATTAGGGTTTTTAACCAATCTTGTGCATATAATAAGTGATTTTGTGTCATTGGTAATCCAATTAGGTCATTTTCGTCCTCGCTAGGCTTATTCTAATCCAACTAGGGTTTGTAACCAATCTTATGCATCCAATATGTGATTTTCTGTAATGTTGTGTCATTGGTAATCCAATTAGGTCATTTTCGTCCTCGCTAGGCTTATTCTAATCCAATTAGGGTTTTTAACCAATCTTGTGCATCCAATATGTGATTTTGTGTCAGTGGTTGCACATTTAGGTCATTTTCGTCCTCCCTAGGCTTATTCTAATCCAATTAGGGTTTTTAACCAATCTAGTGCATATAATAAGTGATTTTGTGTCATTTTGTGTCATTAGTTGAATATTTAGGTCATTTTCGTCCTCCCTAGGCTTGTTCTAATCCAATTAGGGTTTTTAACCAATCTTGGGCATCCAATATGTGATTTTGTGTCATTGGTTGCACATTTAGATCATTTTTGTCCTCCCTAGGCTTATTCTAATCCAATTAGGGTTTTTAACCAATCTTGTGCATATAATAAGTGATTTTGTGTCATTGGTAATCCAATTAGGTCATTTTCGTCCTCGCTAGGCTTATTCTAATCCAATTAGGGTTTTAACCAATCTTGTGCATCCAATATGTGATTTTGTGTCATTTTGTGTCATTGGTTGAACATTTAGGTCATTTTCGTCCTCCCTAGGCTTATTCTAATCCAATTAGGGTTTTTAACCAATCTTGTGCATCCAATATGTGATTTTGTGTCATTTTGTGTCATTGGTTGAACATTTAGGTCATTTTCGTCCTCCCTAGGCTTATTCTAATCCAATTAGCGTTTTTAACCAATCTTGTGTATCCAATATGTGATTTTGTGTCACTAGTTGAACATTGAGGTCATTTTCATCCTCCCTAGGCTTATTCTAATCCAATTAGGGTTTTTAACCAATCTTGTGCATCCAATATGTGATTTTGTGTCATTTTGTGTCATTGGTTGAACATTTAGGTCATTTTTGTCCTCCCTAGGCTTATTCTAATCCAATTTGGGTTTTTAAACAATCTTGTGCATCCAATATGTGATTTTGTGTCGTTGGTTGAACATTTAAGTCATTTTCGTCCTCCCTAGGCTTATTCTAATCCAATTAGGGTTTTTAACCAATCTTGTTCATCCAATATATGAATTTGTGTCATTGGTTGAACATTTAGGTCATTTTCGTCCTCCCTAGGCTTATTCTAATCCAATTAGGGTTTTTAACCAATCTTGTGCATCCAATATGTGATTTTGTGTCATTTTGTGTCATTGGTTGAACATTTAGGTCATTTTCGACCTTCCTAGGCTTATTCTAATCCAATTAGGGTTTTTAACCAATCTTGTGCATCCAATATGTGATTTTGTGTCATTGGTTGAACATTTAGGTCATTTTCGTCCTCCCTAGGCTTATTCTAATCCAATTAGGGTTTTTAACCTATCTTGTGCCTCCAATATGTGATTTTGTGTCATTTTATGTCATTGGTTGAACATTTAGGTCATTTTCGTCCTCCCTAGGCTTATTCTAATCCAATTAGGGTTTTTAACCAATCTTGTGCATATAATAAGTGATTTTGTGTCATTGGTAATCCAATTTGGTCATTTTCGTCCTCGCTAGGCTTATTCTAATCCAATTAGGGTTTTTAACCAATCTTGTGCATCCAATATGTGATTTTGTGTCAGTGGTTGCACATTTAGGTCATTTTCGTCCTCCCTAGGCTTATTCTAATCCAATTAGGGTTTTTAACCAATCTTGTGCATCCAATATGTGATTTTGTGTCATTTTGTGTCATTGGTTAAACATTTAGGTCATTTTCGTCCTCCCTAGGCTTATGCTAATCCAATTAGGGTTTTTAACCAATCTTGTGCATCCAATATGTGATTTTGTGTCATTGATTGCACATTTAGGTCATTTTCGTCCTCCCTAGGCTTATTCTAATCCAATTAGGGTTTTTAACCAGTCTTGTGCATCCAATATCTGATTTTGTGTCATTTTGTGTCATTGGTTGCACACTTAGGTAATTTTTTTTCTCTCTAGGCTTATTCTAATCCAATTAGGGTTTTTAACCAATCTTGTGCTTATAATAAGTGATTTTGTGTCATTGGTAATCCAATTAGGTCATTTTCGTCCTCGCTAGGCTTATTCTAATCCAATTAGGGTTTTTAACCAATCTTGTGCATCCAATATGTGATTTTGTGTCAGTGGTTGCACATTTAGGTCATTTTCGTCCTCCCTAGGCTTATTCTAATCCAATTAGGGTTTTTAACCAATCTTGTGCATCCAATATGTGACTTTGTGTCATTTTGTGTCATTGGTTGAACATTTAGGTCATTTTTATCCTCCCTAGGCTTATGCTAATCCAATTAGGGTTTTTAACCAATCTTGTGCATCCAATATGTGATTTTGTGTCATTGGTTGCACATTTAGGACATTTTCGTCCTCCCTAGGCTTATTCTAATCCAATTAGGGTTTTTAACCAATCTTATGCATCCAATATGTTATTTTGTGTCATTTTGTGTCATTGGTAATCCAATTAGGTCATTTTCGTCCTCGCTAGGCTTATTGTAATGCAATTAGGGTTTTTAACCAATCTTGTGCATCCAATATGTGATTTTGTGTCAGTGGTTGCACATTTAGGTCATTTTCGTCCTCCCTAGGCTTATTCTAATCCAATTAGGGTTTTTAACCAATCTTGTGCATCCAATATGTGATTTTGTGTCATTTTGTGTCATTGGTTGAACATTTAGGTCATTTTCGTCCTCCCTAGGCTTATGCTAATCCAATTAGGGTTTTTAACCAATCTTGTGCATCCAATATGTGATTTTGTGTCATTTTGTGTCATTGGTTGCACACTTAGGTAATTTTTTTTCTCTCTAGGCTTATTCTAATCCAATTAGGGTTCTTAACCAATCTTGTGCATATAATAAGTGATTTTGTGTCATTGGTAATCCAATTAGGTCATTTTCGTCCTCGCTAGGCTTATTCTGATCCAATTAGGGTTTTTAACCAATCTTGTGCATCCAATATGTGATGTTGTGTCATTTTGGGTCACTGGTTGAACATTTAGGTCATTTTTGTCCTCCCTAGGCTTATTCTAATCCAATTAGGGTTTTTAACCAATCTTGTGCATCCAATATGTGATTTTGTGTCATTTTGTGTCATTGGTTGCACACTTAGGTAATTTTTTTCTCCCTAGGCTTAGTCTAATCCAATTGGGGTTTTTAACCAATCTTGTGCATATAATAAGTGATTTTGTGTCATTGGTAATCCAATTAGGTCATTTTCGTCCTCGCTAGTCTTATTCTAATCCAATTAGGGTTTTTAACCAATCTTATGCATCCAATATGTGATTTTGTGTCATTTTGTGTCATTGGTAATCCAATTAGGTCATTTTCATCCTCGCTAGGCTTATTGTAATCCAATTAGGGTTTTTAACCAATCTTGTGCATCCAATATGTGATTTTGTTTCAGTGGTTGCACATTTAGGTCATTTTCGTCCTCCCTAGGCTTATTCTAATCCAATTAGGGTTTTTAACCAATCTTGTGCATCCAATATGTGATTTTGTGTCACTTCGTGTCATTGGTTTAACATTTAGGTCATTTTCGTCCTCCCTAGGCTTATGCTAATCCAATTAGGGTTTTTAACCAATCTTGTGCATCCAATATGTGATTTTGTGTCATTGATTGCACATTTAGGTCATTTTCGTCCTCCCTAGGCTTATTCTAATCCAATTAGGGTTTTTAACCAGTCTTGTGCATCCAATATGTGATTTTGTGTCATTTTGTGTCATTGGTTGCACACTTAGGTAATTTTTTTTCTCTCTAGGTTTATTCTAATCCAATTAGGGTTATTAACCAATCTTGTGCATATAATAAGTGATTTTGTGTCATTGGTAATCCAATTAGGTCATTTTC
>JBBPBQ010020321.1:10532155-10562925 GCA_037974755.1 Cicer yamashitae | reverse complement strand
AAAATCACATATTGGATGCACAAAATTGGTTAAAAACCCTAATTGGATTAGAATAAGCCTAGGGAGGACGAAAATGACCTAAATGTGCAACCAATGACACAAAATCACATATTGGATGCACAAGATTAGTTAAAAACCCTAATTGGATTACAATAAGCCTAGCGAGGACGAAAATGACCTAATTTGATCACCAATGACATAAAATGACACATAATCACATATTGGATGCATAAGATTGGTCAAAAACCCTAATTGGATTAGAATAAGCCTAGGGAGGAGGAAAATGACCTAATTGGATTACCAATTACACAAAATCACTTATTATATGCACAAGATTGGTTAAAAACCCTAATTGGATTAGAATACGCCTAGGGAGTACGAAAATGACCTAAAGGTGCAACCAATGACAAAAAATAACATATTGGATGCCCAAGATTGGTTAAAAACCCTAATTGGATTAGAACAAGCCTAGGGAGGACGAAAATGACCTAAATATTCAACTAATGACACAAAATGACACAAAATCACTTATTATATGCACAAGATTGGTTAAAAACCCTAATTGGATTAGAATAAGCCTAGCGAGGACGAAAACGACCTAATTGGATTACCAATGACACAAAATCACTTATTATATGCACAAGATTGGTTAAAAACCCTAATTGGATTAGAATAAGCCTAGGGAGGACGAAAATGACCTAAATGTGCAACCAATGACACAAAATGACACAAAATCACATATTGGATGCACAAGATTGGTTAAAAACCCAAATTGGTTTAAAATAAGCCTAGGGAGGACGAAAATGACCTAAATGTTCAACCAATGACACAAAATCACATATTGGATGCATAAGATTGGTTAAAAACCCTAATTGGATTAGAATAAGCCTAGCGAGGACGAAAATGACCTAATTGGATTACCAATGACATAAAATCACTTATTATATGCACAAGATTGGTTAAAAACCCTAATTGAATTAGAATAAGCCTAGGGAGGACGAAAATGACCTAAATGTGCAACCAATGACACAAAATCACATATTGGATGCACAAGATTGGTTAAAAACCCTAATTGGATTACAATAAGCCTAGCGAGGACGAAAATGACCTAATTGGATTACCAATGGCACAAAATGACACAAAATCACATATTGGATGCATAAGATTGGTTAAAAACCCTAATTGGATTAGAATAAGCCTAGAGAGGACGAAAATGACCTAATTGGATTACCAATGACACAAAATGACTTATTATATGCACAAGATTGGTTAAAAACCCTAATTGGATTAGAATACGCCTAGGGAGTACGAAAATGACCTAAAGGTGCAACCAATGACAAAAAATCACATATTGGATGCCCAAGATTGGTTAAAAACCCTAATTGGATTAGAACAAGCCTAGGGAGGACGAAAATGACCAAAATATTCAACTAATGACACAAAATGATACAAAATCACATATTGGATGCACAAGATTGGTTCAAAACCCTAATTGGAATAGAATAAGCCTAGGGAGGACAAAAATGACCTAAATGTGCAACCAATGACACAAAATCACATATTGGATGCACAAGATTGGTTAAAAACCCTAATTGGATTAGAATAAGCCTAGGGAGGACGAAAATGACCTAAATGTTCAACCAATGACACAAAATGACACAAAATCACATATTGGATGCACAAGAATGGTTAAAAACCCTAATTGGATGAGAATAAGCCTAGGGAGGACGAAAATGACCTAAATGTTCAACCAATGACACAAAATCACATATTGGATGCACAAGATTGGTTAAAAACCCTAATTGGATTAGAATAAGCCTAGGGAGGACGAAAATGACCTAAATGTTCAACCAATGACACAAAATCACATATTGGATGCACAAGATTGGTAAAAAAACCCTAATTGGATTAGAATAAGCCTAGCGAGGACGAAAATGACCTAATAGGATTATCAATAACACAAAATCACTTATTATATGCACAAGATTGGTTAAAAACCCTAATTGGATTAGAATAAGCATAGGGAGGACCAAAATGACCTAAATGTTCAACCAATGACACAAAATCACATATTGGATGCACAAGATTGGTTAAAAACCCTAATTGGATTAGAATAAGCCTAGGGAGGACGAAAATGACCTAAATGTGCAACCAATGACACAAAATCACATATTGGAGGCACAAGATTGATTAAAAACCCTAATTGGATTAGAATAAGCCTAGCTAGGACGAAAATGACCTAATAGGATTACCAATGACACAAAATCACTTATTATATGCACAAGATTGGTTAAAAACCCTAATTGGATTAGAATAAGCCTAGGAAGGACGAAAATGACCTAAATGTGCAACCAATGACACAAAATCACATATTGGATGCACAAGATTGGTTAAAAACCCTAATTGGATTAGAATAAGCCTAGGGAGGACGAAAATGACCTAAATGTGCAACCAATGACACAAAATCACATATTGGAGGCACAAGATTGGTTAAAAACCCTAATTGGATTAGAATAAGCCTGGGGAGGACGAAAATGACCTAAATGTTCAACCAATGACAAAAAATGACACAAAATCACATATTGGATGCACAAGATTGGTTAAAACTCCTAATTGGATTAGAATAAGCCTAGCGAGGACGAAAACGACCTAATTGGATTACCAATGACACAAAATCACTTATTATATGCACAAGATTGGTTAAAAACCCTAATTGGATTAGAATAAGCCTAGGGAGGACGAAAATGAACTAAATGTGCAACCAATGACACAAAATTACATATTGGATGCACAAGATTGGTTAAAAACCCTAATTGGATTACAATAAGCCTAGCGAGGACGAAAATGACCTAATTGGATTACCAATGACACAAAATGACACAAAATCACATATTGGATGCATAAGATTGGTTAAAAACCCTAATTGGATTAGAATAAGCCTAGAGAGGACGAAAATGACCTAATTGGATTACCAATGACACAAAATGACTTATTATATGCACAAGATTGGTTAAAAACCCTAATTGGATTAGAATACGCCTAGAGAGTACGAAAATGACCTAAAGGTGCAACCAATGACAAAAAATCACATATTGGATGCCCAAGATTGGTTAAAAACCCTAATTGGATTAGAACAAGCCTAGGGAGGACGAAAATGACCTAAATGTTCAACTAATGACACAAAATGACACAAAATCACATATTGGATGCACAAGATTGGTTAAAAACCCTAATTGGATGAGAATAAGCCTAGGGAGGACGAAAATGACCTAAATGTTCAACCAGTGACCCAAAATCACACAAAATCACATATTGGATGCACAAGATTGGTTAAAACCCCTAATTGGATTAGAATAAGCCTAGCGAGGACGAAAATGACCTAATTGGATTACCAATGACACAAAATAACTTATTATATGCACAAGATTGGTTAAAAACCCTAATTGGATTAGAATAAGCCTAGGGAGGACGAAAATGACCTAAATGTGCAACCAATGACACAAAATCACATATTCGATGCACAAAATTGGTTAAAAATCACATATTGGATGCACAAGATTGGTTAAAAACCCTAATTGGATTAGAATAAGCCTCGGGAGGACGAAAATGACCTAAATGTGCAACCAATGACACAAAATCACATATTGGATGCACAAGATTGGTTAAAAACCCTAATTGGATTACAATAAGCCTAGCGAGGACGAAAATGATCTAATTGGATCACCAATGACATAAAATGACACATAATCACATATTGGATGCATAAGATTGGTCAAAAACCCTAATTGGATTAGAATAAGCCTAGCGAGGACGAAAATGACCTAATTGGATTACCAATGACACAAAATCACTTATTATATGCACAAGATTGGTTAAAAACCCTAATTGGATTAGAATAAGCCTAGGAAGGACGAAAATGACCTAAATGTGCAACCAATGACACAAAATCACATATTGGATGCACAAGATTGGTTAAAAACCCTAATTGGATTAGAATAAGCCTAGGGAGGACGAAAATGACCTAAATGTGCAACCAATGACACAAAATCACATATTGGATGCACAAGATTGGTTAAAAACCCTAATTGGATTACAATAAGCCTAGCGAGGACGAAAATGACCTAATTGGATCACCAATGACAGAAAATGACACAAAATCACATATTGGATCCATAAGATTGGTCAAAAACCCTAATTGGATTAGAATAAGCCTAGCGAGGACGAAAATGACCTAATTGGATTACCAATGACACAAAATCACTTATTATATGCACAAGATTGGTTAAAAACCCTAATTGGATTAGAATAAGCCTAGGGAGGACGAAAATGACCTAAATGTGCAACCAATGACACAAAATCACATATTGGATGCACAAGATTGGTTAAAAACCCTAATTGGATTACAATAAGCCTAGCGTGGACGAAAATGACCTAATTGGATTACCAATGACACAAAATCACTTATTATATTCGCAAGATTGGTTACAAACCCTAATTGGATTAGAATAAGCCTAGGGAGGACGAAAATGACCTAAATGTTCAACCAATGACACAAAATGACACAAAATCACATATTGGATGCACAAGATTGTTTAAAAACCCTAATTGGATTAGAATAAGCCTAGCGAGGACGAAAATGACCTAATTGGATTACCAATGACACAAAATCACTTATTATATGCACAAGATTGGTTAAAAACCCTAATTGGATTAGAATAAGCCTAGGGAGGACGAAAATGACCTAAATGTGCAAGCAATGACACAAAATCACATATTGGATGCACAAGATTGGTTAAAAACCCTAATTGGATTAGAATAAGCCTAGCGAGGACGAAAATGACCTAATTGGATTACCAATGACACAAAATCACTTATTATATGCATAAGATTGGTTAAAAACCCTAATTGGATTAGAATAAGCCTAGGGAGGACGAAAATGACCTAAATGTGCAACCAATGACACAAAATCACATATTGGATGCACAAGATTGGTTAAAAACCCTAATTGGATTAGAATAAGCCTAGGGAGGACGAAAATGACCTAAATGTGCAACCAATGACACAAAATCACATATTGGATGCACAAGATTGGTTAAAAACCCTAATTGGATTACAATAAGCCTAGCGAGGACGAAAATGACCTAATTGGATTACCAATGACACAAAATGACACAAAATCACATATTGGATGCATAAGATTGGTCAAAAACCCTAATTGGATTAGAATAAGCCTAGCGAGGACGAAAATGACCTAATTGGATTACCAATGACACAAAATCACTTATTATATGCACAAGATTGGTTAAAAACCCTAATTGGATTAGAATAAGCCTAGGGAGGACGAAAATGACCTAAATGTGCAACCAATGACACAAAATCACATATTGGATGCACAAGATTGGTTAAAAACCCTAATTGGATTAAAATAAGCCTAGGGAGGACAAAAATGATCTAAATGTGCAACCAATGACACAATATCACATATTGGATGCCCAAGATTGGTTAAAAACCCTAATTGGATTAGAACAAGCCTAGGGAGGACGAAAATGACCTAAATATTCAACTATTGACACAAAATGACACAAAATCACTTATTATATGCACTAGATTGGTTAAAAACCCTAATTGGATTAGAATAAGCCTAGGGAGGACGAAAATGACCTAAATGTGCAACCACTGACACAAAATCACATATTGGATGCACAAGATTGGTTAAAAACCCTAATTGGATTACAATAAGCCTAGCGAGGACGAAAATGACCTAAATGTTCAACCAGTGACCCAAAATGACACAAAATCACATATTGGATGCACAAGAATGGTTAAAAACCCTAATTGGATTACAATAAGCCTAGCGAGGACGAAAATGACCTAATTGGATTACCAATAACACAAAATCACTTATTATATGCACAAGATTGGTTAAAAACCCTAATTGGATTAGAATAAGCCTAGGGAGGACGAAAATGACCTAAATGTGCAACCAATGACACAAAATCACATATTGGATGCACAAGATTGGTTAAAAACCCTAAATTGATTAGAATAAGCCTAGGGAGGACGAAAATGACCTAAATGTGCAACCAATGACACAAAATCACATATTGGATGCACAAGATTGGTTAAAAACCCTAATTGGATTAGAATAAGCCTAGGGAGGACGAAAATGACCTAAATGTGCATCCAATGACACAAAATCACATATTGGATGCACAAGATTGGTTAAAAACCCTAATTGGATTAGAATAAGCCTAGCGAGGACGAAAATCACCTAATTGGATTACCGATGACAGAAAATCACTTATTATATGCACAAGATTGGTTAAAAACCCTAATTGGATTAGAATAAGCCTAGGGAGGACGAAAATGACCTAAATGTGCAACCAATGACACAAAATCACATATTGGATGCACAAGATTGGTTAAAAACCCTAATTGGATTAGAATAAGCCTAGGGAGGACGAAAATGACGTCAATGTGCAACCAATGACACAAAATCACATATTGGATGCATAAGATTGGTTAAAAACCCTAATTAGATTAGAATAAGCCTAGGGAGGACGAAAATGGCCTAAATGTTCAACCAATAACACAAAATGACACAAAATCACATATTGGATGCATAAGATTGGTTAAAAATTCTACTTGGATTAGCATAAGCCTAGCGAGGACGAAAATGACCTAATTGGATTACCAATGACATAAAATCACTTATTATATGCACAAGATTGGTTAAAAACCCTAATTGGATTAGAATAAGCCTAGGGAGGACGAAAATGACCTAAATGTGCAACCAATGACACAAAATCACATATTGGATGCACAAGATTGGTTAAAAACCCTAATTGGATTAGAATAAGCCTAGGGAGGACGAAAATGACCTAAATGTGCAACCGATGACACAAAGTCACATATTGGATGCACAAGATTGGTTAAAAACCCTAATTGGATTACAATAAGCCTAGCGAGGACGAAAATGACCTAATTGGATTACCAATGACACAAAATGACACAAAATCACATATTGGATGCATAAGATTGGTTAAAAACCCTAATTGGATTAGAATAAGCCTAGCGAGAACGAAAATGACCTAATTGGTTTACCAATGACACAAAATCACTTATTATATGCACAAGATTGGTTAAAAACCCTAATTGGATTAGAATAAGCCTAGGGAGGACGAAAATGACCTAAATGTGCAACCAATGACACAAAATCACATATTGGATGCACAAGATTGGTTAAAAACCCTAATTGGATTAGAATAAGCCTAGCGAGGACGAAAATGACCTTATTGGATTACCAATATCACAAAATCACTTATTATATGCACAAGATTGGTTAAAAACCCTAATTGGATTAGAATAAGCCTAGGGAGGACGAAAATGACCTAAATGTGCAACCAATGACACAAAATCACATATTGGATGCACAAGATTGGTTAAAAACCCTAATTCGATTAGAATAAGCCTAGGGAGGACCAAAATGACCTAAATGTTCAACCAATAACACAAAATGACACAAAATCACAAATTGGATGCACAAGATTGGTTAAAAACCCTAATTGGATTAGAATAAGCCTAGGGAGGACCAAAATGACCTAAATGTTCAACCAATGACACAAAGTCACATATTGGATGCACAAGATTGGTTAAAAACCCTAATTGGATTAGAATAAGTCTAGCGAGGAAGAAAATGAACTTATTGGATTACCAATCACAAAAAATCACTTATTATATGCACAAGATTGGTTAAAAACCCTAATTGGATTAGAATAAGCCTAGGGAGGACGAAAATGACCTAAATGTGCAACCAATGACACAAAATCACATATTGGATGCACAAGATTGGTTAAAAACCCTAATTGGATTAGAATAAGCCTCGCGAGGACGAAAATTACCTAATTGGATTACCGATGACAGAAAATCACTTATTATATGCACAAAATTGGTTAAAAATCCTAATTGGATTAGAATAAGCCTAGGGAGGACAAAAATGACCTAAATGTGCAACCAACGACACAAAATCACATATCGGATGCACAAGATTGGTTAAAAACCCTAATTGGATTAGAATAAGCCTAGGGAGGACGAAAATGACCTAAATGTTCAACCAATGACACAAAATCACATATTGGATGCACAAGATTGGTTAAAAACCCTAATATGATTAGAATAAGCCTAGGGAGGACGAAAATGACCTAAATGTTCAACCAATGACACAAAATGACACAAAATCACATATTGGATGCACTAGATTGGTTAAAAACCCTAATTGGATTAGAATAAGCCTGGGGAGGACGAAAATGACCTAAATGTTCAACCAATGACAAAAAATGACACAAAATCACATATTGGATGCACAAGATTGGTTAAAAACCCTAATTGGATTAGAATAAGCCTAGCGAGGACGAAAACGACCTAATTGGATTACCAATGACACAAAATCACTTATTATATGCACAAGATTGGTTAAAAACCCTAATTGGATTAGAATAAGCCTAGGAAGGACGAAAATGACCTAAATGTGCAACCAATGACACAAAATCACATTTTGGATGCACAAGATTGGTTAAAAACCCTAATTGGATTAGAATAAGCCTAGGGAGGACGAAAATGACCTAAATGTGCAACCAATGACACAAAATCACATATTGGAGGCACAAGATTGGTTAAAAACCCTAATTGGATTAGAATAAGCCTGGGGAGGACGAAAATGACCTAAATGTTCAACCAATGACAAAAAATGACACAAAATCACATATTGGATGCACAAGATTGGTTAAAACTCCTAATTGGATTAGAATAAGCCTAGCGAGGACGAAAACGACCTAATTGGATTACCAATGACACAAAATCACTTATTATATGCACAAGATTGGTTAAAAACCCTAATTGGATTAGAATAAGCCTAGGGAGGACGAAAATGAACTAAATGTGCAACCAATGACACAAAATTACATATTGGATGCACAAGATTGGTTAAAAACCCTAATTGGATTACAATAAGCCTAGCGAGGACGAAAATGACCTAATTGGATTACCAATGACACAAAATGACACAAAATCACATATTGGATGCATAAGATTGGTTAAAAACCCTAATTGGATTAGAATAAGCCTAGAGAGGACGAAAATGACCTAATTGGATTACTAATGACACAAAATCACTTATTATATGCGCAAGATTGGTTAAAAACCCTAATTGGATTAGAATAAAACTAGGGAGGACGAAAATGACCTAAATGTGCAACCAATGACACAATGTCATATTGGATGCCCAAGATTGGTTAAAAACCCTAATTGGATTAGAACAAGCCTAGGGAGGACGAAAATGACCTAAATATTCAACCAATGACACAAAATGACACAAAATCACATATTGGATGCACAAGATTGGTTAAAAACCCTAATTGGATTACAATAAGCCTAGCGAGGACGAAAATGACCTAATTGGATTACCAATGACACAAAATGACACAAAATCACATATTGGATGCATAAGATTGGTTAAAAACCCTAAATGGATTAGAATAAGCCTAGAGAGGACGAAAATGGCCTAATTGGATTACCAATGACACAAAATGACTTATTATATGCACAAGATTGGTTAAAAACCCTAATTGGATTAGAATAAGCCTAGGGAGGACGAAAATGACCTAAATGTGCAACCAATGACACAAAATCACATATTGGATGCACAAGATTGGTTAAAAACCCTAATTGGATTAGCATAAGCCTAAGGAGGACGAAAATGACCTAAATGTTCAACCAATGACACAAAATGATACAAAATCACATATTGGATGCACAAGATTGGTTAAAAACCCTAATTGGATTAGAATAAGCCTAGGGAGGACGAAAATGACCTAAATGTTCAACCAATGACACCAAATCACATATTGGATGCACAAGATTGGTTAAAAACCCTAATTGGATTATAATAAACCTAGGAAGGACGAAAATGACCTAAATGTTCAACCAATGACACAAAATGACACAAAATTACATATTGGATGCACAAGATTGATAAAAAAACCCTAATTGGATTAGAATAAGCCTAGGGAGGACGAAAATGACCTAAATGTTCAACCAATGACACAAAATGATACAAAATCACATATTAGATGCACAAGATTGGTTAAAAACC
Organism: Cicer yamashitae; assembly: GCA_037974755.1. Lineage (NCBI taxonomy): Eukaryota > Viridiplantae > Streptophyta > Magnoliopsida > Fabales > Fabaceae > Cicer > Cicer yamashitae. Next base: position 10,552,775 of record JBBPBQ010020321.1, on the reverse strand, counting down.
CTAATTGGATCAGAATAAGCCTAGGGAGGACGAAAATGACCTAAATGTTCAACTAATGACACAAAATCACATATTGGTTGCACAAGATTGGTTAAAAACCCTAATTGGATTAGAATAAGCCTAGGGAGGACGAAAATGACCTAAATGTTCAACCAATGACACAAAATGACATATTGGATGCACAAGATTGGTTAAAAACCCTAATTGGATTAGAATAAGCCTAAGGAGGACAAAAAAGACCTAAATGTTCAACCAATGACACAAAATGACACAAAATGACACAAAATCACATATTGGATGCACAAGATTGGTTAAAAACCCTAATTGGATTAGAATAAGCCTAGGGAGGACGAAAATGACCTAAATGTTCAACCAATCACAAAATCACATATTGGATGCACAAGATTGGTTAAAAACCCTAATTGGATTAGAATAAGCCTAGGGAGGACGAAACTGACCTAAATGTTCAACCAATGACACAAAATGACACAAAATGACATATTAGATGCACAAGATTGGTTAAAAACCCTAATTGGATCAGAATAAGCCTAGGGAGGACGAAAATGACCTAAATGTTCAACTAATGACACAAAATCACATATTGGTTGCACAAGATTGGTTAAAAACCCTAATTGGATTAGAATAAGCCTAGGGAGGACGAAAATGACCTAAATGTTCAACCAATGACACAAAATCACATATTGGATGCACAAGATTGTTTAAAAACCCTAATTGGATTAGAATAAGCCTAGCTAGGACGAAAATGACCTAATTGGATTACCAATGACACAAAATCACTTATTATATGCACAAGATTGGTTAAAAACCCTAATTGGATTAGAATAAGCCTAGGGAGGACGAAAATGACCTAAATGTGCAATCAATGACACAAAATCACATATTGCAGGCACAAGATTGGTTGAAAACCCTAATTGGATTTGAATAAGCCTGGGGAGGACGAAAATGACCTAAATGTTCAACCAATGACAAAAAATGACACAAAATCACATATTGGATGCACAAGATTGGTTAAAAACCCTAATTGGATTAGAATAAGCCTAGGAAGGACGAAAATGACCTAAATGTGCAACCAATGACAGAAAATCACATATTGGATGCACAAAATTGGTTAAAAACCCTAATTGGATTAGAATAAGCCTAGGGAGGACGAAAATGACCTAAATGTGCAACCAATGACACAAAATCACATATTGGATGCACAAGATTAGTTAAAAACCCTAATTGGATTACAATAAGCCTAGCGAGGACGAAAATGACCTAATTTGATCACCAATGACATAAAATGACACATAATCACATATTGGATGCATAAGATTGGTCAAAAACCCTAATTGGATTAGAATAAGCCTAGCGAGGACGAAAATGACCTAATTGGATTACCAATGACACAAAATCACTTATTATATGCACAAGATTGGTTAAAAACCCTAATTGGATTAGAATAAGCCTAGGAAGGACGAAAATGACCTAAATGTGCAACCAATGACACAAAATCACATATTGGATGCACAAGATTGGTTAAAAACCTTAATTGGATTAGAATAAGCCTAGGGTGGACGAAAATGACCTAAATGTGCAACCAATGACACAAAATCACATATTGGAGGCACAAGATTGATTAAAAACCCTAATTGGATTAGAATAAGCCTAGCGAGGACGAAAATGACCTAAATGTGCAATCAATGACACAAAATCACATATTGGAGGCACAAGATTGGTTAAAAACCCTAATTGGATTTGAATAAGCCTGGGGAGGACGAAAATGACCTAAATGTTCAACCAATGACAAAAAATGACACAAAATCACATATTGGATGCACAAGATTGGTTAAAAACCCTAATTGGATTAGAATAAGCCTAGCGAGGACGAAAACGACCTAATTGGATTACCAATGACACAAAATCACTTATTATATGCACAAGATTGGTTAAAAACCCTAATTGGATTAGAATAAGCCTAGGGAGGACGAAAATGACCTAAATGTGCAACCAATGACACAAAATTACATATTGGATGCACAAGATTGGTTAAAAACCCTAATTGGATTACAATAAGCCTAGCGAGGACGAAAATGACCTAATTGGATTACCAATGACACAAAATGACACAAAATCACATATTGGATGCATAAGATTGGTTAAAAACCCTAATTGGATTAGAATAAGCCTAGAGAGGACGAAAATGACCTAATTGGATTACCAATGACACAAAATGACTTATTATATGCACAAGATTGGTTAAAAACCCTAATTGGATTAGAATACGCCTAGAGAGTACGAAAATGACCTAAAGGTGCAACCAATGACAAAAAATCACATATTGGATGCCCAAGATTGGTTAAAAACCCTAATTGGATTAGAACAAGCCTAGGGAGGACGAAAATGACCTAAATGTTCAACTAATGACACAAAATGACACAAAATCACATATTGGATGCACAAGATTGGTTAAAAACCCTAATTGGATGAGAATAAGCCTAGGGAGGACGAAAATGACCTAAATGTTCAACCAGTGACCCAAAATCACACAAAATCACATATTGGATGCACAAGATTGGTTAAAACCCCTAATTGGATTAGAATAAGCCTAGCGAGGACGAAAATGACCTAATTGGATTACCAATGACACAAAATCACATATTGGATGCACAAGATTGGTTAAAAACCCTAATTGGATTAGAATAAGCCTCGGGAGGATGAAAATGACCTAAATGTGCAACCAATGACACAAAATCACATATTGGATGCACAAGATTGGTTAAAAACCCTAATTGGATTACAATAAGCCTAGGGAGGACGAAAATGACCTAAATGTGCAACCAATGACACAAAATCACATATTCGATGCACAAAATTGGTTAAAAACCCTAATTGGATTAGAATAAGCCTGGGGAGGACGAAAATGACCTAAATGTTCAACCAATGACACAAAATCACATATTGGATGCACAAGATTGGTTAAAAACCCTAATTGGATTAGAATAAGCCTCGGGAGGATGAAAATGACCTAAATGTGCAACCAATGACACAAAATCACATATTGGATGCACAAGATTGGTTAAAAACCCTAATTGGATTACAATAAGCCTAGCGAGGACGAAAATGACCTAATTGGATCACCAATGACATAAAATGACACATAATCACATATTGGATGCATAAGATTGGTCAAAAACCCTAATTGGATTAGAATAAGCCTAGCGAGGACGAAAATGACCTAATTGGATTACCAATGACACAAAATCACTTATTATATGCACAAGATTGGTTAAAAACCCTAATTGGATTAGAATAAGCCTAGGAAGGACGAAAATGACCTAAATGTGCAACCAATGACACAAAATCACATATTGGATGCACAAGATTGGTTAAAAACCTTAATTGAATTAGAATAAGCCTAGGGAGGACGAAAATGACCTAAATGTGCAACCAATGACACAAAATCACATATTGGAGGCACAAGATTGATTAAAAACCCTAATTGGATTAGAATAAGCCTAGCTAGGACGAAAATGACCTAATTGGATTACCAATGACACAAAATCACTTATTATATGCACAAGATTGGTTAAAAACCCTAATTGGATTAGAATAAGCCTAGGGAGGACGAAAATGACCTAAATGTGCAATCAATGACACAAAATCACATATTGGATGCACAAGATTGGTTAAAAACCCTAATTGGATTAGCATAAGCCTAGGGAGGACGAAAATGACCTAAATGTTCAACCAATGACACAAAATGACACAAAATCACATATTGGATGCACAAGATTGATTAAAAACCCTAATTGGATTAGAATAAGCCTAGGGAGGACAAAAATGACCTAAATGTTCAACCAATGACACAAATTGACACAAAATCACATATTGGATGGACAAGATTGGATAAAAACTCTAATTGGATTAGAATAAGCCTAGGGAGGACGAAAATGACCTAAATGTTCAACCAATGACACCAAATGACACAAAATCACATATTGGATGCACAAGATTGGTTAAAAACCCTAATTGGATTAGAATAAGCCTAGGGAGGACGAAAATGACCTAAATGTTCAACCAATAACACAAAATGACACAAAATCACATATTGGATGCATAAGATTGGTTTAAAATTCTAATTGGATTAGAATAAGCCTAGCGAGGACGAAAATGACCTAATTGGATTACCAATGACATAAAATCACTTATTATATGCACAAGATTGGTTAAAAACCCTAATTGGATTAGAATAAGCCTAGGGAGGACGAAAATGACCTAAATGTGCAACCAATGACACAAAATCACATATTGGATGCACAAGATTGGTTAAAAACCCTAATTTGATTAGAATAAGCCTAGGGAGGACGAAAATGACCTAAATGTTCAACCAATGACAAAAAATGACACAAAATCACTTATTGGATGCATAAGATTGGTCAAAAACCCTAATTGGATTAGAATAAGCCTAGCGAGGACGAAAATGACCTAAATGTTCAACCAATGACACAAAATGACACAAAATCACATATTGGATGCATAAGATTGGTTAAAAACCCTAATTGGATTAGAATAAGCCTAGCGAGGACGAAAATGACATAATTGGATTACCAATGACATAAAATCACTTATTATATGCACAAGATTGGTTAAAAACCCTAATTGGATTAGAATAAGCCTAGGGAGGACGAAAACGACCTAAATGTGCAACCAATGACACAAAATCACATATTGGATGCACAAGATTGGTTAAAAACCCTAATTTGATTAGAATAAGCCTAGGGAGGACGAAAATGACCTAAATGTTCAACCAATGACACAAAATGACACAAAATCACATATTGGATGCACAAGATTGGTTAAAAACCCTAATTGGATTAGAATAAGCCTAGCGAGGACGAAAATTACCTAATATGATTACCAATGACACAAAATTACTTATTATATGCACAAGATTGGTTAAAAACCCTAATTGGATTAGAATAAGCCTAGCGAGGACGAAAATGACCTAATTGGAATACCAATGACACAAAATCACTTCTTATATGCACAAGATTGGTTAAAAACCCTAATTGGATTAGAATAAGCCTAGGGAGGACGAAAATGACCTAAATGTGCAACCAATGACACAAAATGACACAAAATCACATATTGGATGCACAAGATGGGTTAAAAACCCTAATTGGATTAGAATAAGCCTAAGGAGGACGAAAATGACCTAAATGTGCAACCAATGACACAAAATCACATATTGGATGCACAAGATTAGTTAAAAACCCTAATTAGATTAGAAGAAACCTAGGGAGGACGAAAACAACCAAAATGTTCAACCAATGACACAAAATGACACAAAATCACATATTGGATGCACAAGATTGATTAAAAACCCTAATTTTATTAGAATAAGCCTAGCGAGGACGAAAATGACCTAATTGGATTACAATTGACACAAAATCACTTATTATATGCACAAGATTGGTTAAAAACCCTAATTGGATTAGAATAAGCCTAGGGAGGACGAAAATGACCTAAATGTGCAACCAATGACACAAAATCACATATTGGATGCACAAGATTGGTTAAAATCCCTAATTGGATTAAAATAAGCCTAGGGAGGACGAAAATGACCTAAATGTTCAACCAATGACACAAAATGACAATAAATCTCATATTGGATGCACAAGATTGATTAAAAACCCTAATTGGATAGAATAAGCCTAGCGAGGACGAAAATGACCTAATTGGATTACCAATGACATAAAATCACTTATTATATGCACAAGATTGGTTAAAAACCCTAATTGGATTAGAATAAGCCTAGGGAGGACGAAAATGACCTAAATGTGCAACCAATGACACAAAATCACATATTGGATGCACAAGATTGGTTAAAAACCCTAATTGGATTAGAATAAGCCTAGGCAGGACGAAAATGACCTAAATGTTCAACCAATGACACAAATTGACACAAAATCACATATTGGATGCACAAGATTGGATAAAAATCCTAAGTGGATTAGAATAAGCCTGGGGAGGACGAAAATGACCTAAATGTTCAACCTATGACACAAAATGACACAAAATCACATATTGGATGCATAAGATTGGTTAAAAACCCTAATTGGATTAGAATAAGCCTAGCGAGGACGAAAATGACGTAATTGGATTACCAATGACATAAAATCACTTATTATATGCACAAGATTGGGTAAAAACCCTAATTGGATTAGAATAAGCCTAGGGAGGACGAAAATGACCTAAATGTGCAACCAATGACACAAAATCACATATGGGATGCACAAGATTGGTTAAAAACCCTAATTGGATTAGAATAAGCCTAGGGAGGACGAAAATGACCTAAATGTTCAACCAATGACACAAAATCACATATTGGATGCACAAGATTGGTTAAAAACCCTAATTGGATTAGAATAAGCCTCGGGAGGATGAAAATGACCTAAATGTGCAACCAATGACACAAAATCACATATTGGAAGCACAAGATTGGTTAAAAACCCTAATTGGATTAGAATAAGCCTAGGGAGGACGAAAATGACCTAAATGTGCAACCAATGACACAAAATCACATATTCGATGCACAAAATTGGTTAAAAACCCTAATTGGATTAGAATAAGCCTAGGGAGGACGAAAATGACCTAAATGTTCAACCAATGACACAAAATCACATATTGGATGCACAAGATTGGTTAAAAACCCTAATTGGATTAGAATAAGCCTAGGGAGGACAAAAATGACGTACATGTTCAACCAATGACACAAAATCACATATAGGATGCACAAGATTGGTTAAAAACCCTAATTGGATTAGAATAAGCCTAGGGAGGACGAAAATGACCTAAATGTTCAACCAATGACACAAAATGACACAAAATCACATATTGGATGCACAAGATTGGTTAAAAACCCTAATTGGAGTAGAATAAGCCTAGGGAGGACAAAAATGACCTAAATGTTCAACCAATGACACAAAATGACACAAAATCACATATTGGATGCACAAGATTGGTTAAAAACCCTAATTGGATTAGAATAAGCCTAGGGAGGACGAAAATGACCTAAATGTTCAACCAATGACACAAAATGACACAAAATCACATATTGGTTGCAAAAGATTGGTTAAAAACCCTAACTGGATTAGAATAAGCCTAGGGAGGACGAAAATGACCTAAATGTTCAAACAATGACACAAAATTACACAAAATCACATATTGGATGCACAAGATTGGTTAAAAACCCTAATTGGATTAGAATAAGCCTAGGGAGGACGAAAATGACCTAAATGTTCAACCAATGACACAAAATGACACAAAATCACATATTGGATGCATTAGATTGGTTAAAAATTCTAATTGGATTAGAATAAGCCTAGCGAGGACGAAAATGACCTAATTGAATTAACAATGACACAAAATCACTTATTATATGCACAAGATTGGTTAAAAACCCTAATTGGATTAGAATAAGCCTAGGGAGGACGAAAATGACCTAAATGTGCAACCAATGACACAAAATCACATATTGGATGCACAAGATTGGTTAAAAACCCTAATTGGATTAGAATAAGCATAGGGAGGATGAAAATGACCTAAATGTGCAACCAATGACACAAAATCACATATTGGATGCACAAGATTGGTTAAAAACCCTAATTGGATTAGAATAAGCCTAGGGAGGACGAAAATGACCTAAATGTTCAACCAATGACACAAAGTCACATATTGGATACAAAAGATTGGTTAAAAACCCTAATTGGATTAGAATAAGTCTAGGGAGGAAGAAAATGAACTTATGATTACCAATGACAAAAAATCACTTATTATATGCACAAGATTTGTTAAAAACCCTAATTGGATTAGAATAAGCCTAGGGAGGACGAAAATGACCTAAATGTGCAACCAATGACACAAAATCACATATTGGATGCACAAGATTGGTTAAAAACCCTAAATGGATTAGAATAAGCCTAGCGAGGACGAAAATGACCAAAATGTTCAACCAATGACAAAAAATGACACAAAATCACATATTGGATGCACAAGATTGGTTAAAAACCCAAATTGGGTGAGAATAAGCCTAGGGAGGACGAAAATGACCTAATTGGATTACCAATGACAAAAAATCACTTATTATATGCACAAGATTGGTTAAAAACCCTAATTGGATTAGAATAAGCCTAGGGAGGACGAAAATGACCTAAATGTGCAACCAATGACACAAAATCACATATTGGATGCACAAGGTTGGTTAAAAACCCTAATTGGATTAGAATAAGCCTTGCGAGGACGAAAATGACCTAATTGGATTACCAATGACATAAAATCACTTATTATATGCACAAGATTGGTTAAAAACCCTAATTGGATTAGAATAAGCCTAGGGAGGACGAAAATGACCTAAATGTGCAACCAATGACACAAAATCACATATTGGATGCACAAGATTGGTTAAAAACCCTAAATTGATTAGAATAAGCCTAGGGAGGACGAAATTGACCTAAATGTTCACCCAATGACACAAAATCACATATTGGATGCACAAGATTGGTTAAAAACCCTAATTGGATTAGAATAAGCCTAGGGAGGACGAAAATGACCTAAATGTGAAACCAATGACACAAAATCACATATTGGATGCACAAGATTGGTTAAAAACCCTAATTGGATTACAATAAGCCTAGCGAGGACGAAAATGACCTAATTGGATCACCAATGACACAAAATTACACAAAATCACATATTGGATGCATAAGATTGGTTACAAACCCTAGTTGGATTAGAATAAGCCTAGCGAGGACGAAAATGACCTAATTGGATTACCAATGACACAAAATCACTTATTATATGCACAAGATTGGTTAAAAACCCTAATTGGATTAGAATAAAACTAGGGATGACGAAAATGACCTAAATGTGCAACCAATGACACAATCTCATATTGGATGCCCAAGATTGGTTAAAAACCCTAATTGGATTAGAACAAGCCTAGGGAGAACGAAAATGACCTAAATATTCAACCAATGACAAAAAATGACACAAAATCACATATTGGATGCACAAGATTGGTTAAAAACCCTAATTGGATTAGAATAAGCCTAGCGAGGACGAAAACGACCTAATTGGATTACCAATGACACAAAATCACTTATTATATGCACAAGATTGGTTAAAAACCCTAATTGGATTAGAATAAGCCCAGGGAGGACGAAAATGACCTAAATGTGCAACCAATGACACAAAATCACATATTGGATGCACAAGATTGTTTAAAAACCCTAATTGGATTACAATAAGCCTAGCGAGGACGAAAATGACCTAATTGGATTACCAATGACACAAAATGACACAAAATCACATATTGGATGCATAAGATTGGTTAAAAACCCTAATTGGATTAGAATAAGCCTAGCGAGAACGAAAATGACCTAATTGGTTTACCAATGACACAAAATCACTTATTATATGCACAAGATTGGTTAAAAACCCTAATTGGATTAGAATAAGCCTAGGGAGGACGAAAATGACCTAAATGTGCAACCAATGACACAAAATCACATATTGGATGCACAAGATTGGTTAAAAACCCTAATTGGATTAGAATAAGCCTAGGGAGGACGAAAATGACCTAAATGTTCAACCAATGACACAATATGACACAAAATCACATATTGGATGCACAAGATTGGTTAAAAACCCTAATTGGATTAGAAAAAGGCTAGGGAGGACGAAAATGACCTAAATGTTCAACCAATGACACAAAATGACACAAAATCACATATTGGATGCACAAGATTGGTTAAAAACCCTAATTGGATTAGAATAAGCCTAGGGAGGACGAAAATGACCTAAATGTTCAACCAATGACACAAAATGACACAAAATCACATATTGGATGCACAAGATTGGCTAAAAACCCTAATTGGATTAGAATAAGCCTATGGAGGACGAAAATGACCTAAATGTTCAACCAATGACACAAAATGACATATTGGGTGCAAAAGATTGGTTAAAAACCCTAACTGGATTGGAATAAGCCTAGGGAAGACGAAAATGACCTAAATGTTCAACCAATGACACAAAATCACATATTGGATGCACAAGATTGGTTAAAAACCCTAATTGGATTAGAATAAGCCTAGGGAGGACGAAAATGACCTAAATGTTCAACCAATGACACAAAATGACAGAAAATCACATATTGGATGCACAAGATTGGTTAAAAACCCTAATTGGATTAGAATAAGCCTATGGAGGACGAAAATGATCTATATGTTCAACCAACGACACAAAATGAAACAAAATCACATATTGGATGCACAAGATTGGTTTAAAACCCTAATTGGATTAGAATAAGCCTAGGGAGGACGAAAATGACCTAAGTGTTCAACCAATGACACAAAATCACATATTGGATGCACAAGATTGGTTAAAAACCCTAATTGGATTAGAATAAGCCTAGGGAGGACGAAAATGACCTAAATGTTCAACCAATGACACAAAATCACATATTGGATGCACAAGATTGGTTAAAAACCCTAATTGGATTAGAATAAGCCTCGGGAGGATGAAAATGACCTAAATGTGCAACCAATGACACAAAATCACATATTGGATGCACAAGATTGGTTAAAAACCCTAATTGGATTACAATAAGCCTAGCGAGGACGAAAATGACCTAATTGGATCACCAATGACATAAAATGACACATAATCACATATTGGATGCATAAGATTGGTCAAAAACCCTAATTGGATTAGAATAAGCCTAGCGAGGACGAAAATGACCTAATTGGATTACCAATGACACAAAATCACTTATTATATGCACAAGATTGGTTAAAAACCCTAATTGGATTAGAATAAGCCTAGGAAGGACGAAAATGACCTAAAGGTGCAACCAATGACAAAAAATCACATATTGGATGCCCAAGATTGGTTAAAAACCCTAATTGGATTAGAACAAGCCTAGGGAGGACGAAAATGACCTAAATATTAAACTAATGACACAAAATGACACAAAATCACATATTGGATGCACAAGATTGGTTAAAAACCCTAATTGGATGAGAATAAGCCTAGGGAGGACGAAAATGACCTAAATGTTCAACCAGTGACCTAAAATCACACAAAATCACATATTGGATACACAAGATTGCTTACAAACCCTAATTGGATTAGAATAAGCCTAGCGAGGACGAAAATGACCTAATTGGATTACCAATGACACAAAATAACTTATTATATGCACAAGATTGGTTAAAAACCCTAATTGGATTAGAATAAGCCTAGGGAGGACGAAAATGACCTAAATGTGCAACCAATGACACAAAATCACATATTGGATGCAAAAGATTGGTTAAAAACCCTAATTGGATTAGAATAAGCCTAGCGAGGACGAAAATGACCTAATTGGATTACCAATGACACAAAATGACACAAAATCACATATTGGATGCATAAGATTGGTTAAAAAACCTAATTGGATGAGGATAAGCCTATCGAGGACGAAAATGACCTAATTGGATTACCAATGACACAAAATCACTTATTATATGCACAAGATTGGTTAAAAACCCTAATTAGATTAGAATAAGCCTAGGGAGGACGAAAATGATCTAAATGTGCAACCAATGACACAAAATCACATATTGGATGCACAAGATTGGTTAAAAACCCTAATTGGATTAGAATAAGCCTAGGGTGGACGAAAATGACCTAAATGTGCAACCAATGACACAAAATCACATATTGGATGCACAAGATTGGTTAAAAACCCTAATTGGATTAGAATAAGCCTAGGGAGGACGAAAATGACCTAAATGTGCAACCAATGACACAAAATCACATATTGGATGCACAAGATTGGTTAAAAACCCTAATTGGATTACAATAAGCCTAGCGAGGACGAAAATGACCTAATTGGATCACCAATGACAGAAAATGACACAAAATCACATATTGGATCCATAAGATTGGTCAAAAACCCTAATTGGATTAGAATAAGCCTAGCGAGGACGAAAATGACCTAATTGGATTACCAATGACACAAAATCACTTATTATATGCACAAGATTGGTTAAAAACCCTAATTGGATTAGAATAAGCCTAGGGAGGACGAAAATGACCTAAATGTTCATCCAATGACATAAAATGACACAAAATCACATATTGGATGCACAAGATTGGTTAAAAACCGTAATTGGATTAGAATAAGCCTAGGGACGACGAAAATGACCTAAATGTTCAACCAATGACACAAAATCACTTATTATATGCACAAGATTGGTTAAAAACCCTAATTGGATTAGAATAAGCCTAGGGAGGACGAAAATGACCTAAATGTTCAACCAATGACACAATATCACATATTGGATGCACAAGATTGGTTAAAAACCCTATTTGGATTAGAATAAGCCTAGGGAGGACAAAAATGACCTAAATGTTCAACCAATGACACAAAATCACATATTGGATGCACAAGATTGGTTAAAAACCCTAATTGGATTAGAATAAGCCTAGGGAGGACGAAAATGACCTAAATGTTCAACCAATGACACAAAATCACATATTGGATGCACAAGATTGGTTAAAAACCCTAATTTGATTAGAGTAAGCCTGGGGAGGACGAAAATGACATAAATGTTCAACCAATGACACAAAATGACAGAAAATCACATATTGGATGCACAAGATTGGTTAAAAACCCTAATTGGATTAGAATAAGCCTAGGGAGGACGAAAATGACCTAAATGTTCAACCAATGACACAAAATCACATATTGGATGCACAAGATTGGTTAAAAACCCTAATTGGATTAGAATAAGCCTAGGGAGGACGAAAATGACCTAAATGTGCAACCAATGACACAAAATCACATATTGGATGCACAAGAATGGTTAAAAACCCTAATTGGATTAGAATAAGGCTAGGGAAGACGAAAATGACCGAAATGTTCAACCAATGACACAAAATGACACAAAATCAGATATTGGATGCACAAGATTGGTTAAAAACCCTAATTGGATTAGAATAAGCCTAGGGAGGACGAAAATGACCTAAATGTTCAACCAATGACACAAAATGACACAAAATCAGATATTGGATGCACAAGATTGGTTAAAAACCCTAATTGGATTAGAATAAGCCTAGCGAGGACGAAAATGACCTAATTGGATTACCAATGACACAAAATCACTTATTATATGCAAAAGATTGGTTAAAAACCCTAATTGGATTAGAATAAGCCTAGGGAGGACGAAAATGACCTAAATGTTCAACCAATGACACAAAATGACACAAAATCACATATTGGATGCACAAGATTGGTTAAAAACCCTAATTGGATTAGAATAAGACTACGGAGGACGAAAATGACCTAAATGTTCACCCAATGACACAAAACGACACAAAATCACATATTGGATGCACAAGATTGGTTAAAAACCCTAATTGGATTAGAATAAGCCTAGGGAGGACGAAAATGACCTAAATGTTCAACCAATGACACAAAATCACATATTGGATGCACAAGATTGGTTAAAAACCCTAATTGGATTAGAATAAACCTAGGCAGGACGAAAATGACCTAAATGTTCAACCAATGACACAAAATGACACAAAATCACATATTGGATGCACAAGATTGGTTAAAAACCCTAATTGGATTAGAATAAGCCTAGGGAGGACGAAAATGACCTAAATGTTCAACCAATGACACAAAATCACATATTGGATGCACAAGATTGGTTAAAAACCCTAATTGGATTAGAATAAGTCTAGGGAGGACGAAAATGACCTAAATGTTCAACCAATGACACAAAAACACATATTGGATGCACAAGATTGGTTAAAAACCCTAATTGGATTAGAATAAGCCTAGGGAGGACGAAAATGACCTAAATGTTCAACCAATGACACAAAATGACACAAAATCACATATTGGATGCACAAGATGGATTAAAAACCTAATTGGATTAGAATAAGCCTAGGGAGGACGAAAATGACCTAAATGTTCAACCAACGACACAAAATCACATATTGGATGCACAAGATTGGTTAAAAACCCTAATTGGATTAGAATAAGCCTAGGGAGGACGAAAATGACCTAAATGTTCAACCAATGACACAAAATCACATATTGGATGCACAAGATTGGTTAAAAATCTAATTGGATTAGAATAAGCCTAGGGAGGACCAAAATGACCTAAATGTTCAACCAATGACACAAAATGCACAAAATCACATATTGGATGCACAAGATTGGTTAAAAACCCTAATTGGATTAGAATAAGCCTAGGGAGGACGAAAATGATCTAAATGTTCAAGCAATGAGACAAAATCACATATTGGATGCACAAGATTGGTTAAAAACCCTAATTGGATTAGAATAAGCCTAGGGAGGACGAAAATGACCTAAATGTTCAACCAATGACACAAAATCACATATTGGATGCACAAGATTGGTTAAAAACCCTAATTGGATTAGAATAAGCCTAGGGAGGACGAAAATGACCTAAATGTTCAACCAATGACACAAAATCACATATTGGATGCACAAGATTGGTTAAAAACCCTCATTGGATTAGAATAAGCCTAGGGAGGACGAAAATGACCTAAATGTTCAACCAATGACACAAAATCACATATTGGATGCACAAGATTGGTTAAAAACCCTAATTGGATTAGAATAAGCCTAGGGAGGACGAAAATGACCTAAATGTTCAACCAATGACACAAAATGACACAAAATCACATATTGGATACACAAGATTGGTTAAAAACCCTAATTGGATTAGAATAAGCCTAGGGAGGACGAAAATGACCTAAATGTGCAACCAATGACACAAAATCACATATTGGATGCACAAGATTGGTTAAAATCCCTAATTGTATTAGAATAAGCCTAGCGAGGACGAAAATGACCTAATTGGATTACCAATGACACAAAATGACACAAAATCACATATTGGATGCATAAAATTGGTTAAAAAACCTAATTGGATGAGGATAAGCCTTGCGAGGACGAAAATGACCTAATTGGATTACCAATGACACAAAATCACTTATTATATGCACAAGATTGGTTAAAAACCCTAATTAGATTAGAATAAGCCTAGGGAGGACGAAAATGATCTAAATGTGCAACCAATGACACAAAATCACATATTGGATGCACAAGATTGGTTAAAAACCCTAATTGGATTAGAATAAGCCTAGGGAGGACGAAAATGACCTAAATGTGCAACCAATGACACAAAATCACATATTGGATGCACAAGATTGGTTAAAAACCCTAATTGGATTAGAATAAGCCTAGGGAGGACGAGAATGACCTAAATGTGCAACCAATGACACAAAATCACATATTGGATGCATAAGATTGGTTAAAAATCTTAATTGGATTAGAATAAGCCTAGCGAGGACGAAATTTGCCTAAATGTTCAACCAATGACACAAAATCACATATTGGATGCACAAGATTGGTTAAAAACCCTAATTGGATTAGAATAAGCCTAGGGAGGACGAAAATGACCTAAATGTGCAACCAATGACACAAAATCACATATTGGATGCACAAGATCGGTTAAAAACCCTAATTGGATTACAATAAGCCTAGCGAGGACGAAAATGACCTAATTGGATTACCAATGACAATAATATGACACAAAATCACATATTGGATGCATAAGATTGCTTAAAAACCCTAATTGGATAAGAATAAGCCTAGAGAGGACGAAAATGACCTAATTGGATTACCAATGACACAAAATGACTTATTATATGCACAAGATTGGTTAAAAACCCTAATTGGATTAGAATTCGCCTAGGGAGTACGAAAATGACCTAAAGGTGCAACCAATGACAAAAAATTACATATTGGATGCCCAAGATTGGTTAAAAACTCTAATTGGATTAGAACAAGCCTAGGGAGGACGAAAATGACCTAAATATTCAACTAATGACACAAAATGACACAAAATCACTTATTATATGAACAAGATTGGTTAAAAACCCTAATTGGATTAGAACAAGCCTAGGGAGGACGAAAATGACCTAAATGTGCAACCACTGACACAAAATCACATATTGGATGCACAAGATTGGTTAAAAACCCTAATTGGATTAGAATAAGCCTAGCTTGGACGAAAATGACCTAATTGGATTACCAATGACACAAAATTACACAAAATCACATATTGGATGCATAAGATTGGTTACAAAGCCTAGTTGGATTAGAATAAGCCTAGCGAGGACGAAAATGACCTAATTGGATTACCAATGACACAAAATCACTAATTATATGCACAAGATTGGTTAAAAACCCTAATTGGATTAGAATAAAACTAGGGATGACGAAAATGACCTAAATGTGCAACCAATGACACAATCTCATATTGGATGCCCAAGATTGGTTAAAAACCCTAATTGGATTAGAACAAGCCTAGGGAGGACGAAAATGACCTAAATATTCAACCAATGACACAAAATGACACAAAGTCACATATTGGATGCACAAGATTGGTTAAAAACCCTAATTGGATTAGAATAAGCCTAGAGAGGACAAAAATGATCTAAATGTGCAACCAATGACATAAAATCACATATTGGACGCACAAGATTGGTTGAAAACCCTGATTGGATTAGAATAAGCCTAGGGAGGACGAAAATGACCTAAATGTTCAACCAATCACACAAAATGACACAAAATCACATATTGGATGCACAAGATTGGTTAAAGACCCTAATTGGATTAGAATAAGCCTAGGGAGGACGAAATTGACCTAAATGTGCAACCAATGACACAAAATCACTTATTATATGCACAAGATTGGTTAAAAACCCTAATTGGATTAGAATAAGCCTAGCAAGGACGAAAATGACCTAATTGGAATACCAATGACACAAAATGACACAAAATCACATATTGGATGCATAAGATGCGTTAACAACCCTAATTGGATTAGAATAAGCCTAGCGAGGACGAAAATGACCTAATTGGATTACCAATGACACAAAATCACTTATTATATGCACAAGATTGGTTAAGAACCCTAATTGGATTAGAATAAGCCTAGGAAGAAAAAAAATTACCTAAGTGTGCAACCAATGACACAAAATGACACAAAATCACATATTGGATGCAGAAGATTGGTTAAAAACCCTAATTGGATTAGAATAAGCCTAGGGAGGACGAAAATGACCAAAATGTGCAACCAATGACACAAAATCACATATTGGAGGCACAAGATTGGTTAAAAACCCTAATTGGATTAGAATAAGCCTAGGGAGGATGAAAATGACCTAAATATTCAACCAATGACAAAAAATGACACAAAATCACATATTGGATGCACAAGATTGGTTAAAAACCCTAATTGGATTAGAATAAGCCTAGCGAGGACGAAAACGACCTAATTGGATTACCAATGACACAAAATCACTTATTATATTCCCAAGATTGGTTAAAAACCCTAATTGGATAATAATAAGCCTAGGGAGGACGAAAATGATCTAAATGTGCAACCAATGACACAAAATCACATATTGGACGCACAAGATTGGTTAAAAACCCTAATTGGATTAGAATAAGCCTAGGGAGGACGAAAATGACCTAAAAGTTCAACCAATAACACAAAATGACACAAAATCACATATTGGATGCACAAGATTGGTTAAAAACCCTAATTGGATTAGAATAAGCCTAGGGAGGAAGAAATTGACCTAAATGTGCAACCAATGACACAAAATCACTTATTATATGCACAAGATTGGTTAAAAACCCTAATTGGATTAGAATAAGCCTAGCAAGGACGAAAATGACCTAATTGGAATACCAATGACACAAAATGAAACAAAATCACATATTGGATGCATAAGATGCGTTAACAACCCTAATTGGATTAGAATAAGCCTAGCGAGGACGAAAATGACCTAATTGGATTACCAATGACACAAAATCACTTATTATATGCACAAGATTGGTTAAGAACCCTAATTGGATTAGAATAAGCCTAGGGAGAAAAAAAATTACCTAAGTGTGCAACCAATGACACAAAATCACATATTGGATGCACAAGATTGGTTAAAAACCCTAATTGGATTAGAATAAGCCTAGGGAGGAGGAAAATGACCTAATTGGATTACCAATTACACAAAATCACTTATTATATGCACAAGATTGGTTAAAAACCCTAATTGGATTAGAATACGCCTAGGGAGTACGAAAATGACCTAAAGGTGCAACAAATGACAAAAAATAACATATTGGATGCCCAAGATTGGTTAAAAACCCTAATTGGATTAGAACAAGCCTAGGGAGGACGAAAATGACCTAAATATTCAACTAATGACACAAAATGACACAAAATCACTTATTATATGCACAAGATTGGTTAAAAACCCTAATTGGATTAGAACAAGCCTAGGGAGGACGAAAATGACCTAAATGTGCAACCACTGACACAAAATCACATATTGGATGCACAAGATTGGTTAAAAACCCTAATTGGATTAGAATAAGCCTAGCGAGGACGAAAATGACCTAATTGGATTACCAATGACACAAAATTACACAAAATCACATATTGGATGCATAAGATTGGTTACAAACCCTAGTTGGATTAGAATAAGCCTAGCGAGGACGAAAATGACCTAATTGGATTACCAATGACACAAAATCACTTATTATATGCACAAGTTTGGTTAAAAACCCTAATTGGATTAGAATAAGCCTAGGGAGGACGAAAATGACCTAAATGTGCAACCAATGACACAAAATCACATATTGGATGCACAAGATTGGTTAAAAACCCTAAATTGATTAGAATAAGCCTAGGGAGGACGAAAATGACCTAAATGTTCACCCAATGACACAAAATCACATATTGGATGCACAAGATTGGTTAAAAACCCTAATTGGATTAGAATAAGCCTAGGGAGGACGAAAATGACCTAAATGTGCAACCAATGACACAAAATCACATATTGGATGCAAAAGATTGGTTAAAAACCCTAATTGGATTAGAATAAGCCTAGCGAGGACGAAAATGACCTAATTGGATTACCAATGACACAAAATCACTTATTATATGCACAAGATTGGTTAAAAACGCTAATTGGATTAGAATAAGCCTAGGGAGGACGAAGTGACCTAAATGTGCAACCAATGACACAAAATCACATATTGGATGCACAAGATTGGTTAAAAACCCTAATTGGATTAGAATAAGCCTAGGGAGGACGAAATTGACCTAAATGTGCAACCAATGACACAAAATCACTTATTATATGCACAAGATTGGTTAAAAACCCTAATTGGATTAGAATAAGCCTAGCAAGGATGAAAATGACCTAATTGGAATACCAATGACACAAAATGAAACAAAATCACATATTGGATGCATAAGATGCGTTAACAACCCTAATTGGATTAGAATAAGCCTAGCGAGGACGAAAATGACCTAATTGGATTACCAATGACACAAAATCACTTATTATATGCACAAGATTGGTTAAGAACCCTAATTGGATTAGAATAAGCCTAGGGAGAAAAAAAATTACCTAAGTGTGCAACCAATGACACAAAATCACATATTGGATGCACAAGATTGGTTAAAAACCCTAATTGGATTAGAATAAGCCTAGGGAGGAGGAAAATGACCTAATTGGATTACCAATTACACAAAATCACTTATTATATGCACAAGATTGGTTAAAAACCCTAATTGGATTAGAATACGCCTAGGGAGTACGAAAATGACCTAAAGGTGCAACCAATGACAAAAAATCACATATTGGATGCCCAAGATTGGTTAAAAACCCTAATTGGATTAGAACAAGCCTAGGGAGGACGAAAATGACCTAAATATTCAACTAATGACACAAAATGACACAAAATCACTTATTATATGCACAAGATTGGTTAAAAACCCTAATTGGATTAGAACAAGCCTAGGGAGGACGAAAATGACCTAAATGTGCAACCACTGACACAAAATCACATATTGGATGCACAAGATTGGTTAAAAACCCTAATTGGATTAGAATAAGCCTAGCGAGGACGAAAATGACCTAATTGGATTAACAATGACACAAAATTACACAAAATCACATATTGGATGCATAAGATTGGTTACAAACCCTAGTTGGATTAGAATAAGCCTAGCGAGGACGAAAATGACCTAATTGGATTACCAATGACACAAAATCACTTATTATATGCACAAGATTGGTTAAAAACCCTAATTGGATTAGAATAAAACTAGGGATGACGAAAATGACCTAAATGTGCAACCAATGACACAATCTCATATTGGATGCCCAAGATTGGTTAAAAACCCTAATTGGATTAGAACAAGCCTAGGGAGAACGAAAATGACCTAAATATTCAACCAATGACACAAAATGACACAAAGTCACATATTGGATGCACAAGATTGGTTAAAAACCCTAATTGGATTAGAATAAGCCTAGGGAGGACAAAAATGATCTAAATGTGCAACCAATGACATAAAATCACATATTGGACGCACAAGATTGGTTAAAAACCCTGATTGGATTAGAATAAGCCTAGGGAGGACGAAAATGACCTAAATGTTCAACC
>JBBPBQ010020321.1:10518318-10532145 GCA_037974755.1 Cicer yamashitae | reverse complement strand
ATCACACAAAATGACACAAAATCACATATTGGATGCACAAGATTGGTTAAAGACCCTAATTGGATTAGAATAAGCCTAGGGAGGACGAAATTGACCTAAATGTGCAACCAATGACACAAAATCACTTATTATATGCACAAGATTGGTTAAAAACCCTAATTGGATTAGAATAAGCCTAGCAAGGACGAAAATGACCTAATTGGAATACCAATGACACAAAATGACACAAAATCACATATTGGATGCATAAGATGCGTTAACAACCCTAATTGGATTAGAATAAGCCTAGCGAGGACGAAAATGACCTAATTGGGTTACCAATGACACAAAATCACTTATTATATGCACAAGATTGGTTAAGAACCCTAATTGGATTAGAATAAGCCTAGGGAGAAAAATAATTACCTAAGTGTCCAACCAATGACACAAAATGACACAAAATCACATATTGGATGCACAAGATTAGTTAAAAACCCTAATTGGATTACAATAAGCCTAGCGAGGACGAAAATGACCTAATTGGATTACCAATGACACAAAATGACACAAAATCACATATTGGATGCATAAGATTGGTTAAAAACCCTAATTGGATTAGAATAAGCCTAGGGAGGACGAAAATTACCTAAATGTGCAACCAATGACACAAAATCACATATTGGATGCACAAGATTGGTTAAAAACCCTAATTGGATTAGAATAAGCCTAAGGAGGACGAAAATGACCTAAATGTGCAACCAATGACACAAAATCACATATTGGATGCACAAGATTGGTTAAAAACCCTAATTGGATTAGAATAAGCCTAGGGAGGACGAAAATGACCTAAATGTGCAACCAATGACACAAAATCACATATTGGATGCACAAGATTGGTTAAAAACCCTAATTGGATTACAATAAGCCTAGCGAGGACGAAAATGACCTAATTGGATCACCAATGACAGAAAATGACACAAAATCACATATTGGATCCATAAGATTGGTCAAAAACCCTAATTGGATTAGAATAAGCCTAGCGAGGACGAAAATGACCTAATTGGATTACCAATGACACAAAATCACTTATTATATGCACAAGATTGGTTAAAAACCCTAATTGGATTAGAATAAGCCTAGGGAGGACGAAAATGACCTAAATTTGCAACCAATGACACAAAATCACATATTGGATGCACAAGATTGGTTAAAAACCCTAATTGGATTACAATAAGCCTAGCGAGGACGAAAATGCCCTAATTGGAACACAAAATGACACAAAATCACATATTGGATGCACAAGATTGGTTAAAAACCCTAATTGGATCAGAATAAGCCTAGCGAGGACGAAAATGACATAATTGGATTACCAATGACACAAAATCACTTATTATATGCACAAGATTGGTTAAGAACCCTAATTGGATTAGAATAAGCCTAGGGAGAAAAAAAATTACCTAAGTGTGCAACCAATGACACAAAATGACACAAAATCACATATTGGATGCACAAGATTGGTTAAAAACCCTAATTGGATTAGAATAAGCCTAGGGAGGACGAAAATGACCTAAATGTTCAACCAGTGACCCAAAATGACACATAATCACATATTGGATGCACAAGATTGGTTAAAAACCCTAATTGGATTAGAATAAGCCTAGCGAGGATGAAAATGACCTAAATGTTCAACCAATGACACAAAATGACACAAAATCACATACTGAATGCACAAGATTGTTTAAAAACCCTAATTGGATTAGAATAAGCCTAGCGAGGACGAAAATGACCTAATTGGATTACCAATGACACAAAATCACTTATTATATGCACAAGATTGGTTAAAAACCCTAATTGGATTAGAATAAGCCTAGGAAGGACGAAAATGACCTAAATGTGCAACCAATGACACAAAATCACATATTGGATGCACAAGATTGGTTAAAAACCCTAATTGGATTACAATAAGCCTAGGGAGGACGAAAATGACCTAAATGTGCAACCAATGACACAAAATCACATATTGGATGCACAAGATTGGTTAAAAACCCTAATTGGATTAGAATAAGCCTAGCGAGGACGAAAATGACCTAATTGGGTTACCAATGAAATAAAATCACTTATTATATGCACAAGATTGGTTAAAAACCCTAATTGGATTAGAATAAGCCTAAGGAGAACGAAAATGACCTAAATGTGCAACCAATGACACAAAATCACATATTGGATGCACAAGATTGGTTAAAAACCCTAATTGGATTAGAATAAGCCTACGGAGGACGAAAATGACCTAAATGTTCAACCAACGACACAAAATCACATATTGGATGCACAAGATTGGTTAAAAACCCTAATTGGATTAGAATAAGCCTAGGGAGGACGAAAATGACCTAAATGTTCAACCAATGACACAAAATGACACAAAATCACATATTAGATGCAAAAGATTGGTTAAAAACCCTAATTGGATTAGAATAAGCCTAGGGAGGACGAAAATGACCTAAATGTTCAACCAATGACACAAAATCACATATTGGATGCACAAGATTGGTTAAAAACCCTAATTGGATTAGAATAAGCCTCGGGAGGATGAAAATGACCTAAATGTGCAACCAATGACACAAAATCACATATTGGAAGCACAAGATTGGTTAAAAACCCTAATTGGATTAGAATAAGCCTAGGGAGGACGAAAATGACCTAAATGTGCAACCAATGACACAAAATCACATATTCGATGCACAAAATTGGTTAAAAACCCTAATTGGATTAGAATAAGCCTAGGGAGGACGAAAATGACCTAAATGTTCAACCAATGACACAAAATCACATATTGGATGCACAAGATTGGTTAAAAACCCTAATTGGATTAGAATAAGCCTAGGGAGGACGAAAATGACATAGATGTTCAACCAATGACACAAAATGACACAAAATCACATATTGGATGCTCAAGATTGGTTAAAACCCTAATTGGATTAGAATATAAGCCTAGGGAGGACGAATATGACCTAAATGTTCAACCAATGACACAAAATCACATATTGGATGCACAAGATTGGTTAAAAACCCTAATTGGATTAGAATAAGCCTAGGGAGGACGAAAATGACCTAAATGTTCAACCAATGACACAAAATCACATATTGGACGCACAAGATTGGTTAAAAACCCTGATTGGATTAGAATAAGCCTAGGGAGGACGAAAATGACCTAAATGTTCAACCAATCACACAAAATGACACAAAATCACATATTGGATGCACAAGATTGGTTAAAAACCCTAATTGGATTAGAATAAGCCTAGGGAGGACGAAATTGACCTAAATGTGCAACAAATGATACAAAATCACTTATTATATGCACAAGATTGGTTAAAAACCCTAATTGGATTAGAATAAGCCTAGCAAGGACGAAAATGACCTAATTGGAATACCAATGACACAAAATGACACAAAATCACATATTGGATGCATAAGATGCGTTAACAACCCTAATTGGATTAGAATAAGCCTAGCGAGGACGAAAATGACCTAATTGGATTACCAATGACACAAAATCACTTATTATATGCACAAGATTGGTTAAAAACCCTAATTGGATTAGAATAAGCCTAGCGAGGACGAAAATGACCTAAATGTGCAACCAATGATACAAAATCACATATTGGATGCACAAGATTGGTTAAAAACCCTAATTGGATTAGAATAAGCCTAGGGAGGACGAAAATGACCTAAATGTGCAACCAATGACACAAAATCACATATTGGATGCACAAGATTGGTTAAAAACCCTAATTGGATTAAAATAAGCCTAGGGAGGACAAAAATGATCTAAATGTGCAACCAATGACACAAAATCACATATTGGATGCCCAAGATTGGTTAAAAACCCTAATTGGATTAGAACAAGCCTAGGGAGGACGAAAATGACCTAAATATTCAACTAATGACACAAAATGACACAAAATCACTTATTATATGCACAAGATTGGTTAAAAACCCTAATTGGATTAGAACAAGCCTAGGGAGGACGAAAATGACCTAAATGTGCAACCACTGACACAAAATCACATATTGGATGCACAAGATTGGTTAAAAACCCTAATTGGATTAGAATAAGCCTAGCGAGGACGAAAATGACCTAATTGGATTACCAATGACACAAAATTACACAAAATCACATATTGGATGCATAAGATTGGTTACAAACCCTAGTTGGATTAGAATAAGCCTAGCGAGGACGAAAATGACCTAATTGGATTACCAATGACACAAAATCACTTATTATATGCACAAGATTGGTTAAAAACCCTAATTGGATTAGAATAAAACTAGGGATGACGAAAATGACCTAAATGTGCAACCAATGACACAATCTCATATTGGATGCCCAAGATTGGTTAAAAACCCTAATTGGATTAGAACAAGCCTAGGGAGAACGAAAATGACCTAAATATTCAACCAATGACACAAAATGACACAAAGTCACATATTGGATGCACAAGATTGGTTAAAAACCCTAATTGGATTAGAATAAGCCTAGGGAGGACAAAAATGATCTAAATGTGCAACCAATGACATAAAATCACATATTGGACGCACAAGATTGGTTAAAAACCCTGATTGGATTAGAATAAGCCTAGGGAGGACGAAAATGACCTAAATGTTCAACCGATCACACAAAATGACACAAAATCACATATTGGATGCACAAGATTGGTTAAAGACCCTAATTGGATTAGAATAAGCCTAGGGAGGACGAAATTGACCTAAATGTGCAACCAATGACACAAAATCACTTATTATATGCACAAGATTGGTTAAAAACCCTAATTGGATTAGAATAAGCCTAGCAAGGAGGAAAATGACCTAATTGGAATACCAATGACACAAAATGACAAAAAATCACATATTGGATGCATAAGATGCGTTAACAACCCTAATTGGATTAGAATAAGCCTAGCGAGGACGAAAATCACCTAATTGGATTACCAATGACACAAAATCACTTATTATATGCACAAGATTGGTTAAGAACCCTAATTGGATTAGAATAAGCCTAGGGAGAAAAAAAATTACCTAAGTGTGCAACCAATGACACAAAATGACACAAAATCACATATTGGATGCACAAGATTGGTTAAAAACCCTAATTGGATTAGAATAAGCCTAGGGAGGACGAAAATGACCAAAATGTGCAACCAATGACACAAAATCACATATTGGAGGCACAAGATTGGTTAAAAACCCTAATTGGATTAGAATAATACTAGGGAGGATGAAAAAGACCTAAATGTTCAACCAATGACAAAAAATCACACAAAATCACATATTGGATGCACAAGATTGGTTAAAAACCCTAATTGGATTAGAATAAGCCTAGCGAGGACGAAAACGACCTAATTGGATTACCAATTACACAAAATCACTTATTATATTCCCAAGATTGGTTAAAAACCCTAATTGGATAAGAATAAGCCTAGGGAGGACGAAAATGATCTAAATGTGCAACCAATGACACAAAATCACATATTGGACGCACAAGATTGGTTAAAAACCCTAATTGGATTAGAATAAGCCTAGGGAGGACGAAAATGACCTAAATGTTCAACCAATAACACAAAATGACACAAAATCACATATTGGATGCACAAGATTGGTTAAAAACCCTAATTGGATTAGAATAAGCCTAGGGAGGTAGAAATTGACCTAAATGTGCAACCAATGACACAAAATCACTTATTATATGCACAAGATTGGTTAAAAACCCTAATTGGATTAGAATAAGCCTAGCAAGGATGAAAATGACCTAATTGGAATACCAATGACACAAAATGAAACAAAATCACATATTGGATGCATAAGATGCGTTAACAACCCTAATTGGATTAGAATAAGCCTAGCGAGGACGAAAATGACCTAATTGGATTACCAATGACACAAAATCACTTATTATATGCACAAGATTGGTTAAGAACCCTAATTGGATTAGAATAAGCCTAGGGAGAAAAAAAATTACCTAAGTGTGCAACCAATGACACAAAATCACATATTGGATGCACAAGATTGGTTAAAAACCCTAATTGGATTAGAATAAGCCTAGGGAGGACGAAAATGACCTAAATGTTCAACCAATCACACAAAATGACACAAAATCATATATTGGATGCACAAGATTGGGTAAAAACCCTAATTGGGTTAGAATAAGCCTAGGGAGGACGAAATTGACCTAAATGTGCAACCAATGACACAAAATCACATATTGGATGAACAAGATTGGTTAAAAACCCTAATTGGATTAGAATAAGCCTAGGAAGGACGAAAATGATCTAAATGTGCAACCAATGACACAAAATCACATATTGGATGCACAAGATTGGTTAAAAACCCTAATTGGATTAGAATAAGCCTAGGGAGGACAAAAATGACCTAAGTGTGCAACCAATGACACAAAATGACACAAAATCACATATTGGATGCACAAGATTGGTTAAAAACCCTAATTGGATTAGACTAAGCCTAGGGAGGACGAAAATGACCTAAATGTTCAACCAATGACACAAAATGACACAAAATCACATATTGGATGCACAAGATTGGTTAAAAACCCTAATTGGATTAGAATAAGCCTAGGGAGGACGAAAATGACCAAAATGTGCAACCAATGACACAAAATCACATATTGGAGGCACAAGATTGGTTAAAAACCCTAATTGGATTAGAATAATACTAGGGAGGATGAAAAAGACCTAAATGTTCAACCAATGACAAAAAATCACACAAAATCACATATTGGATGCACAAGATTGGTTAAAAACCCTAATTGGATTAGAATAAGCCTAGCGAGGACGAAAACGACCTAATTGGATTACCAATTACACAAAATCACTTATTATATTCCCAAGATTGGTTAAAAACCCTAATTGGATAAGAATAAGCCTAGGGAGGACGAAAATGATCTAAATGTGCAACCAATGACACAAAATCACATATTGGACGCACAAGATTGGTTAAAAACCCTAATTGGATTAGAATAAGCCTAGGGAGGACGAAAATGACCTAAATGTTCAACCAATAACACAAAATGACACAAAATCACATATTGGATGCACAAGATTGGTTAAAAACCCTAATTGGATTAGAATAAGCCTAGGGAGGACGAAATTGACCTAAATGTGCAACCAATGACACAAAATCACTGATTATATGCACAAGATTGGTTAAAAACCCTAATTGGATTAGAATAAGCCTAGCTAGGACGAAAATGACCTAATTGGAATACCAATGACACAAAATGACACAAAATCACATATTGGATGCATAAGATGCGTTAACAACCCTAATTGGATTAGAATAAGCCTAGCGAGGACGAAAATGACCTAATTGGATTACCAATGACACAAAATCACTTATTATATGCACAAGATTGGTTAAGAACCCTAATTGGATTAGAATAAGTGTAGGGAGGACGAAAATGACCTAAATGTTCAACCAGTGACCCAAAATGACACAAAATCACATATTGGATGCACAAGAATGGTTAAAAACCCTAATTGGATTACAATAAGCCTAGCGAGGACGAAAATGACCTAATTGGATTACCAATGACACAAAATCACTTATTATATGCACAAGATTGGTTAAAAACCCTAATTGGATTAGAATAAGCCTAGGGAGGACGAAAATGACCTAAATGTGCAACCAATGACACAAAATCACATATTGGATGCACAAGATTGGTTAAAAACCCTAATTGGATTAGAATAAGCCTAGGGAGGACGAAAATGTCCTAAATGTGCAACCGATGACACAAAGTCACATATTGGATGCACAAGATTGGTTAAAAACCCTAATTGGATTAGAATAAGCCTAGGGAGGACGAAAATGACCTAAATGTTCAACCACTGACCCAAAATGACACAAAATCACATATTGGATGCACAAGAATGGTTAAAAACCCTAATTGGATTAGAATAAGCCTAGCGAGGACGAAAATGACCTAATTGGATTACCAATGACACAAAATCACTTATTATATGCACAAGATTGGTTAAAAACCCTAATTGGATTAGAATAAGCCTAGGGAGGACGAAAATGACCTAAATGTGCAACCAATGACACAAAATCACATATTGGATGCACAAGATTGGTTAAAAACCCTAATTGGATTAGAATAAGCCTAGGGAGGACGAAAATGACCTAAATGTGCAACCGATGACACAAAGTCACATATTGGATGCACAAGATTGGTTAAAAACCCTAATTGGATTAGAATAAGCCTAGGGAGGACGAAAATGACCTAAATGTTCAACCACTGACCCAAAATGACACAAAATCACATATTGGATGCACAAGAATGGTTAAAAACCCTAATTGGATTAGAATAAGCCTAGCGAGGACGAAAATGACCTAATTGGATTACCAATGACACAAAATCACTTATTATATGCACAAGATTGGTTAAAAACCCTAATTGGATTAGAATAAGCCTAGGGAGGACGAAAATGACCTAAATGTGCAACCAATGACACAAAATCACATATTGGATGCACAAGATTGGTTAAAAACCCTAATTGGATTAGAATAAGCCTAGGGAGGAAAAAATGACCTAAATGTTCAACCAATGACACAAAATCACATATTGGATGCAAAAGATTGGTTAAAAACCCTAATTGGATTAGAATAAGCCTATGGAGGACAAGAATGACCTAATTGGATTACCAATGACACAAAATCACTTATTATATACACAAGATTGGTTAAAAACGCTAATTAGATTAGAATAAGCCTACGGAGGACGAAAATGACCTAAATGTTCAACCAATGACACAAAATCACATACTGGATGCACAAGATTGGTTAAAAACCCAAATTGGATTAGAATAAGCGTAGGGAGGACGAAAATGACCTAAATGTTCAACCAATGACACAAAATCAAATATTGGATGCACAAGATTGGTTAAAAACCCTAATTGGATTAGAATAAGCATAGGGAGGACGAAAATGACCTAAATGTGCAACCAATGACACAAAATCACTTATTATATGCACAAGATTGGTTAAAAACCCTAATTGGATTAGAATAAGCCTAGGGAGGACGAAAATGACCTAAATGTGCAACCAATGACACAAAATCACATATTGGATGCACAAGATTGGTTAAAAACCCTAATTGGATTAGAATAAGCCTAGGGAGGACGAAAATCACTTAAATGTTCAACCAATGACACAAAATGACACAAAATCACATATTGGATGCACAAGATTGGTTAAAAACCGTAAATGGATTAGAATAAGCCTAGGGAGGACGAAATAGACCTAAATGTTCAACCAATGACACAAAATGACACAAAATCACATATTGGATGCACAAGATTGGTTAAAAACCCTAATTGGATTAGAATAAGCATAGGGAGGGCGAAAATGACCTAAATGTTCAACCAATGACACATAATGACACAAAATCACATATTGCATGCACAAGATTGGTTAAAAACACTAATTGGATTAGAATAAGCCTAGGGAGGACGAAAATAACCTAAATGTTCAACCAATGACTCAAAATGACACAAAATCACATATTGGATGCACAAGATTGGTTAAAAACCCTAATTGGATTAGAATAAGCCTAGGGAGGACGAAAATGACCTAAATGTTCAACCAATGACACAAAATCACATATTGGATGCACAAGTTTGGTTAAAAACCCTAATTGGATTAGAATAAGCCTAGGGAGGACGAAAATGACCTCAATGTTCAACCAATGACACAAAATCACATATTGGATGCACAAGATTGGTTAAAAACCCTAATTGGATTAGAATAAGCCTAGGGAGGACGAAAATGACCTAAATGTGCAACCAATGACACAAAATCACATATTGGATGCACAAGATTGGTTAAAAACCCTAATTGGATTAGAATAAGCCAAGGGAGGACGAAAATGACCTAAATGTTCAACCAATGACACAAAATCACATATTGGATGCACAAGATTGGTTAAAAACCCTTATTGGATTAGAATAAGCCTAGGGAGGACGAAAATGACCTAAATGTTCAACCAATGACACAAAATGACACAAAATCACATATTGGATGCACAAGATTGGTTAAAAACCCTTATTGGATTAGAATAAGCCTAGGGAGGATGAAAATGACCTAAATGTTCAACCAATGACACAAAATCACATATTGGATGCACAAGATTGGTTAAAAACCCTAATTGGATTAGAATAAGCCTAGGGAGGACGAAAATGACCTAAATGTGCAACCAATGACACAAAATCACATATTGGATGCACAAGATTGCTTAAAAACCCTAATTGGATTACAATAAGCCTAGCGAGGACGAAAATGACCTAATTGGATCACCAATGACACAAAATGACACAAAATCACATATTGGATGCATAAGATTGGTCAAAAACCCTAATTGGATTAGAATAAGCCTAGCGAGGACGAAAATGACCTAATTGGATTACCAATGACACAAAATCACTTATTATATGCACAAGATTGGTTAAAAACCCTAATTGGATTAGAATAAGCCTAGGGAGCACTAAAATGACCTAAATGTGCAACCATTGACACAAAATCACATATTGGATGCACAAGATTGGTTAAAAACCCTAATTGGATTAGAATAAGCCTAGGGAGGACGAAAATGACCTAAATGTGCAACCAATGACACAAAATCACATATTGGATGCACAAGATTGGTTAAAAACCCTAATTGGATTACAATAAGCCTAGCGAGGACGAAAATGACCTAATTGGATCACCAATGACACAAAATGACACAAAATCACATATTGGATGTATAAGATTGGTCAAAAACCCTAATTGGATTAGAATAAGCCTAGCGAGGACGAAAATGACCTAATTGGATTACCAATGACACAAAATCACTTATTATATGCACAAGATTGGTTAAAAACCCTAATTGGATTAGAATAAGCCTAGGGAGGACGAAAATGACCTAAATGTGCAACCAATGACACAAAATCACATATTGGATGCACAAGATTGGTTAAAAACCCTAAATTGATTAGAATAAGCCTAGGGAGGACGAAAATGACCTAAATGTTCACCCAATGACACAAAATCACATATTGGATGCACAAGATTGGTTAAAAACCCTAATTGGATTAGAATAAGCCTAGGGAGGACGAAAATGACCTAAATGTGCAACCAATGACACAAAATCACATATTGGATGCACAAGATTGGTTAAAAACCCTAATTGGATTACAATAAGCCTAGCGAGGACGAAAATGACCTAATTGGATTACCAATGACACAAAATGACACAAAATCACATATTGGATGCATAAGATTGGTCAAAAACCCTAATTGGATTAGAATAAGCCTAGCGAGGACGAAAATGA
This sequence comes from Cicer yamashitae, assembly GCA_037974755.1. Lineage (NCBI taxonomy): Eukaryota > Viridiplantae > Streptophyta > Magnoliopsida > Fabales > Fabaceae > Cicer > Cicer yamashitae. The sequence continues at coordinate 10,520,782 of JBBPBQ010020321.1, read as the reverse complement.
CCTAATTGGATTACCAATGACACAAAATCACTTATTATATGCACAAGATTGGTTAAAAACCCTAATTGGATTAGAATAAGCCTAGGGAGGACGAAAATGACCTAAATGTGCAACCAATGACACAAAATCACATATTGGATGCACAAGATTGGTTAAAAACCCTAATTGGATTAAAATAAGCCTAGGGAGGACAAAAATGATCTAAATGTGCAACCAATGACACAATATCACATATTGGATGCCCAAGATTGGTTAAAAACCCTAATTGGATTAGAACAAGCCTAGGGAGGACGAAAATGACCTAAATATTCAACTATTGACACAAAATGACACAAAATCACTTATTATATGCACTAGATTGGTTAAAAACCCTAATTGGATTAGAATAAGCCTAGGGAGGACGAAAATGACCTAAATGTGCAACCACTGACACAAAATCACATATTGGATGCACAAGATTGGTTAAAAACCCTAATTGGATTACAATAAGCCTAGCGAGGACGAAAATGACCTAAATGTTCAACCAGTGACCCAAAATGACACAAAATGACATATTGGATGCACAAGAATGGTTAAAAACCCTAATTGGATTACAATAAGCCTAGCGAGGACGAAAATGACCTAATTGGATTACCAATAACACAAAATCACTTATTATATGCACAAGATTGGTTAAAAACCCTAATTGGATTAGAATAAGCCTAGGGAGGACGAAAATGACCTAAATGTGCAACCAATGACACAAAATCACATATTGGATGCACAAGATTGGTTAAAAACCCTAAATTGATTAGAATAAGCCTAGGGAGGACGAAAATGACCTAAATGTTCAACCAATGACACAAAATCACATATTGGATGCCCAAGATTGGTTAAAAACCCTAATTGGATTAGAACAAGCCTAGGGAGGACGAAAATGACCTAAATATTCAACTAATGACACAAAATGACACAAAATCACTTATTATATGCACTAGATTGGTTAAAAACCCTAATTGGATTAGAATAAGCCTAGGGAGGACGAAAATGATCTAAATGTGCAACCACTGACACAAAATCACATATTGGATGCACAAGATTGGTTAAAAACCCTAATTGGATTAGAATAAGCCTAGCGAGGACGAAAATGACCTAATTGGATTACCAATGACACAACATTACACAAAATCACATATTGGATGCATAAGATTGGTTACAAACCCTAGTTGGATTAGAATAAGCCTAGCGAGGACGAAAATGACCTAATTGGATTACCAATGACACAAAATCACTTATTATATGCACAAGATTGGTTAAAAACCCTTATTGGATTAGAATAAAACTAGGGAGGACGAAAATGACCTAAATGTGCAACCAATGACACAATCTCATATTGGATGCCCAAGATTGGTTAAAAACCCTAATTGGATTAGAACAAGCCTAGGGAGGACGAAAATGACCTAAATATTCAACCAATGACACAAAATGACACAAAGTCACATATTGGATGCACAAGATTGGTTAAAAACCGTAATTGGATTAGAATAAGCCTAGGGAGGACGAAAAAGACCTAAATGTGCAACCAATGACACAAAATCACATATTGAATGCACAAGATTGGTTAAAAACCCTAATTGGATTAGAATAAGCCTAGGGAGGACGAAAATGACCTAAATGTTCAACCAATGACAAAAAAAGACACAAAATCACATATTGGATGCACAAGATTGGTTAAAAACCCTAATTGGATTAGAATAAGCCTAGCGAGGACGAAAATGACCTAATTGGATTACCAATGACACAAAATCACTTATTATATTCGCAAGATTGGTTAAAAACCCTAATTGGATTAGAATAAGCCTAGGGAAAACAAAAATGATCTAAATGTGCAACCAATGACACAAAATCACATATTGGATGCACAAGATTGGTTAAAAACCCTAAATTGATTAGAATAAGCCTAGGGAGGACGAAAATGACCTAAATGTTCAACCAATGACACAAAATCACATATTGGATGCACAAGATTGGTTAAAAAGCCTAATTGGATTAGAATAAGCCTAGGGAGAACGAAAATGACCTAAATGTGCAACCAATGACACAAAATCACATATTGGATGCACAAGATTGGTTAAAAACCCTAATTGGATTAGAATAAAACTAGGGAGGACGAAAATGACCTAAATGTGCAACCAATGACACAATCTCATATTGGATGCCCATGATTGGTTAAAAACCCTAATTGGATTAGAACAAGCCTAGGGAGGAAGAAAATGACCTAAATATTCAACCAATGACACAAAATGACACAAAGTCACATATTGGATGCACAAGATTGGTTAAAAACCCTAATTGGATTAGAATAAGCCTAGGGAGGACGAAAAAGACCTAAATGTGCAACCAATTACACAAAATCACATATTGAATGCACAAGATTGGTTAAAAACCCTAATTGGATTAGAATAAGCCTAGGGAGGACGAAAAT
>JBBPBQ010020321.1:10481740-10518308 GCA_037974755.1 Cicer yamashitae | reverse complement strand
ACCTAATTGGATTACCAATGACACAAAATCACTTATTATATTCGCAAGATTGGTTAAAAACCCTAATTGGATTAGAATAAGCCTAGGGAAAACAAAAATGATCTAAATGTGCAACCAATGACACAAAATCACATATTGGATGCACAAGATTGGTTAAAAACCCTAAATTGATTAGAATAAGCCTAGGGAGGACGAAAATGACCTAAATGTTCAACCAATGACACAAAATCACATATTGGATGCACAAGATTGGTTAAAAAGCCTAATTGGAATAGAATAAGCCTAGGGAGAACGAAAATGACCTAAATGTGCAACCAATGACACAAAATCACATATTGGATGCACAAGATTGGTTAAAAACCCTAATTGGATTAGAATAAGCCTAGGGAGGACGAAAATGACCTAAATGTGCAACCAATGACACAAAATCACATATTGGATGCACAAGATTGCTTAAAAACCCTAATTGGATTACAATAAGCCTAGCGAGGACGAAAATGACCTAATTGGATCACCAATGACACAAAATGACACAAAATCACATATTGGATGCATAAGATTGGTCAAAAACCCTAATTGGATTAGAATAAGCCTAGCGAGGACGAAAATGACCTAATCGGATTACCAATGACACAAAATCACTTATTATATGCACAAGATTGGTTAAAAACCCTAATTGGATTAGAATAAGCCTAGGGAGGACGAAAATGACCTAAATGTGCAACCAATGACACAAAATGACACAAAATCACATATTGGATGCACAAGATTGGTTAAAAACCCTAATTGGATTAGAATAAGCCTAGGGAGGACGAAAATGACCTAAATGTGCAACCAATGACACAAAATCACATATTGGATGCACAAGATTGGTTAAAAACCCTAATTGGATTACAATAAGCCTAGCAAGGACGAAAATGACCTAATTGGATCACCAATGACACAAAATGACACAAAATCACATATTGGATGCATAAGATTGGTCAAAAACCCTAATTGGATTAGAATAAGCCTAGCGAGGACGAAAATGACCTAATTGGATAACCAATGACACAAAATCACTTATTATATGCACAAGATTGGTTAAAAACCCTAATTGGATTAGAATAAGCCTAGCGAGGACGAAAATGACCTAAATGTGCAACCAATGATACAAAATCACATATTGGATGCACAAGATTGGTTAAAAACCCTAATTGGATTAGAATAAGCCTAGGGAGGACGAAAATGACCTAAATGTGCAACCAATGACACAAAATCACATATTGGATGCACAAGATTGGTTAAAAACCCTAATGGGATTACAATAAGCCTAGCGAGGACGAAAATGACCTAATTGGATCACCAATGACACAAAATGACACAAAATCACATATTGGATGCATAAGATTGGTCAAAAACCCTAATTGGATTAGAATAAGCCTAGCGAGGACGAAAATGACCTAATCGGATTACCAATGACACAAAATCACTTATTATATGCACAAGATTGGTTAAAAATCCTAATTGGATTAGAATAAGCCTAGGGAGGACGAAAATGACCTAAATGTGCAACCAATGACACAAAATCACATATTGGATGCACAAGATTGGTTAAAAACCCTAATTGGATTAAAATAAGCCTAGGGAGGACAAAAATGATCTAAATGTGCAACCAATGACACAAAATCACATATTGGATGCCCAAGATTGGTTAAAAACCCTAATTGGATTAGAACAAGCCTAGGGAGGACGAAAATGACCTAAATATTCAACTATTGACACAAAATGACACAAAATCACTTATTATATGCACTAGATTGGTTAAAAACCCTAATTGGATTAGAATAAGCCTAGGGAGGACGAAAATGACCTAAATGTGCAACCACTGACACAAAATCACATATTGGATGCACAAGATTGGTTAAAAACCCTAATTGGATTACAATAAGCCTAGCGAGGACGAAAATGACCTAAATGTTCAACCAGTGACCCAAAATGACACAAAATCACATATTGGATGCACAAGAATGGTTAAAAACCCTAATTGGATTACAATAAGCCTAGCGAGGACGAAAATGACCTAATTGGATTACCAATAACACAAAATCACTTATTATATGCACAAGATTGGTTAAAAACCCTAATTGGATTAGAATAAGCCTAGGGAGGACGAAAATGACCTAAATGTGCAACCAATGACACAAAATCACATATTGGATGCACAAGATTGGTTAAAAACCCTAAATTGATTAGAATAAGCCTAGGGAGGACGAAAATGACCTAAATGTTCAACCTATGACACAAAATCACATATTGGATGCACAAGATTGGTTAAAAACCCTAATTGGATTAGAATAAGCCTAGGGAGGACGAAAATGACCTAAATGTGCAACCAATGACACAAAATCACATATTGGATGCACAAGATTGGTTAAAAACCCTAATTGGATTAGAATAAGCCTAGGGAGGACGAAAATGACCTAAATGTGCAACCAATGACACAAAATCACATATTGGATGCACAAGATTGGTTAAAAACCCTAATTGGATTACAATAAGCCTAGCGAGGACGAATATGACATAATTGGATCACCAATGACACAAAATGACACAAAATCACATATTGGATGCATAAGATTGGTCAAAAACCCTAATTGGATTAGAATAAGCCTAGCGAGGACGAAAATGACCTAATTGGATTACCAATGACACAAAATCACTTATTATATGCACAAGATTGGTTAAAAACCCTAATTGGATTAGAATAAGCCTAGCGAGGACGAAAATGACCTAAATGTGCAACCAATGATACAAAATCACATATTGGATGCACAAGATAGGTTAAAAACCCTAATTGGATTAGAATGAGCCTAGGGAGGACGAAAATGACCTAAATGTGCAACCACTGACACAAAATCACATATTGGATGCACAAGATTGGTTAAAAACCCTAATTGGATTAGAATAAGCCTAGCGAGGACGAAAATGACCTAATTGGATTACCAATGACACAAAATTACACAAAATCACATATTGGATGCATAAGATTGGTTACAAACCCTAGTTGGATTAGGATAAGCCTAGCGAGGACGAAAATGACCTAATTGGATTACCAATGACACAAAATCACTTATTATATGCACAAGATTGGTTAAAAACCCTAATTGGATTAGAATAAAACTAGGGAGGACGAAAATGACCTAAATGTGCAACCAATGACACAATCTCATATTGGATGCCCATGATTGGTTAAAAACCCTAATTGGATTAGAACAAGCCTAGGGAGGACGAAAATGACCTAAATATTCAACCAATGACACAAAATGACACAAAGTCACATATTGGATGCACAAGATTGGTTAAAAACCCTAATTGGATTAGAATAAGCCTAGGGAGGACGAAAAAGACCTAAATGTGCAACCAATTACACAAAATCACATATTGAATGCACAAGATTGGTTAAAAACCCTAATTGGATTAGAATAAGCCTAGGGAGGACGAAAATGACCTAAATGTTCAACCAATGACAAAAAAAGACACAAAATCACATATTGGATGCACAAGATTGGTTAAAAACCCTAATTGGATTAGAATAAGCCTAGGGAGGACGAAAATGACCTAAATGTTCAACCAGTGACCCAAAATGATACAAAATCACATATTGGATGCACAAGAATGGTTAAAAACCCTAATTGGATTACAATAAGCCTAGCGAGGACGAAAATGACCTAATTGGATTACCAATGACACAAAATCACTTATTATATGCACAAGATTGGTTAAAAACCCTAATTGGATTAGAATAAGGCTAGGGAGGACAAAAATGACCTAAATGTGCAACCAATGACACAAAATCACATATTGGATGCACAAGATTGGTTAAAAACCCTAAATTGATTAGAATAAGCCTAGGGAGGACGAAAATGACCTAAATGTTCAACCAATGACACAAAATCACATATTGGATGCACAAGATTGGTTAAAAACCCTAATTGGATTAGAATAAGCCTAGGGAGGACGAAAATTACCTAAATGTTAAACCAATGACACAAAATGACACAAAATCACATATTGGATGCACAAGATTGGTTAAAAACCCTAATTGGATTAGAATAAGCCTAGGGAGGACGAAAATGACCTAAATGTGCAACCAATGACACAAAATCACATATTGGATGCACAAGATTGGTTAAAAACCCTAATTGGATTAAAATAAGCCTAGGGAGGACAAAAATGATCTAAATGTGCAACCAATGACACAAAATCACATATTGGATGCCCAAGATTGGTTAAAAACCCTAATTGGATTAGAACAAGCCTAGGGAGGACGAAAATGACCTAAATATTCAACTATTGACACAAAATGACACAAAATCACTTATTATATGCACTAGATTGGTTAAAAACCCTAATTGGATTAGAATAAGCCTAGGGAGGACGAAAATGACCTAAATGTGCAACCACTGACACAAAATCACATATTGGATGCACAAGATTGGTTAAAAACCCTAATTGGATTACAATAAGCCTAGCGAGGACGAAAATGACCTAAATGTTCAACCAGTGACCCAAAATGACACAAAATCACATATTGGATGCACAAGAATGGTTAAAAACCCTAATTGGATTACAATAAGCCTAGCGAGGACGAAAATGACCTAATTGGATTACCAATAACACAAAATCACTTATTATATGCACAAGATTGGTTAAAAACCCTAATTGGATTAGAATAAGCCTAGGGAGGACGAAAATGACCTAAATGTGCAACCAATGACACAAAATCACATATTGGATGCACAAGATTGGTTAAAAACCCTAAATTGATTAGAATAAGCCTAGGGAGGACGAAAATGACCTAAATGTTCAACCTATGACACAAAATCACATATTGGATGCACAAGATTGGTTAAAAACCCTAATTGGATTAGAATAAGCCTAGGGAGGACGAAAATGACCTAAATGTGCAACCAATGACACAAAATCACATATTGGATGCACAAGATTGGTTAAAAACCCTAATTGGATTAGAATAAGCCTAGGGAGGACGAAAATGACCTAAATGTGCAACCAATGACACAAAATCACATATTGGATGCACAAGATTGGTTAAAAACCCTAATTGGATTACAATAAGCCTAGCGAGGACGAATATGACATAATTGGATCACCAATGACACAAAATGACACAAAATCACATATTGGATGCATAAGATTGGTCAAAAACCCTAATTGGATTAGAATAAGCCTAGCGAGGACGAAAATGACCTAATTGGATTACCAATGACACAAAATCACTTATTATATGCACAAGATTGGTTAAAAACCCTAAATTGATTAGAATAAGCCTAGGGAGGACGAAAATGACCTAAATGTTCAACCAATGACACAAAATCACATATTGGATGCACAAGATTGGTTAAAAACCCTAATTGGATTAGAATAAGCCTAGAGAGGACGAAAATGACCTAAATGTGCAACCAATGACACAAAATCACATATTGGATGCACAAGATTGGTTAAAAACCCTAATTGGATTACAATAAGCCTAGCAAGGACGAAAATGACCTAATTGGATCACCAATGACACAAAATGACACAAAATCACATATTGGATGCATAAGATTGGTCAAAAACCCTAATTGGATTAGAATAAGCCTAGCGAGGACGAAAATGACCTAATTGGATAACCAATGACACAAAATCACTTATTATATGCACAAGATTGGTTAAAAACCCTAATTGGATTAGAATAAGCCTAGCGAGGACGAAAATGACCTAAATGTGCAACCAATGATACAAAATCACATATTGGATGCACAAGATTGGTTAAAAACCCTAATTGGATTAGAATAAGCCTAGGGAGGACGAAAATGACCTAAATGTGCAACCAATGACACAAAATCACATATTGGATGCACAAGATTGGTTAAAAACCCTAATTGGATTAGAATAAGCCTAGGGAGGACGAAAATGACCTAAATGTGCAACCATTGACACAAAATCACATATTGGATGCACAAGATTGGTTAAAAACCCTAATTGGATTAGAATAAGCCTAGGGAGGACGAAAATGACCTAAATGTGCAACCAATGACACAAAATCACATATTGGATGCACAAGATTGGTTAAAAACCCTAATTGGATTAGAATAAGCCTAACGAGGACGAAAATGACATAATTGGATTACCAATGACACAAAATCAGTTATTATATGCACAAGATTGGTTAAAAACCCTAATTGGATTAGAATAAGCCTAAGGTGGACGAAAATGACCTAAATGTGCAACCAATGACACAAAATCACATATTGGATGCACAAGATTGGTTAAAAACCCTAATTGGATTAGAATAAGCCTAGGGAGGACGAAAATGACCTAAATGTGCAACCAATGACACAAAATCACATATTGGATGCACAAGATTGGTTAAAAACCCTAATTGGATTAGAATAAGCCTAGCGAGGACGAAAATTACCTAATTGGATTACCGATGACAGAAAATCACTTATTATATGCACAAAATTGTCTAAAAACCCTAATTGGATTAGAATAAGCCTAGGGAGGACAAAAATAACCTAAATGTGCAACCAACGACACAAAATCACATATCGGATGCACAAGATTGGTTAAAAACCCTAATTGGATTAGAATAAGCCTAGGGAGGACGAAAATGACCTAAATGTTCAACCAATGACACAAAATCACATATTGGATGCACAAGATTGGTTAAAAACCCTAATTGGATTAGAATAAGCCTCGGGAGGATGAAAATGACCTAAATGTGCAACCAATGACACAAAATCACATATTGGATGCACAAGATTGGTTAAAAACCCTAATTGGATTACAATAAGCCTAGGGAGGACGAAAATGACCTAAATGTGCAACCAATGACACAAAATCACATATTGGGTGCACAAGATTGGTTAAAAACCCTAATTGGATTAGAATAAGCATAGGGAGGACCAAAATGACCTAAATGTTCAACCAATGACAAAAAATGACATATTGGATGCACAAGATTGGTTAAAAACCCTAATTGGATTACAATAAGCGTAGGGAGGACGAAAATGACCTAAATGTGCAACCAATGACACAAAATCACATATTGGATGCACAAGATTGGTTAAAAACCCTAATTGGATTAGAATAAGCCTAGGGAGGACGAAAATGACCTAAATGTGCAACCAATGACACAAAATCACATATTGGATGCACAAGATTGGTTAAAAACCTAAATTGGATTAGAATAAGCCTAGGGAGAACGTAAATGACCTAAATGTTCAACCAATAACACAAAACAACACAAAACCACATATTGGATGCATAAGATTTGTTAAAAACCCTAATTGGATTAGAATAAGCCTAGCGAGGACGAAAATGACCAAATTGGATTACCAATGACATAAAATCACTTATTATATGCACAAGATTGGTTAAAAACCCTAATTGGATTAGAATAAGCCTAGGGAGGACGAAAATGACCTAAATGTGCAACCAATGACACAAAATCACATATTGGATGCACAAGATTGGTTAAAAACCCTAATTGGATTAGAATAAGCCTAGGGAGGACGAAAATGACGTCAATGTGCAACCAATGACACAAAATCACATATTGGATGCATAAGATTGGTTAAAAACCCTAATTAGATTAGAATAAGCCTAGGGAGGACGAAAATGGCCTAAATGTTCAACCAATAACACAAAATGACACAAAATCACATATTGGATGCATAAGATTGGTTAAAAATTCTACTTGGATTAGCATAAGCCTAGCGAGGACGAAAATGACCTAATTGGATTACCAATGACATAAAATCACTTATTATATGCACAAGATTGGTTAAAAACCCTAATTGGATTAGAATAAGCCTAGGGAGGACGAAAATGACCTAAATGTGCAACCAATGACACAAAATCACATATTGGATGCACAAGATTGGTTAAAAACCCTAATTGGATTAGAATAAGCCTAGGGAGGACGAAAATGACCTAAATGTGCAACCAATGACACAAAATCACATATTGGATGCACAAGATTGGTTAAAAACCCTAATTGGATTACAATAAGCCTAGCGAGGACGAAAATGACCTAATTGGATTACCAATGACACAAAATGACACAAAATCACATATTGGATGCATAAGATTGGTGAAAAACCCTAATTGGATAAGAATAAGCCTAGAGAGGACGAAAATGACCTAATTGGATTACCAATGACACCAAATGACTTATTATATGCACAAGATTGATTAAAAACCCTAATTGGATTAGAATAAGCCTAGCGAGGACAAAAATGACCTAATTGGATTACCAATGACAAAAAATCATTTATTATATTCGCAAGATTGGTTAAAAACCCTAATTGGATTAGAATAAGCCTAGGGAGGACAAAAATGATCTAAATGTGCAACCAATGACACAAAATCACATATTGGATGCCCAAGATTGGTTAAAAACCCTAATTGGATTAGAACAAGCCTAGGGAGGACAAAAATGACCTACATATTCAACTAATGACACAAAATGACACAAAATCACTTATTATATGCACTAGATTGGTTAAAAACCCTAATTGGATTAGAATAAGCCTAGGGAGGACGAAAATGACCTAAATGTGCAACCACTGACACAAAATCACATATTGGATGCACAAGATTGGTTAAAAACCCTAATTGGATTAGAATAAGCCTAGCGAGGACGAAAATGACCTAATTGGATTACCAATGACACAAAATTACACAAAATCACATATTGGATGCATAAGATTGGTTAGAAACCCTAGTTGGATTAGAATAAGCCTAGCGAGGACGAAAATGACCTAATTGGATTACCAATGACACAAAATCACTTATTATATGCACAAGATTGGTTAAAAACCCTAATTGGATTAGAATAAAACTAGGGAGGACGAAAATGACCTAAATGTGCAACCAATGACACAATCTCATATTGGATGCCCATGATTGGTTAAAAACCCTAATTGGATTAGAACAAGCCTAGGGAGGACGAAAATGACCTAAATATTCAACCAATGACACAAAATGACACAAAGTCACATATTGGATGCACAAGATTGGTTAAAAACCCTAATTGGATTAGAATAAGCCTAGGGAGGACGAAAAAGACCTAAATGTGCAACCAATGACACAAAATCACATATTGAATGCACAAGATTGGTTAAAAACCCTAATTGGATTAGAATAAGCCTAGGGAGGACGAAAATGACCTAAATGTTCAACCAATGACAAAAAAAGACACAAAATCACATATTGGATGCACAAGATTGGTTAAAAACCATAATTGGATTAGAATAAGCCTAGCGAGGACGAAAATGACCTAATTGGATTACCAATGACACAAAATCACTTATTATATTCGCAAGATTGGTTAAAAACCCTAATTGGATTAGAATAAGCCTAGGGAGGACAAAAATGATCTAAATGTGCAACCAATGACACAAAATCACATATTGGATGCACAAGATTGGTTAAAAACCCTAATTGGATTAGAATAAGCCTAGGAAGGACGAAATGGACCTAAATGTGCAACCAATGACACAAAATCACTTATTATATGCACAAGATTGGTTAAAAACCCTAATTGGATTAGAATAAGCCTAGCAAGGACGAAAATAACCTAATTGGAATACCAATGATACAAAATGACTTATTATATGCACAAGATTGGTTAAGAACCCTAATTGGATTAGAATAAGCCTAGGGAGAAAAAAAATCACCTAAGTGTGCAACCAATGACACAAAATGACACAAAATCACATATTGGATGCACAAGATTGGTTAAAAACCCTAATTGGATTAGAATAAGCCTAGGGAGGACGAAAATGACCTAAATGTTCAACCAGTGACCCAAAATGACACAAAATCACATATTGGATGCACAAGAATGGTTAAAAACCCTAATTGGATTACAATAAGCCTAGCGAGGACGAAAATGACCTAATTGGATTACCAATGACACAAAATCACTTATTATATGCACAAGATTGGTTAAAAACCCTAATTGGATTAGAACAAGCCTAGGGAGGACAAAAATGACCTAAATGTGCAACCAATGAGACAAAATCACATATTGGATGCACAAGATTGGTTAAAAACCCTAAATTGATTAGAATAAGCCTAGGGAGGACGAAAATGACCTAAATGTTCAACCAATGACACAAAATCACATATTGGATGCACAAGATTGGTTAAAAACCCTAATTGGATTAGAATAAGCCTAGGGAGGACGAAAATGACCTAAATGTGCAACCAATGACACAAAATCACATATTGGATGCACAAGATTGCTTAAAAACCCTAATTGGATTACAATAAGCCTAGCGAGGACGAAAATGACCTAATTGGATCACCAATGACACAAAATGACACAAAATCACATATTGGATGCATAAGATTGGTCAAAAACCCTAATTGGATTAGAATAAGCCTAGCGAGGACGAAAATGACCTAATTGGATTACCAATGACACAAAATCACTTATTATATGCACAAGATTGGTTAAAAACCCTAATTGGATTAGAATAAGCCCAGGGAGGACGAAAATGACCTAAATGTGCAACCAATGACACAAAATCACATATTGGATGCACAAGATTGGTTAAAAACCCTAATTGGATTAAAATAAGCCTAGGGAGGACAAAAATGATCTAAATGTGCAACCAATGACACAAAATCACATATTGGATGCCCAAGATTGGTTAAAAACCCTAATTGGATTAGAACAAGCCTAGGGAGGACAAAAATGACCTAAATATTCAACTATTGACACAAAATGACACAAAATCACTTATTATATGCACTAGATTGGTTAAAAACCCTAATTGGATTAGAATAAGCCTAGGGAGGACGAAAATGACCTAAATGTGCAACCACTGACACAAAATCACATATTGGATGCACAAGATTGGTTAAAAACCCTAATTGGATTAGAATAAGCCTAGCGAGGACGAAAATGACCTAATTGGATTACCAATGACACAAAATTACACAAAATCACATATTGGATGCATAAGATTGGTTACAAACCCTAGTTGGATTAGAATAAGCCTAGCGAGGACGAAAATGACCTAATTGGATTACCAATGACACAAAATCACTTATTATATGCACAAGTTTGGTTAAAAACCCTAATTGGATTAGAATAAGCCTAGGGAGGACGAAAATGACCTAAATGTGCAACCAATGACACAAAATCACATATTGGATGCACAAGATTGGTTAAAAACCCTAAATTGATTAGAATAAGCCTAGGGAGGACGAAAATGACCTAAATGTTCAACCAATGACACAAAATCACATATTGGATGCACAAGATTGGTTAAAAACCCTAATTGGATTAGAATAAGCCTAGGGAGGACGAAAATTACCTAAATGTTAAACCAATGACACAAAATGACACAAAATCACATATTGGATGCACAAGATTGGTTAAAAACCCTAATTGGATTAGAATAAGCCTAGGGAGGACGAAAATGACCTAAATGTGCAACCAATGACACAAAATCACATATTGGATGCACAAGATTGGTTAAAAACCCTAATTGGATTAAAATAAGCCTAGGGAGGACAAAAATGATCTAAATGTGCAACCAATGACACAAAATCACATATTGGATGCCCAAGATTGGTTAAAAACCCTAATTGGATTAGAACAAGCCTAGGGAGGACGAAAATGACCTAAATATTCAACTATTGACACAAAATGACACAAAATCACTTATTATATGCACTAGATTGGTTAAAAACCCTAATTGGATTAGAATAAGCCTAGGGAGGACGAAAATGACCTAAATGTGCAACCACTGACACAAAATCACATATTGGATGCACAAGATTGGTTAAAAACCCTAATTGGATTACAATAAGCCTAGCGAGGACGAAAATGACCTAAATGTTCAACCAGTGACCCAAAATGACACAAAATCACATATTGGATGCACAAGAATGGTTAAAAACCCTAATTGGATTACAATAAGCCTAGCGAGGACGAAAATGACCTAATTGGATTACCAATGACACAAAATCACTTATTATATGCACAAGATTGGTTAAAAACCCTAATTGGATTAGAATAAGCCTAGGGAGGACGAAAATGACCTAAATGTGCAACCAATGACACAAAATCACATATTGGATGCACAAGATTGGTTAAAAACCCTAATTGGATTAGAATAAGCCTAGGGAGGACGAAAATGTCCTAAATGTGCAACCGATGACACAAAGTCACATATTGGATGCACAAGATTGGTTAAAAACCCTAATTGGATTAGAATAAGCCTAGGGAGGACGAAAATGACCTAAATGTTCAACCACTGACCCAAAATGACACAAAATCACATATTGGATGCACAAGAATGGTTAAAAACCCTAATTGGATTAGAATAAGCCTAGCGAGGACGAAAATGACCTAATTGGATTACCAATGACACAAAATCACTTATTATATGCACAAGATTGGTTAAAAACCCTAATTGGATTAGAATAAGCCTAGGGAGGACGAAAATGACCTAAATGTGCAACCAATGACACAAAATCACATATTGGATGCACAAGATTGGTTAAAAACCCTAATTGGATTAGAATAAGCCTAGGGAGGACGAAAATGACCTAAATGTGCAACCGATGACACAAAGTCACATATTGGATGCACAAGATTGGTTAAAAACCCTAATTGGATTAGAATAAGCCTAGGGAGGACGAAAATGACCTAAATGTTCAACCACTGACCCAAAATGACACAAAATCACATATTGGATGCACAAGAATGGTTAAAAACCCTAATTGGATTAGAATAAGCCTAGCGAGGACGAAAATGACCTAATTGGATTACCAATGACACAAAATCACTTATTATATGCACAAGATTGGTTAAAAACCCTAATTGGATTAGAATAAGCCTAGGGAGGACGAAAATGACCTAAATTTGCAACCAATGACACAAAATCACATATTGGATGCACAAGATTGGTTAAAAACCCTAATTGGATTAGAATAAGCCTAGGGAGGACGAAAATGACCTAAATGTGCAACCAATGACACAAAATCACATATTGGATGCACAAGATTGGTTAAAAACCCTAATTGGATTAGAATTAGCCTAGGGAGGACGAAAATGACCTAAATGTGCCACCAATGACACAAAATCTCATATTGGATGCACAAGATTGGTTAAAAACCCTAATTGGATTAGAATAAGCCTAGGGAGGACGAAAATGACCTAAATGTGCAACCAATGACACAAAATCACATATTGGATGCACAAGATTGGTTAAAAACCCTAATTGGATTATAATAAGCCTAGGGAGGACGAAAATGACCTAAATGTTCAACCAATGACACAAAATGACACAAAATCACATAATGGATGCACAAGATTGGTTAAAAACCCTAATTGGATTAGAATAAGCCTAGGGAGGACGAAAATGACCTAAATGTTCAACCAATGACACAAAATCACATATAGGATGCACAAGATTGGTTAAAAACCCTAATTGGATTAGAATAAGCCTAGGGAGGACGAAAATGACCTAAATGTGCAACCAATGACACAAAATCACATATTGGATGCACAAGATTGGTTAAAAACCCTAATTGGATTAGAATAAGCCTAGGGAGGACGAAAATGACCTAATTGGATTACCAATGACACAAAATGACACAAAATCACATATTGGATGCACAAGATTGGTTAAAATCCCTAATTGTATTAGAATAAGCCTAGCGAGGACGAAAATGACCTAATTGGATTACCAATGACACAAAATGACACAAAATCACATATTGGATGCATAAGATTGGTTAAAAAACCTAATTGGATTAGGATAAGCCTATCGAGGACGAAAATGACCTAATTGGATTACCAATGACACAAAGTCACTTATTATATGCACAAGATTGGTTAAAAACCCTAATTAGATTAGAATAAGCCTAGGGTGGACGAAAATGATCTAAATGTGCAACCAATGACACAAAATCACATATTGGATGCACAAGATTGGTTAAAAACCCTAATTGGATTAGAATAAGCCTAGGGAGGACGAAAATGACCTAAATGTGCAACCAATGACACAAAATCACATATTGGATGCACAAGATTGGTTAAAAACACTAATTGGATTAGAATAAGCCTAGGGAGGACGAAAATGACCTAAATGTTCAACCAATGACTCAAAATCACACAAAATCACATATTGGATGCACAAGTTTGGTTAAAAACCCTAATTGGATTAGAATAAGCCTAGGGAGGATGAAAATGACCTAAATGTTCAACCAATGACACAAAATCACATATTGGATGCACAAGATTGGTTAAAAACCCTAATTGGATTAGAATAAGCCTAGGGAGGACGAAAATGACCTAAATGTTCAACTGATGACACAAAATGACACAAAATCACATATTGGATGCACAAGATTGGTTAAAAACCCTAATTGGATTAGAATAAGCCTAGGGAGGACGAAAATGACCTAAATGTTCAACCAATGACCCAAAATGACACAAAATCACATATTGGATGCATAAGATTGGTTAAAAACCCGAATTGGATTAGAATAAGCCTAGAGAGGACGAAAATGAGCTAAATGTGCAACCAATGACACAAAATCACATATTGGATGCACAAGATTGGTTAAAAACCCTAATTGGATTAGAATAAGCCTAGGGAGGACGAAAATGACCTAAATGTGCAACCAATGACACAAAATCACATATTGGATGCACAAGATTGGTTAAAAACCCTAATTGGATTAGAATAAGCCTAGCGAGGACGAAAATCACCTAATTGGATTACCGATGACAGAAAATCACTTATTATAAGCACAAAATTGGTTAAAAACCCTAATTGGATTAGAATAAGCCTAGGGAGGACGAAAATGACCTAAATGTGCAACCAATGACACAAAATCACATATTGGATGCACAAGATTGGTTAAAAACCCTAATTGGATTAGAATAAGCCTAGGGAGGACTAAAATGACCTAAATGTGCAACCACTGACACAAAATCACATATTGGATGCACAAGATTGGTTAAAAACCCTAATTGGATTAGAATAAGCCTAGCGAGGACGAAAATGACCTAATTGGATTACCAATGACACAAAATTACACAAAATCACATATTGGATGCATAAGATTGGTTAGAAACCCTAGTTGGATTAGAATAAGCCTAGCGAGGACGAAAATGACCTAATTGGATTACCAATGACACAAAATCACTTATTATATGCACAAGATTGGTTAAAAACCCTAATTGGATTAGAATAAAACTAGGGAGGACGAAAATGACCTAAATGTGCAACCAATGACACAATCTCATATTGGATGCCCATGATTGGTTAAAAACCCTAATTGGATTAGAACAAGCCTAGGGAGGACGAAAATGACCTAAATATTCAACCAATGACACAAAATGACACAAAGTCACATATTGGATGCACAAGATTGGTTAAAAACCCTAATTGGATTAGAATAAGCCTAGGGAGGACGAAAAAGACCTAAATGTGCAACCAATTACACAAAATCACATATTGAATGCACAAGATTGGTTAAAAACCCTAATTGGATTAGAATAAGCCTAGGGAGGACGAAAATTACCTAATTGGATTACCAATGACACAAAATCACTTATTATATTCGCAAGATTGGTTAAAAACCCTAATTGGATTAGAATAAGCCTAGGGAAAACAAAAATGATCTAAATGTGCAACCAATGACACAAAATCACATATTGGATGCACAAGATTGGTTAAAAACCCTAAATTGATTAGAATAAGCCTAGGGAGGACGAAAATGACCTAAATGTTCAACCAATGACACAAAATCACATATTGGATGCACAAGATTGGTTAAAAACCCTAATTGGATTAGAATAAGCCTAGGGAGGACGAAAATTACCTAAATGTGCAACCAATGACACAAAATCACATATTCGATGCACAAGATTGGTTAAAAACCCTAACTGGATTAGAATAAGGCTAGCGAGGACGAAAATCACCTAATTGGATTACCGATGACAGAAAATCACTTATTATATGCACAAGATTGGTTAAAAACCCTAACTGGATTAGAATAAGCCTAGGGAGTACGAAAATGACTTAAATGTTCAACCAATGACACAAAATGACACAAAATCACATATTGGATGCACAAGATTCGTTAAAAACCCTAATTGGATTAGAATAAGCCTAGCGAGGACGAAAATGACATAATTGGATTACCAATGACACAAAATCACCTATTATGTGCACAAGATTGGTTAAAAATCCTAATTGGATTAGAATAAGCCTAGGGAGGACGAAAATGACCTAAATGTGCAACCAATGACACAAAATCACATATTGGATGCACAAGATTGGTTAAAAACCCTAATTGGATTAAAATAAGCCTAGGGAGGACAAAAATGATCTAAATGTGCAACCAATGACACAAAATCACATATTGGATGCCCAAGATTGGTTAAAAACCCTAATTGGATTAGAACAAGCCTAGGGAGGACGAAAATGACCTAAATATTCAACTATTGACACAAAATGACACAAAATCACTTATTATATGCACTAGATTGGTTAAAAACCCTAATTGGATTAGAATAAGCCTAGGGAGGACGAAAATGACCTAAATGTGCAACCACTGACACAAAATCACATATTGGATGCACAAGATTGGTTAAAAACCCTAATTGGATTAGAATAAGCCTAGCGAGGACGAAAATGACCTAATTGGATTACCAATGACACAATATTACACAAAATCACATATTGGATGCATAAGATTGGTTACAAACCCTAGTTGGATTAGGATAAGCCTAGCGAGGACGAAAATGACCTAATTGGATTACCAATGACACAAAATCACTTATTATATGCACAAGATTGGTTAAAAACCCTAATTGGATTAGAATAAAACTAGGGAGGACGAAAATGACCTAAATGTGCAACCAATGACACAATCTCATATTGGATGCCCATGATTGGTTAAAAACCCTAATTGGATTAGAACAAGCCTAGGGACGACGAAAATGACCTAAATATTCAACCAATGACACAAAATGACACAAAGTCACATATTGGATGCACAAGATTGGTTAAAAACCCTAATTGGATTAGAATAAGCCTAGGGAGGACGAAAAAGACCTAAATGTGCAACCAATTACACAAAATCACATATTGAATGCACAAGATTGGTTAAAAACCCTAATTGGATTAGAATAAGCCTAGGGAGGACGAAAATGACCTAAATGTTCAACCAATGACAAAAAAAGACACAAAATCACATATTGGATGCACAAGATTGGTTAAAAACCCTAATTGGATTAGAATAAGCCTAGCGAGGACGAAAATTACCTAATTGGATTACCAATGACACAAAATCACTTATTATATTCGCAAGATTGGTTAAAAACCCTAATTGGATTAGAATAAGCCTAGGGAGGACAAAAATGATCTAAATGTGCAACCAATGACACAAAATCACATATTGGATGCACAAGATTGGTTAAAAACCCTAATTGGATTAGAATAAGCCTAGGGAGGACGAAAATGACCTAAATGTGCAACCAATGACACAAAATCACATACTGGATGCACAAGATTGGTTAAAAACCCTAATTGGATTAGAATAAGCCTAGGGAGGACGAAAATGACCTAAATGTGCAACCAATGACACAAAATCACATATTGGATGCACAAGATTGGTTAAAAACCCTAATTGGATTAGAATAAGCCTAGCGAGGACGAAAATCACCTAATTGGATTACCGATGACAGAAAATCACTTATTATATGCACAAGATTGGTTAAAAACCCTAATTGGATTAGAATAAGCCTAGGGAGGACAAAAATGACCTAAATGTGCAACCAACGACAAAAAATCACATATTGGATGCACAAGATTGGTTAAAAACCCTAATTGGATTAGAATAAGCCTAGGGAGGACGAAAATGACCTAAATGTTCAACCAATGACACAAAATCACATATTGGATGCACAAGATTGGTTAAAAACCCTAATTGGATTAGAATAAGCCTAGGGAGGACGAAAATGACCAAAATGTTCAACCAATAACACAAAATGACACAAAATCACATATTGAATGCACAAGATTGGTTAAAAACCCTAATTGGATTAGAATCAGCCTAAGGAGGACGAAAATGACCTAAATGTTCAACCAATGACACAAAAAGACACAAAATCACATATTGGATGCAAAGAATGGTTGAAAACCCTAATTCGATTAGAATAAGCCTAGGGAGGACGAAAATGACCTAAATGCTCAACCAATGACACAAAATAACACAAAATCACATATTGGATGCATAAGATTGGTTAAAAACCCTAATTGGATTAGAATAAGCCTAGGGAGGACGAAAATGACCTAAATGTTCAACCAATGACACAAAATCACATATTGGATGCACAAGATTGGTTAAAAACCCTAATTGGATTAGAATAAGCCTCGGGAGGATGAAAATGACCTAAATGTGCAACCAATGACACAAAATCACATATTGGAAGCACAAGATTGGTTAAAAACCCTAATTGGATTAGAATAAGCCTAGGGAGGACGAAAATGACCTAAATGTGCAACCAATGACACAAAATCACATATTCGATGCACAAAATTGGTTAAAAACCCTAATTGGATTAGAATAAGCCTAGGGAGGACGAAAATGACCTAAATGTTCAACCAATGACACAAAATCACATATTGGATGCACAAGATTGGTTAAAAACCCTAATTGGATTAGAATAAGCCTAAAGTGGACGAAAATATCCTAAATGTTCAACCAATGACACAAAATGACACAAAATCACATATTGGATGCACAAGATTGGTTAAAAACCCTAATTGGATTAGAATAAGCCTAGGGAGGACGAAAATGACCTAAATGTTCAACCAATGACATAAAATGACATAAAATCACATATTGGATGCACAAGATTGGTTAAAAACCCTAATTTGATTAGAATAAGCCTAGGGAGGACGAAAATGACCTAAATGTTCAACCAATGACACAAAATCACATATTGGATGCACAAGATTGGTTAAAAACCCTAATTGGATTAGAATAAGGCTAGGGAGGACGAAAATGATCTAAATGTTCAACCAATGACACAAAATGACACAAAATCACATATTGGATGCACAAGATTGGTTAAAAACTCTAATTGGATTAGAATAAGCCTAGGGAGGACGAAAATGACCTAAATGTTCAACCAATGACAAAAAATGACACAAAATCACATATTGGATGCACAAGATTGGTTAAAAACCCTAATTGGATTAGAATAAGCCTAGCGAGGACGAAAACAACCTAATTGGATTACCAATGACACAAAATCACTTATTATATTCCCAAGATTGGTTAAAAACCCTAATTGGATAAGAATAAGCCTAGGGAGGACGAAAATGATCTAAATGTGCAACCAATGACACAAAATCACATATTGGACGCACAAGATTGGTTAAAAACCCTGATTGGATTAGAATAAGCCTAGGGAGGACGAAAATGACCTAAATGTTCAACCAATCACACAAAATGACACAAAATCACATATTGGATGCACAAGATTGGTTAAAAACCCTAATTGGATTAGAATAAGCCTAGGGAGGACGAAATTGACCTAAATGTGCAACAAATGATACAAAATCACTTATTATATGCACAAGATTGGTTAAAAACCCTAATTGGATTAGAATAAGCCTAGCAAGGACGAAAATGACCTAATTGGAATACCAATGACACAAAATGACACAAAATCACATATTGGATGCATAAGATGCGTTAACAACCCTAATTGGATTAGAATAAGCCTAGCGAGGACGAAAATGACCTAATTGGATTACCAATGACACAAAATCACTTATTATATGCACAAGATTGGTTAAAAACCCTAATTGGATTAGAATAAGCCTAGCGAGGACGAAAATGACCTAAATGTGCAACCAATGATACAAAATCACATATTGGATGCACAAGATAGGTTAAAAACCCTAATTGGATTAGAATAAGCCTAGGGAGGACGAAAATGACCTAAATGTGCAACCAATGACACAAAATCACATATTGGATGCACAAGATTGGTTAAAAACCCTAATTGGATTACAATAAGCCTAGCGAGGACGAAAATGACCTAATTGGATCACCAATGACACAAAATGACACAAAATCACATATTGGATGCATAAGATTGGTCAAAAACCCTAATCGGATTAGAATAAGCCTAGCGAGGACGAAAATGACCTAATTGGATTACCAATGACACAAAATCACTTATTATATGCACAAGATTGGTTAAAAACCCTAATTGGATTAGAATAAGCCTAGGGAGGACGAAAATGACCTAAATGTGCAACCAATGACACAAAATCACATATTGGATGCACAAGATTGGTTAAAAACCCTAATTGGATTAGAATAAGCCTAGGGAGGACGAAAATGTCCTAAATGTGCAACCGATGACACAAAGTCACATATTGGATGCACAAGATTGGTTAAAAACCCTAATTGGATTAGAATAAGCCTAGGGAGGACGAAAATGACCTAAATGTTCAACCACTGACCCAAAATGACACAAAATCACATATTGGATGCACAAGAATGGTTAAAAACCCTAATTGGATTAGAATAAGCCTAGCGAGGACGAAAATGACCTAATTGGATTACCAATGACACAAAATCACTTATTATATGCACAAGATTGGTTAAAAACCCTAATTGGATTAGAATAAGCCTAGGGAGGACGAAAATGACCTAAATGTGCAACCAATGACACAAAATCACATATTGGATGCACAAGATTGGTTAAAAACCCTAATTGGATTAGAATAAGCCTAGGGAGGACGAAAATGACCTAAATGTGCAACCGATGACACAAAGTCACATATTGGATGCACAAGATTGGTTAAAAACCCTAATTGGATTAGAATAAGCCTAGGGAGGACGAAAATGACCTAAATGTTCAACCACTGACCCAAAATGACACAAAATCACATATTGGATGCACAAGAATGGTTAAAAACCCTAATTGGATTAGAATAAGCCTAGCGAGGACGAAAATGACCTAATTGGATTACCAATGACACAAAATCACTTATTATATGCACAAGATTGGTTAAAAACCCTAATTGGATTAGAATAAGCCTAGGGAGGACGAAAATGACCTAAATGTGCAACCAATGACACAAAATCACATATTGGATGCACAAGATTGGTTAAAAACCCTAATTGGATTAGAATAAGCCTAGGGAGGAAAAAATGACCTAAATGTTCAACCAATGACACAAAATCACATATTGGATGCAAAAGATTGGTTAAAAACCCTAATTGGATTAGAATAAGCCTATGGAGGACAAGAATGACCTAATTGGATTACCAATGACACAAAATCACTTATTATATACACAAGATTGGTTAAAAACGCTAATTAGATTAGAATAAGCCTACGGAGGACGAAAATGACCTAAATGTTCAACCAATGACACAAAATCACATACTGGATGCACAAGATTGGTTAAAAACCCAAATTGGATTAGAATAAGCGTAGGGAGGACGAAAATGACCTAAATGTTCAACCAATGACACAAAATCAAATATTGGATGCACAAGATTGGTTAAAAACCCTAATTGGATTAGAATAAGCATAGGGAGGACGAAAATGACCTAAATGTGCAACCAATGACACAAAATCACTTATTATATGCACAAGATTGGTTAAAAATCCTAATTGGATTAGAATAAGCCTAGGGAGGACGAAAATGACCTAAATGTGCAACCAATGACACAAAATCACATATTGGATGCACAAGATTGGTTAAAAACCCTAATTGGATTAAAATAAGCCTAGGGAGGACGAAAATGACCTAATTGGATTACCAATGACACAAAATCACTTATTATATGCACAAGATTGGTTTAAAACCCTAATTGGATTAGAATAAGCCTAGGGAGGACGAAAATGACCTAAATGTTCAACCAATGACACAAAATCACATATTGGATGCACAAGATTGGTTAAAAACCCTAATTGGATTAGAATAAGCCTCGGGAGGATGAAAATGACCTAAATGTGCAACCAATGACACAAAATCACATATTGGATGCACAAGATTGGTTAAAAACCCTAATTGGATTACAATAAGCCTAGGGAGGACGAAAATGACCTAAATGTGCAACCAATGACACAAAATCACATATTGGATGCACAAGATTGGTTAAAAACCCTAATTGGATTAGAATAAGCCTAGCGAGGACGAAAATGACCTAATTGGATTACCAATGACACAAAATTACACAAAATCACATATTGGATGCATAAGATTGGTTACAAACCCTAGTTGGATTAGAATAAGCCTAGCGAGGACGAAAATGACCTAATTGGATTACCAATGACACAAAATCACTTATTATATGCACAAGATTGGTTAAAAACCCTAATTGGATTAGAATAAAACTAGGGATGACGAAAATGACCTAAATGTGCAACCAATGACACAATCTCATATTGGATGCCCAAGATTGGTTAAAAACCCTAATTGGATTAGAACAAGCCTAGGGAGAACGAAAATGACCTAAATATTCAACCAATGACACAAAATGACACAAAGTCACATATTGGATGCACAAGATTGGTTAAAAACCCTAATTGGATTAGAATAAGCCTAGGGAGGACAAAAATGATCTAAATGTGCAACCAATGACATAAAATCACATATTGGACGCACAAGATTGGTTAAAAACCCTGATTGGATTAGAATAAGCCTAGGGAGGACGAAAATGACCTAAATGTTCAACCAATCACACAAAATGACACAAAATCACATATTGGATGCACAAGATTGGTTAAAGACCCTAATTGGATTAGAATAAGCCTAGGGAGGACGAAATTGACCTAAATGTGCAACCAATGACACAAAATCACTTATTATATGCACAAGATTGGTTAAAAACCCTAATTGGATTAGAATAAGCCTAGCAAGGACGAAAATGACCTAATTGGAATACCAATGACACAAAATGACAAAAAATCACATATTGGATGCATAAGATGCGTTAACAACCCTAATTGGATTAGAATAAGCCTAGCGAGGACGAAAATCACCTAATTGGATTACCAATGACACAAAATCACTTATTATATGCACAAGATTGGTTAAGAACCCTAATTGGATTAGAATAAGCCTAGGGAGAAAAAAAATTACCTAAGTGTGCAACCAATGACACAAAATGACACAAAATCACATATTGGATGCACAAGATTGGTTAAAAACCCTAATTGGATTAGAATAAGCCTAGGGAGGACGAAAATGACCTAAATGTGCAACCAATGACACAAAATCACATATTGGATGCACAAGATTGGTTAAAAACCCTAATTGGATTAGAATAAGCATAGGGAGGACGAAAATGACCTAAATGTGCAACCAATGACACAAAATCACTTATTATATGCACAAGATTGGTTAAAAACCCTAATTGGATTAGAATAAGCCTAGGGAGGACGAAAATGACCTAAATGTGCAACCAATGACACAAAATCACATATTGGATGCACAAGATTGGTTAAAAACCCTAATTGGATTAGAATAAGCCTAGGGAGGACGAAAATGACGTCAATGTGCAACCAATGACACAAAATCACATATTGGATGCATAAGATTGGTTAAAAACCCTAATTAGATTAGAATAAGCCTAGGGAGGACGAAAATGGCCTAAATGTTCAACCAATAACACAAAATGACACAAAATCACATATTGGATGCATAAGATTGGTTAAAAATTCTACTTGGATTAGCATAAGCCTAGCGAGGACGAAAATGACCTAATTGGATTACCAATGACATAAAATCACTTATTATATGCACAAGATTGGTTAAAAACCCTAATTGGATTAGAATAAGCCTAGGGAGGACGAAAATGACCTAAATGTGCAACCAATGACACAAAATCACATATTGGATGCACAAGATTGGTTAAAAACCCTAATTGGATTAGAATAAGCCTAGGGAGGACGAAAATGACCTAAATGTGCAACCAATGACACAAAATCACATATTGGATGCACAAGATTGGTTAAAAACCCTAATTGGATTACAATAAGCCTAGCGAGGACGAAAATGACCTAATTGGATTACCAATGACACAAAATGACACAAAATCACATATTGGATGCATAAGATTGGTGAAAAACCCTAATTGGATAAGAATAAGCCTAGAGAGGACGAAAATGACCTAATTGGATTACCAATGACACCAAATGACTTATTATATGCACAAGATTGATTAAAAACCCTAATTGGATTAGAATAAGCCTAGCGAGGACAAAAATGACCTAATTGGATTACCAATGACAAAAAATCATTTATTATATTCGCAAGATTGGTTAAAAACCCTAATTGGATTAGAATAAGCCTAGGGAGGACAAAAATGATCTAAATGTGCAACCAATGACACAAAATCACATATTGGATGCCCAAGATTGGTTAAAAACCCTAATTGGATTAGAACAAGCCTAGGGAGGACAAAAATGACCTACATATTCAACTAATGACACAAAATGACACAAAATCACTTATTATATGCACTAGATTGGTTAAAAACCCTAATTGGATTAGAATAAGCCTAGGGAGGACGAAAATGACCTAAATGTGCAACCACTGACACAAAATCACATATTGGATGCACAAGATTGGTTAAAAACCCTAATTGGATTAGAATAAGCCTAGCGAGGACGAAAATGACCTAATTGGATTACCAATGACACAAAATTACACAAAATCACATATTGGATGCATAAGATTGGTTAGAAACCCTAGTTGGATTAGAATAAGCCTAGCGAGGACGAAAATGACCTAATTGGATTACCAATGACACAAAATCACTTATTATATGCACAAGATTGGTTAAAAACCCTAATTGGATTAGAATAAAACTAGGGAGGACGAAAATGACCTAAATGTGCAACCAATGACACAATCTCATATTGGATGCCCATGATTGGTTAAAAACCCTAATTGGATTAGAACAAGCCTAGGGACGACGAAAATGACCTAAATATTCAACCAATGACACAAAATGACACAAAGTCACATATTGGATGCACAAGATTGGTTAAAAACCCTAATTGGATTAGAATAAGCCTAGGGAGGACGAAAAAGACCTAAATGTGCAACCAATTACACAAAATCACATATTGAATGCACAAGATTGGTTAAAAACCCTAATTGGATTAGAATAAGCCTAGGGAGGACGAAAATGACCTAAATGTTCAACCAATGACAAAAAAAGACACAAAATCACATATTGGATGCACAAGATTGGTTAAAAACCCTAATTGGATTAGAATAAGCCTAGCGAGGACGAAAATTACCTAATTGGATTACCAATGACACAAAATCACTTATTATATTCGCAAGATTGGTTAAAAACCCTAATTGGATTAGAATAAGCCTAGGGAGGACAAAAATGATCTAAATGTGCAACCAATGACACAAAATCACATATTGGATGCACAAGATTGGTTAAAAACCCTAATTGGATTAGAATAAGCCTAGCAAGGACGAAAATGACCTAATTGGAATACCAATGACACAAAATGACACAAAATCACATATTGGATGCATAAGATGCGTTAACAACCGTAATTGGATTAGAATAAGCCTAGCGAGGACGAAAATGACCTAATTGGATTACCAATGACAAAAATCACTTATTATATGCACAAGATTGGTTAAGAACCCTAATTGGATTAGAATAAGCCTAGGGAGAAAAAAATCACCTAAGTGTGCAACCAATGACACAAAATGACACAAAATCACATATTGGATGCACAAGATTGGTTAAAAACCCTAATTGGATTAGAATAAGCCTAGGGAGGACGAAAATGACCTAAATGTTCAACCAGTGACCCAAAATGACACAAAATCACATATTGGATGCACAAGAATGGTTAAAAACCCTAATTGGATTACAATAAGCCTAGCGAGGACGAAAATGACCTAATTGGATTACCAATGACACAAAATCACTTATTATATGCACAAGATTGGTTAAAAACCCTAATTGGATTAGAATAAGCCTAGGGAGGACGAAAATGACCTAAATGTGCAACCAATGACACAAAATCACATATTGGATGCACAAGATTGGTTAAAAACCCTAATTGGATTAGAATAAGCCTAGGGAGGACGAAAATGTCCTAAATGTGCAACCGATGACACAAAGTCACATATTGGATGCACAAGATTGGTTAAAAACCCTAATTGGATTAGAATAAGCCTAGGGAGGACGAAAATGACCTAAATGTTCAACCACTGACCCAAAATGACACAAAATCACATATTGGATGCACAAGAATGGTTAAAAACCCTAATTGGATTAGAATAAGCCTAGCGAGGACGAAAATGACCTAATTGGATTACCAATGACACAAAATCACTTATTATATGCACAAGATTGGTTAAAAACCCTAATTGGATTAGAATAAGCCTAGGGAGGACGAAAATGACCTAAATGTGCAACCAATGACACAAAATCACATATTGGATGCACAAGATTGGTTAAAAACCCTAATTGGATTAGAATAAGCCTAGGGAGGACGAAAATGACCTAAATGTGCAACCGATGACACAAAGTCACATATTGGATGCACAAGATTGGTTAAAAACCCTAATTGGATTAGAATAAGCCTAGGGAGGACGAAAATGACCTAAATGTTCAACCACTGACCCAAAATGACACAAAATCACATATTGGATGCACAAGAATGGTTAAAAACCCTAATTGGATTAGAATAAGCCTAGCGAGGACGAAAATGACCTAATTGGATTACCAATGACACAAAATCACTTATTATATGCACAAGATTGGTTAAAAACCCTAATTGGATTAGAATAAGCCTAGGGAGGACGAAAATGACCTAAATGTGCAACCAATGACACAAAATCACATATTGGATGCACAAGATTGGTTAAAAACCCTAATTGGATTAGAATAAGCCTAGGGAGGAAAAAATGACCTAAATGTTCAACCAATGACACAAAATCACATATTGGATGCAAAAGATTGGTTAAAAACCCTAATTGGATTAGAATAAGCCTATGGAGGACAAGAATGACCTAATTGGATTACCAATGACACAAAATCACTTATTATATACACAAGATTGGTTAAAAACGCTAATTAGATTAGAATAAGCCTACGGAGGACGAAAATGACCTAAATGTTCAACCAATGACACAAAATCACATACTGGATGCACAAGATTGGTTAAAAACCCAAATTGGATTAGAATAAGCGTAGGGAGGACGAAAATGACCTAAATGTTCAACCAATGACACAAAATCAAATATTGGATGCACAAGATTGGTTAAAAACCCTAATTGGATTAGAATAAGCATAGGGAGGACGAAAATGACCTAAATGTGCAACCAATGACACAAAATCACTTATTATATGCACAAGATTGGTTAAAAATCCTAATTGGATTAGAATAAGCCTAGGGAGGACGAAAATGACCTAAATGTGCAACCAATGACACAAAATCACATATTGGATGCACAAGATTGGTTAAAAACCCTAATTGGATTAAAATAAGCCTAGGGAGGACGAAAATGACCTAATTGGATTACCAATGACACAAAATCACTTATTATATGCACAAGATTGGTTTAAAACCCTAATTGGATTAGAATAAGCCTAGGGAGGACGAAAATGACCTAAATGTTCAACCAATGACACAAAATCACATATTGGATGCACAAGATTGGTTAAAAACCCTAATTGGATTAGAATAAGCCTCGGGAGGATGAAAATGACCTAAATGTGCAACCAATGACACAAAATCACATATTGGATGCACAAGATTGGTTAAAAACCCTAATTGGATTACAATAAGCCTAGCGAGGACGAAAATGACCTAATTGGATCACCAATGACATAAAATGACACATAATCACATATTGGATGCATAAGATTGGTCAAAAACCCTAATTGGATTAGAATAAGCCTAGCGAGGACGAAAATGACCTAATTGGATTACCAATGACACAAAATCACTTATTATATGCACAAGATTGGTTAAAAACCCTAATTGGATTAGAATAAGCCTAGGAAGGACGAAAATGACCTAAATGTGCAACCAATGACACAAAATCACATATTGGATGCACAAGATTGGTTAAAAACCCTAATTGGATTACAATAAGCCTAGCGAGGACGAAAATGACCTAATTGCATCACCAATGACATAAAATGACACATAATCACATATTGGATGCATAAGATTGGTCAAAAACCCTAATTGGATTAGAATAAGCCTAGCGAGGACGAAAATGACCTAATTGGATTACCAATGACACAAAATCACTTATTATATGCACAAGATTGGTTAAAAACCCTAATTGGATTAGAATAAGCCTAGGGAGGACGAAAACGACCTAAATGTGCAACCAATGACACAAAATCACATATTGGATGCACAAGATTGGTTAAAAACCCTAATTGGATTAGAATAAGCCTAGGGAGGACGAAAATGACCTAAATGTGCAACCAATGACACAAAATCACATATTGGATGCACAAGATTGGTTAAAAACCCTAATTGGATTAGAATAAGCCTACGGAGGACGAAAATGACCTAAATGTGCAACCAATGACACCTAATCACATATTGGATGCACAAGATTGGTTAAAAACCCTAATTGGATTAGAATAAGCCTAGGGAGGACGAAAATGACCTAAATGTGCAACCAATGACACAAAATCACATATTGGATGCACAAGATTGGTTAAAAACCCTAATTGGATTAGAATAAGCCTAGGGAGGACGAAAGTGACCTAAATGTTCAACCAATGACACAAAATGACACAAAATCACATATTGGATGCACAAGATTGGTTAAAAACTCTAATTTGATTAGAATAAGCCTAGGGAGGACGAAAATGACCTAAATGTTCAACCAATGACACAAAATCACATATTGGTTGCACAAGATTGGTTAAAAACCCTAATTGGATTAGAATAAGCCTAGGGAGGACGAAAATGACCTAAATGTTCAACCAATGACACAAAATCACATATTGGTTGCCCAAGATTGGTTAAAAACCCTAATTGGATTAGAATAAGCCTAGGGAGGACGAAAATGACCTAAATGTTCAACCAATGACACAAAATCACATATTGGATGCACAAGATTGGTTAAAAACCCTAATTGGATTAGAATAAGCCTCGGGAGGATGAAAATGACCTAAATGTGCAACCAATGACACAAAATCACATATTGGAAGCACAAGATTGGTTAAAAACCCTAATTGGATTAGAATAAGCCTAGGGAGGACGAAAATGACCTAAATGTGCAACCAATGACACAAAATCACATATTCGATGCACAAAATTGGTTAAAAACCCTAATTGGATTAGAATAAGCCTAGGGAGGACGAAAATGACCTAAATGTTCAACCAATGACACAAAATCACATATTGGATGCACAAGATTGGTTAAAAACCCTAATTGGATTAGAATAAGCCTTGGGACGACGAAAATGACCCAAGTGTTCAACCAATGACACAAAATCACTAATTGGATGCACAAGATTGGTTAAAAACCCTAATTGGATTAGAATAAGCCTAGAGAGGACGAAAATGACCGAAATGTTCAACCAATGACACAAAATCACTTATTGGATGCACAAGATTTGTTAAAAACCCTAATTGGATTAGAATAAGCCTAGGGAGGACGAAAATGACCTAAATGTTCAACCAATGATACAAAATCACATATTGGATGCACAAGATTAGTTAAAAACCCTAATTGGATTAGAATAAGCCTAGGGAGGACGAAAATGACCTAAATGTTCAACCAATGACACAAAATGACACAAAATCACATATTGGATGCACAAGATTGGTTAAAAACCGTAATTGGATTAGAATAAGCCTAGGGAGGACGAAAATGACCTAAATGTTCAACCAATGTAACAAAATCACATATTGGATACCCAAGATTGGTTAAAAACCCTAATTGGATTAGAATAAGCCTAGGGAGGACGAAAATGACCTAAATGTTCAACCAATGACACAAAATGACACAAAATCACATATTGGATGCACAAGATTGGTTAAAAACCCTAATTGGATTAGAATAAGCCGAGGGAGGACGAAAATGACCTAAATGTGCAACCAATGACACAAAATCACATATTGGATGCACAAGATTGGTTAAAAACCCTAATTGGATTAGAATAAGCCTAGGGAGGACGAAAATGACCTAAATGTGCAACCAATGACACAAAATCACATATTGGATGCACAAGATTGGTTAAAAACCCTAATTGGATTACAATAAGCCTAGCGAGGACGAATATGACATAATTGGATCACCAATGACACAAAATGACACAAAATCACATATTGGATGCATAAGATTGGTCAAAAACCCTAATTGGATTAGAATAAGCCTAGCGAGGACGAAAATGACCTAATTGGATTACCAATGACACAAAATCACTTATTATATGCATAAGATTGGTTAAAAACCCTAATTGGATTAGAATAAGCCTAGGGAGGACGAAAATGACCTAAATGTGCAACCAATGACACAAAATCACATATTGGATGCACAAGATTGGTTAAAAACCCTAATTGGATTAGAATAAGCCTAGGGAGGACGAAAATGACCTAAATGTGCAACCAATGACACAAAATCACATATTGGATGCACAAGATCGGTTAAAAACCCTAATTGGATTACAATAAGCCTAGCGAGGACGAAAATGACCTAATTGGATTACCAATGACAATAATATGACACAAAATCACATATTGGATGCATAAGATTGCTTAAAAACCCTAATTGGATAAGAATAAGCCTAGAGAGGACGAAAATGACCTAATTGGATTACCAATGACACAAAATGACTTATTATATGCACAAGATTGGTTAAAAACCCTAATTGGATTAGAATTCGCCTAGGGAGTACGAAAATGACCTAAAGGTGCAACCAATGACAAAAAATTACATATTGGATGCCCAAGATTGGTTAAAAACTCTAATTGGATTAGAACAAGCCTAGGGAGGACGAAAATGACCTAAATATTCAACTAATGACACAAAATGACACAAAATCACTTATTATATGAACAAGATTGGTTAAAAACCCTAATTGGATTAGAACAAGCCTAGGGAGGACGAAAATGACCTAAATGTGCAACCACTGACACAAAATCACATATTGGATGCACAAGATTGGTTAAAAACCCTAATTGGATTAAAATAAGCCTAGCTTTGACGAAAATGACCTAATTGGATTACCAATGACACAAAATTACACAAAATCACATATTGGATGCATAAGATTGGTTACAAAGCCTAGTTGGATTAGAATAAGCCTAGCGAGGACGAAAATGACCTAATTGGATTACCAATGACACAAAATCACTTATTATATGCACAAGATTGGTTAAAAACCCTAATTGGATTAGAATAAAACTAGGGATGACGAAAATGACCTAAATGTGCAACCAATGACACAATCTCATATTGGATGCCCAAGATTGGTTAAAAACCCTAATTGGATTAGAACAAGCCTAGGGAGGACGAAAATGACCTAAATATTCAACCAATGACACAAAATGACACAAAATCACATATTGGATGCACAAGATTGGTTAAAAACCCTAATTGGATTAGAATAAGCCTCGGGAGGACGAAAATGACCTAAATGTGCAACCACTGACACAAAATCACATATTGGATGCACAAGATTGGTTAAAAACCCTAATTGGATTAGAATAAGCCTAGCGAGGACGAAAATGACCTAATTGGATTACCAATGACACAAAATTACACAAAATCACATATTGGATGCATAAGATTGGTTACAAACCCTAGTTGGATTAGAATAAGCCTAGCGAGGACGAAAATGACCTAATTGGATTACCAATGACACAAAATCACTTATTATATGCACAAGTTTGGTTAAAAACCCTAATTGGATTAGAATAAGCCTAGGGAGGACGAAAATGACCTAAATGTGCAACCAATGACACAAAATCACATATTGGATGCACAAGATTGGTTAAAAACCCTAAATTGATTAGAATAAGCCTAGGGAGGACGAAAATGACCTAAATGTTCAACCAATGACACAAAATCACATATTGGATGCACAAGATTGGTTAAAAACCCTAATTGGATTAGAATAAGCCTAGGGAGGACGAAAATTACCTAAATGTTAAACCAATGACACAAAATGACACAAAATCACATATTGGATGCACAAGATTGGTTAAAAACCCTAATTGGATTAGAATAAGCCTAGGGAGGACGAAAATGACCTAAATGTGCAACCAATGACACAAAATCACATATTGGATGCACAAGATTGGTTAAAAACCCTAATTGGATTAAAATAAGCCTAGGGAGGACAAAAATGATCTAAATGTGCAACCAATGACACAAAATCACATATTGGATGCCCAAGATTGGTTAAAAACCCTAATTGGATTAGAACAAGCCTAGGGAGGACGAAAATGACCTAAATATTCAACTATTGACACAAAATGACACAAAATCACTTATTATATGCACTAGATTGGTTAAAAACCCTAATTGGATTAGAATAAGCCTAGGGAGGACGAAAATGACCTAAATGTGCAACCACTGACACAAAATCACATATTGGATGCACAAGATTGGTTAAAAACCCTAATTGGATTACAATAAGCCTAGCGAGGACGAAAATGACCTAAATGTTCAACCAGTGACCCAAAATGACACAAAATCACATATTGGATGCACAAGAATGGTTAAAAACCCTAATTGGATTACAATAAGCCTAGCGAGGACGAAAATGACCTAATTGGATTACCAATAACACAAAATCACTTATTATATGCACAAGATTGGTTAAAAACCCTAATTGGATTAGAATAAGCCTAGGGAGGACGAAAATGACCTAAATGTGCAACCAATGACACAAAATCACATATTGGATGCACAAGATTGGTTAAAAACCCTAAATTGATTAGAATAAGCCTAGGGAGGACGAAAATGACCTAAATGTTCAACCTATGACACAAAATCACATATTGGATGCACAAGATTGGTTAAAAACCCTAATTGGATTAGAATAAGCCTAGGGAGGACGAAAATGACCTAAATGTGCAACCAATGACACAAAATCACATATTGGATGCACAAGATTGGTTAAAAACCCTAATTGGATTAGAATAAGCCTAGGGAGGACGAAAATGACCTAAATGTGCAACCAATGACACAAAATCACATATTGGATGCACAAGATTGGTTAAAAACCCTAATTGGATTACAATAAGCCTAGCGAGGACGAATATGACATAATTGGATCACCAATGACACAAAATGACACAAAATCACATATTGGATGCATAAGATTGGTCAAAAACCCTAATTGGATTAGAATAAGCCTAGCGAGGACGAAAATGACCTAATTGGATTACCAATGACACAAAATCACTTATTATATGCACAAGATTGGTTAAAAACCCTAAATTGATTAGAATAAGCCTAGGGAGGACGAAAATGACCTAAATGTGCAACCAATGACACAAAATCACATATTGGATGCACAAGATTGGTTAAAAACCCTAATTGGATTAGAATAAGCCTAGGGAGGACGAAAATGACCTAAATGTGCAACCAATGACACAAAATCACATATTGGATGCACAAGATTGGTTAATAACCCTAATTGGATTAGAATAAGCCTAGCAGGACGAAAATGACCTAAATGTGCAACCAATGAGACTAAATCACATATTCGATGCACAAGATTGGTTAAAAACCCTAATTGGATTAGAATAAGCCTAGGGAGGACGAAAATGACCTAAATGTGCAACCAATGACACAAAATCACATATTCGATGCACAAGATTGGTTAAAAACCCTAATTGGATTAGAATAAGCCTAGGGAGGACGAAAATGACCTAAATGTGCAACCAATGACACAAAATCACATATTGGATGCACAAGATTGGTTAAAAACCCTAATTGGATTAGAATAAGCCTAGCGAGGACGAAAATGACCTAATTGGTTTACCAATGACACAAAATCACTTATTATATGCACAAGATTGGTTAAAAACCCTAATTGGATTAGAATAAGCCTAGGGAGGACGAAAATGACCTAAATGTGCAACCAATGACACAAAATCACATATTGGATGCACAAGATTGGTTAAAAACCCTAATTGGATTAGAATAAGCCTAGGGAGGACGAAAGTGACCTAAATGTTCAACCAATGACACAAAATGACACAAAATCACATATTGGATGCACAAGATTGGTTAAAAACTCTAATTGGATTAGATATAGCCTAGGGAGGACGAAAATGACCTAAATGTTCAACCAATGACACAAAATCACATATTTGTTGCACAAGATTGGTTAAAAACCCTAATTGGATTAGAATAAGCCTAGGGAGGACGAAAATGACCTAAATGTTCAACCAATGACACAAAATCACATATTGGATGCACAAGATTGGTTAAAAACCCTAATTGGATTAGAATAAGCCTAGGTAGAACGAAAATGACCTAAATGTTCAACCAATGACACAAAATCACATATTGGATGCACAAGATTGGTTAAAAACCCTAATTGGATTAGAATAAGCCTAGGGAGGACGAAAATGACCTAAATGTTCAACCAATGACACAAATTGACACAAAATCACATATTGGATGCACAAGATTGGTTAAAAACCCTAATTGGATTAGAATAAGCCTATGGAGGACGAAAATGACCTAAATGTGCAACCAATGACACAAAATCACATATTGCATGCACAAGATTGGTTAAAAACCCTAATTGGATTGGAATAAGCCCAGGGAGGACGAAAATGACCTAAATGTTCAACCATGACACAAAATCACATATTGGATGCAAAAGATTGGTTAAAAACCCTAATTGGATTACAATAAGCCTAGGGAGGACGAAATTGACCTAAATGAGCAACCAATGACACAAAATCACATATTGGATGCCCAAGATTGGTTAAAAACCCTAATTGGCTTAGAATAAGCATAAGGAGGACCAAAATGACCTTAATGTTCAACCAATCACACAAAATCACATATTGGATGCACAAGATTGGTTAAAAACCCTAATTGGATTAGAATAAGCCTAGGGAGGACGAAAATGACCTAAATGTGCAACCAATGACACAAAATCACATATTGGATGCACAAGATTGGTTAAAAACCCTAATTGGATTACAATAAGCCTAGGGAGGACGAAAATGACCTAAATGTGCAACCAATGACACAAAATCACATATTGGGTGCACAAGATTGGTTAAAAACCCTAATTGGATTAGAATAAGCATAGGGAGGACCAAAATGACCTAAATGTTCAACCAATGACAAAAAATGACATATTGGATGCACAAGATTGGTTAAAAACCCTAATTGGATTACAATAAGCGTAGGGAGGACGAAAATGACCTAAATGTGCAACCAATGACACAAAATCACATATTGGATGCACAAGATTGGTTAAAAACCCTAATTGGATTAGAATAAGCCTAGGGAGGACGAAAATGACCTAAATGTGCAACCAATGACACAAAATCACATATTGGATGCACAAGATTGGTTAAAAACCTAAATTGGATTAGAATAAGCCTAGGGAGAACGTAAATGACCTAAATGTTCAACCAATAACACAAAACAACACAAAACCACATATTGGATGCATAAGATTTGTTAAAAACCCTAATTGGATTAGAATAAGCCTAGCGAGGACGAAAATGACCAAATTGGATTACCAATGACATAAAATCACTTATTATATGCACAAGATTGGTTAAAAACCCTAATTGGATTAGAATAAGCCTAGGGAGGACGAAAATGACCTAAATGTGCAACCAATGACACAAAATCACATATTGGATGCACAAGATTGGTTAAAAACCCTAATTGGATTAGAATAAAACTAGGGAGGACGAAAATGACCTAAATGTGCAACCAATGACACAATCTCATATTGGATGCCCATGATTGGTTAAAAACCCTAATTGGATTAGAACAAGCCTAGGGAGGAAGAAAATGACCTAAATATTCAACCAATGACACAAAATGACACAAAGTCACATATTGGATGCACAAGATTGGTTAAAAACCCTAATTGGATTAGAATAAGCCTAGGGAGGACGAAAAAGACCTAAATGTGCAACCAATTACACAAAATCACATATTGAATGCACAAGATTGGTTAAAAACCCTAATTGGATTAGAATAAGCCTAGGGAGGACGAAAATTACCTAATTGGATTACCAATGACACAAAATCACTTATTATATTCGCAAGATTGGTTAAAAACCCTAATTGGATTAGAATAAGCCTAGGGAAAACAAAAATGATCTAAATGTGCAACCAATGACACAAAATCACATATTGGATGCACAAGATTGGTTAAAAACCCTAAATTGATTAGAATAAGCCTAGGGAGGACGAAAATGACCTAAATGTTCAACCAATGACACAAAATCACATATTGGATGCACAAGATTGGTTAAAAA
>JBBPBQ010020321.1:10469075-10481240 GCA_037974755.1 Cicer yamashitae | reverse complement strand
GAGGACGAAAATGACCTAAATGTGCAACCAATGATACAAAATCACATATTGGATGCACAAGATTGGTTAAAAACCCTAATTGGATTAGAATAAGCCTAGGGAGGACGAAAATGACCTAAATGTGCAACCAATGACACAAAATCACATATTGGATGCACAAGATTGGTTAAAAACCCTAATTGGATTACAATAAGCCTAGCGAGGACGAAAATGACCTAATAGGATCACCAATGACACAAAATGACACAAAATCACATATTGGATGCATAAGATTGGTCAAAAACCCTAATTGGATTAGAATAAGCCTAGCGAGGACGAAAATGACCTAATCGGATTACCAATGACACAAAATCACTTATTATATGCACAAGATTGGTTAAAAACCCTAATTGGATTAGAATAAGCCTAGGGAGGACGAAAATGACCTAAATGTGCAACCAATGACACAAAATCACATATTGGATGCACAAGATTGGTTAAAAACCCTAATTGGATTAAAATAAGCCTAGGGAGGACAAAAATGATCTAAATGTGCAACCAATGACACAATATCACATATTGGATGCCCAAGATTGGTTAAAAACCCTAATTGGATTAGAACAAGCCTAGGGAGGACGAAAATGACCTAAATATTCAACTATTGACACAAAATGACACAAAATCACTTATTATATGCACTAGATTGGTTAAAAACCCTAATTGGATTAGAATAAGCCTAGGGAGGACGAAAATGACCTAAATGTGCAACCACTGACACAAAATCACATATTGGATGCACAAGATTGGTTAAAAACCCTAATTGGATTACAATAAGCCTAGCGAGGACGAAAATGACCTAAATGTTCAACCAGTGACCCAAAATGACACAAAATCACATATTGGATGCACAAGAATGGTTAAAAACCCTAATTGGATTACAATAAGCCTAGCGAGGACGAAAATGACCTAATTGGATTACCAATGACACAAAATCACTTATTATATGCACAAGATTGGTTAAAAACCCTAATTGGATTAGAATAAGCCTAGGGAGGACGAAAATGACCTAAATGTACAACCAATGACACAAAATCACATATTGGATGCACAAGATTGGTTAAAAACCCTAATTAGATTAGAATAAGCCTAGGGAGGACGAAAATGACCTAAATGTGCAACCAATGACACAAAATCACATATTGGATGCACAAGATTGGTTAAAAACCCTAATTGGATTAGAATAAGTCTAGGGAGGACGAAAATGACCTAAATGTTCAACCAATGACACAAAATGACACAAAATCACATATTGGATGCACAAGATTGGTTAAAAACCCTAATTGGATTAGAATAAGCCTAGCGAGGACGAAAATGACCTAATTGGGTTACCAATGAAATAAAATCACTTATTATATGCACAAGATTGGTTAAAAACCCTAATTGGATTAGAATAAGCCTAGGGAGGACGAAAATGACATAAATGTGCAACCAATGACACAAAATCACATATTGGATGCACAAGATTGGTTAAAAACCCTAATTGGATTAGAATAAGCCTAGGGAGGACGAAAATGACCTAAATGTTCAACCAATGACACAAATTGACACAAAATCGCATACGGGATGCACAACATTGGATTAGAATAAGCTTGGGGAGGACGAAAATGACCTAAATGTTCAACCAATGACACAAAATCACATATTGGATGCACAAGATTGGTTAAAAACCCTAATTGGATTAGAATAAGCCTAGGGAGGACGAAAATGACCTAAATGTGCAACCAATGACACAAAATCACATATTGGATGCACAAGATTGGTTAAAAATCGTAATTGGATTAGAATAAGCCTAGGGAGGACCAAAATGACATAAATGTTCAACCAATGACACAAAGTCACATATTGGATACACAAGATTGGTTAAAAACCCTAATTGGATTAGAATAAGTCTAGCGAGGACGAAAATGAACTTATTGGTTTACCAAGGACAAAAAATCACTTATTATATGCATAAGATTGGTTAAAAACCCTAATATGATTAGAATAAGCCTAGGGAGGACGAAAATGCCCTAAATGTGCAACCAATGACACAAAATCACATATTGGATGCATAAGATTGGTTAAAAACCTTAATTGGATTAAAACAAGCCTAGGGAGGACGAAAATGACCTAAATGTTCAACCAATGACACAAAATCACATATTGGATGCACAAGATTGGTTAAAAACCCTAATTGGATTAGAATAAGCCTAGCGAGGACAAAAATGACCTAATTGGATTACCAATGACAAAAAATCACTTATTATATGCACAAGATTGGTTAAAAACCCTAATTGGATTAGAATAAGCCTAGGGAGGACGAAAATGACCTAAATGTGCAACCAATGACACAAAATCACATATTGGATGCACAAGATTGGTTAAAAACCCTAATTGGATTAGAATAAGCCTAGGGAGGACGAAAATGACGTCAATGTGCAACCAATGACACAAAATCACATATTGGATGCATAAGATTGGTTAAAAACCCTAATTAGATTAGAATAAGCCTAGGGAGGACGAAAATGGCCTAAATGTTCAACCAATAACACAAAATGACACAAAATCACATATTGGATGCATAAGATTGGTTAAAAATTCTACTTGGATTAGCATAAGCCTAGCGAGGACGAAAATGACCTAATTGGATTACCAATGACATAAAATCACTTATTATATGCACAAGATTGGTTAAAAACCCTAATTGGATTAGAATAAGCCTAGGGAGGACGAAAATGACCTAAATGTGCAACCAATGACACAAAATCACATATTGGATGCACAAGATTGGTTAAAAACCCTAATTGGATTAGAATAAGCCTAGGGAGGACGAAAATGACCTAAATGTGCAACCAATGACACAAAATCACATATTGGATGCACAAGATTGGTTAAAAACCTAAATTGGATTAGAATAAGCCTAGGGAGAACGAAAATGACCTAAATGTTCAACCAATAACACAAAATAACACAAAACCACATATTGGATGCATAAGATTTGTTAAAAACCCTAATTGGATTAGAATAAGCCTAGCGAGGACGAAAATGACCAAATTGGATTACCAATGACATAAAATCACTTATTATATGCACAAGATTGGTTAAAAACCCTAATTGGATTAGAATAAGCCTAGGGAGGACGAAAATGACCTAAATGTGCAACCAATGACACAAAATCACATATTGGATGCACAAGATTGGTTAAAAACCCTAA
Source organism: Cicer yamashitae (assembly GCA_037974755.1). NCBI lineage: Eukaryota > Viridiplantae > Streptophyta > Magnoliopsida > Fabales > Fabaceae > Cicer > Cicer yamashitae. Next base: position 10,478,008 of record JBBPBQ010020321.1, on the reverse strand, counting down.
TTGGATTAGAATAAGCCTTGGGAGGACGAAAATGACCTAAATGTTCAACCAATGACACAAAATCACATATTGGATGCACAAGATTGGTTAAAAACCCTAATTGGATTAGAATAAGCCTAGGGAGGACGAAAATGACCTAAATGTGCAACCAATTACACAAAATCACATATTGGATGCACAAGATTGGTTAAAAACCCTAATTGGATTAGAATAAGCCTAGGGAGGACGAAAATGACCTAAATGTGCAACCAATGACACAAAATCACATATTGGATGCACAAGATTGGTTAAAAACCCTAATTGGATTACAATAAGCCTAGCGAGGACGAATATGACATAATTGGATCACCAATGACACAAAATGACACAAAATCACATATTGGATGCATAAGATTGGTCAAAAACCCTAATTGGATTAGAATAAGCCTAGCGAGGACGAAAATGACCTAATTGGATTACCAATGACACAAAATCACTTATTATATGCACAAGATTGGTTAAAAACCCTAAATTGATTAGAATAAGCCTAGGGAGGACGAAAATGACCTAAATGTTCAACCAATGACACAAAATCACATATTGGATGCACAAGATTGGTTAAAAACCCTAATTGGATTAGAATAAGCCTAGGGAGGACGAAAATGACCTAAATGTTCAACCAATGACACAAAATAACACAAAATCACATATTGGTTGCACAAGATTGGTTAAAAACCCTAATTGGATTAGAATAAGCCTAGGGAGGACGAAAATGACCTAAATGTTCAACCAATGACACAAAATCGCATATTGGATGCACAAGATTGGTTAAAAACCCTAATTGGATTAGAATAAGCCTAGGGAGGACGAAAATGACCTAAATGGTTAGCCAATGACACAAAATCACATATTGGATGCACATGATTGGTTAAAAACCCTAATTGAATTAGAGTAAGCCTAGGGAGGACGAAAATGACCTAAATGTTCAACCAATGACACAAAATCACATATTGGATGCACAAGATTGGTTAAAAACCCTAATTGGATTAGAATAAGCCTAGGGAGGACGAAAATGACCTAAATGTTCAACCAATGACACAAAATCACATATTGGATGCACAAGATTGGTTAAAAACCCTTATTGGAATAGAATAAGCCTAGGGAGGACGAAAATGACCTAAATGTTCAACCAATGACACAAAATGACACAAAATTACATATTGGATGCACAAGATTGGTTAAAAACCCTTATTGGATTAGAATAAGCCTAGGGAGGACGAAAATGACCTAAATGTTCAACCAATGACACAAAATCACATATTGGATGCACAAGATTGGTTAAAAACCCTAATTGGATTAGAATAAGCCTAGGGAGGACCAAAATGACCTAACTGTTCAACCAATGACACAAAATGCACAAAATCACATATTGGATGCACAAGATTGGTTAAAAACCCTAATTGGATTAGAATAAGCCTAGGGAGGACGAAAATGACCTAAATGTTCAACCAATGACACAAAATCACATATTGGATGCACAAGATTGGTTAAAAACCCTAATTGGATTAGAATAAGCCTAGGGAGGACGAAAATGACCTAAATGTTCAACCAATGACACAAAATCACATATTGGATGCACAAGATTGGTTAAAAACCCTAATTGGATTAGAATAAGCCTAGGGAGGACGAAATGACCTAAATGTTCAACCAATGACACAAAATTACACAAAATCACATATTGGACGCACAAGATTGGTTAAAAACCCTAATTGGATTAGAATAAGCCTAGCGAGGACGAAAATGACCTAATTGGATTACCAATGACACAAAATCACTTATTATATGCACAAGATTGGTTAAAAACCCTAATTGGATTAGAATATGCCTAGGGAGGACGAAAGTGACCTAAATGTGCAACCAATGACACAAAATCACATATTGGATGCACAAGATTGGTTAAAAACCCTAATTGGATTAGAATAAGCCTAGGGAGGACGAAAATGACCTAAATGTGCAACCAATGACACAAAATCACATATTGGATGCACAAGATTGGTTAAAAACCCTAATTGGATTAGAATTAGCCTAGGGAGGACGAAAATGACCTAAATGTGCCACCAATGACACAAAATCACATATTGGATGCACAAGATTGGTTAAAAACCCTAATTGGATTAGAATAAGCCTAGGGAGGACGAAAATGACCTAAATGTGCAACCAATGACACAAAATCACATATTGGATGCACAAGATTGGTTAAAAACCCTAATTGGATTAGAATAAGCCTAGGGAGGACGAAAATAACCTAAATTTTCAACCAATGACACAAAATGACACAAAATCACATATTAGATGCACAAGATTGGTTAAAAACCCTAATTGGATTAGAATAAGCCTAGCGAGGACGAAAATGACCTAATTGGATTACCAATGACACAAAATCACTTATTATATGCACAAGATTGGTTAAAAACCCTAATTGGATTAGAATAAGCCTAGCGAGGACGAAAATGACCTAAATGTGCAACCAATGATACAAAATCACATATTGGATGCACAAGATTGGTTAAAAACCCTAATTGGATTAGAATAAGCCTAGGGAGGACGAAAATGACCTAAATGTGCAACCAATGACACAAAATCACATATTGGATGCACAAGATTGGTTAAAAACCCTAATGGGATTACAATAAGCCTAGCGAGGACGAAAATGACCTAATTGGATCACCAATGACACAAAATGACACAAAATCACATATTGGATGCATAAGATTGGTCAAAAACCCTAATTGGATTAGAATAAGCCTAGCGAGGACGAAAATGACCTAATCGGATTACCAATGACACAAAATCACTTATTATATGCACAAGATTGGTTAAAAACCCTAATTGGATTAGAATAAGCCTAGGGAGGACGAAAATGACCTAAATGTGCAACCAATGACACAAAATGACACAAAATCACATATTGGATGCACAAGATTGGTTAAAAACCCTAATTGGATTAGAATAAGCCTAGGGAGGACGAAAATGACCTAAATGCTCAACCAGTGACCCAAAATGACACAAAATCACATATTGGATGCACAAGAATGGTTAAAAACCCTAATTGGATTACAATAAGCCTAGCGAGGACGAAAATGACCTAATTGGATTACCAATGACACAAAATCACTTATTATATGCACAAGATTGGTTAAAAACCCTAATTGGATTACAATAAGCCTAGCGAGGACAAAAATGACCTAAATGTGCAACCAATGACACAAAATCACATATTGGATGCACAAGATTGGTTAAAAACCCTAAATTGATTAGAATAAGCCTAGGGAGGACGAAAATGACCTAAATGTTCAACCAATGACACAAAATCACATATTGGATGCACAAGATTGGTTAAAACCCCTAATTGGATTAGAATAAGCCTAGGGAGGACGAAAATGACTTAAATGTGCAACCAATGACACAAAATCACATATTGGATGCACAAGATTGGTTAAAAACCCTAATTGGATTACAATAAGCCTAGCGAGGACGAAAATGACCTAATTGGATCACCAATGACACTAAATGACACAAAATCACATATTGGATGCATAAGATTGGTCAAAAACCCTAATTGAATTAGAATAAGCCTAGCGAGGACGAAAATGACCTAATTGGATTACCAATGACACAAAATCACTTATTATATGCACAAGATTGGTTAAAAACCCTAATTGGATTAGAATAAGCCTAGCGAGGACGAAAATGACCTAAATGTGCAACCAATGATACAAAATCACATATTGGATGCACAAGATTGGTTAAAAACCCTAATTGGATTAGAATAAGCCTAGAGAGGACGAAAATGACCTAAATGTGCAACCAATGACACAAAATCACATATTGGATGCACAAGATTGGTTAAAAACCCTAATTGGATTACAATAAGCCTAGCAAGGACGAAAATGACCTAATTGGATCACCAATGACACAAAATGACACAAAATCACATATTGGATGCATAAGATTGGTCAAAAACCCTAATTGGATTAGAATAAGCCTAGCGAGGACGAAAATGACCTAATTGGATAACCAATGACACAAAATCACTTATTATATGCACAAGATTGGTTAAAAACCCTAATTGGATTAGAATAAGCCTAGGGAGGACGAAAATGACCTAAATGTGCAACCAATGACACAAAATCACATATTGGATGCACAAGATTGGTTAAAAACCCTAATTGGATTAGAATAAGCCTAGCGAGGACGAAAATGACCTAATTGTTGAACCAATGACACAAAATCACATATTGGATGCAAAAGATTGGTTAAAAACCCTAATTGGATTAGAATAAGCCTATGGAGGACGAAAATGATCTAATTGGATTACCAATGACACAAAATCACTTATTATATGCACAAGATTGGTTAAAAACGCTAATTGGATTAGAATAAGCCTAAGGAGGACGAAATTGACCTAAATGTGCAACCAATGACACAAAATCACATATTGGATGCAAAAGATTGATTAAAAACCCTAATTGGATTAGAATAAGCCTAGCGAGGACGAAAATGACCTAATTGGATTACCAATGACACAAAATCACTTATTATATGCACAAGATTGGTTAAAAACCCTAATTGGATTAGAATAAGCCTAGGGAGGACGAAAATGACCTAAATGTGCAAGCAATGACACAAAATCACATATTGGATGCACAAGATTGGTTAAAAACCCTAATTGGATTAGAATAAGCCTAGCGAGGACGAAAATGACCTAATTGGATTACCAATGACACAAAATCACTTATTATATGCATAAGATTGGTTAAAAACCCTAATTGGATTAGAATAAGCCTAGGGAGCACGAAAATCACCTAAATGTGCAACCAATGACACAAAATCACATATTGGAGGCACAAGATTGGTTATACAACCCTAATTGGATTAGAATAAGCTAGGGAGGATGAAAATGACCTAAATTTTCAACCAATGACACAAAATCACATATTGGATGCACAAGATTGGTTAAAAACCCTAATTGGATTAGAATAAGCCTAGCGAGGACGAAAATGACCTAATTGGAATACCAATGACACAAAATCACTTATTATATGCACAAGATTGGTTAAAAACCCTAATTGGATTAGAATAAGCCTAGGGAGGACGAAAATGACCTAAATGTTCAACCAATGACACAAAATCCCATATTGGATGCACAAGATTGGTTAAAAACCCTAATTGGATTAGAATAAGCCTAGGGAGGACGAAAATGACCTAAATGTTCAACCAATGACACAAAATCACATATTGGATGCACAAGATTGGTTAAAAACCCTAATTGGCTTAGAATAAGCCTAGGGAGGACGAAAATGACCTAAATGTTCAACCAATGACACAAAATCACATATTGGATGCACAAGATTGGTTAAAAACCCTAATTGGATTAGAATAAGCCTAGGGAGGACGAAAATGACCTAAATGTGCAACCAATGACACAAAATCACATATTGGATGCACAAGATTGGTTAAAAACCCTAATTGGATTAGAATAAGCCTAGCGAGGACGAAAATGACCTAAATGTTCAATCAATGACAAAAAATCACATATTAGATGCACAAGATTGGTTAAAAACCCTAATTGGATTAGAATAAGCCTAGGGAGGACGAAAATGACCTAAATGTTCAACCAATGACACAAAATCACATATTAGATGCACAAGATTGGTTAAAAACCCTAATTGGATTAGAATAAGCCTAGGGAGGACGAAAATGACCTAAATGTTCAACCAATGACACAAAATCACATATTGGATGCACAAGATTTGTTAAAAACCCTAATTGGATTAGAATAAGCCTAAGGAGGACGAAAATGACCTAAATGTTCAACCAATGACACAAAATCACATATTGGATGCACAAGATTGGTTAAAAACCCTAATTGGATTAGAATAAGCCTAGGGAGGACGAATATGACCTAAATGTTCAACCAATGACACAAAATGACATATTGGATGCACAAGATTGGTTAAAAACCCTAATTGGATTAGAATAAGCCTAGCGAGGACGAAAATGACCTAATTGGATTACCAATGACACAAAATCACTTATTATATGCACAAGATTGGTTAAAAACCCTAATTGGATTAGAATAAGCCTAGGGAGGACGAAAATGACCTAAATGGGCAACCAATGACACAAAATCACATATTGGATGCACAAGATTGGTTAAAAACCCTAATTGGATTAGAATAAGCCTAGGGAGGACGAAAATGACCTAAATGTGCAACCAATGACACAAAATCACATATTGGATGCACAAGATTGCTTAAAAACCCTAATTGGATTACAATAAGCCTAGCGAGGACGAAAATGACCTAATTGGATCACCAATGACACAAAATGACACAAAATCACATATTGGATGCATAAGATTGGTCAAAAACCCTAATTGGATTAGAATAAGCCTAGCGAGGACGAAAATGACCTAATTGGATTACCAATGACACAAAATCACTTATTATATGCATAAGATTGGTTAAAAACCCTAATTGGATTAGAATAAGCCTAGGGAGGACGAAAATGACCTAAATGTGCAACCAATGACACAAAATCACATATTGGATGCACAAGATTGGTTAAAAACCCTAATTGGATTAGAATAAGCCTAGGGAGGACGAAAATGACCTAAATGTGCAACCAATGACACAAAATCACATATTGGATGCACAAGATTGGTTAAAAACCCTAATTGGATTAGAATTAGCCTAGGGAGGACGAAAATGACCTAAATGTGCCACCAATGACACAAAATCACATATTGGATGCACAAGATTGGTTAAAAACCCTAATTGGATTAGAATAAGCCTAGGGAGGACGAAAATGACCTAAATGTGCAACCAATGACACAAAATCACATATTGGATGCACAAGATTGGTTAAAAACCCTAATTGGATTAGCATAAGCCTAAGGAGGACGAAAATGACCTAAATTTTCAACCAATGACACAAAATGATACAAAATCACATATTGGATGCACAAGATTGGTTAAAAACCCTAATTGGATTAGAATAAGCCTAGGGAGGACGAAAATGACCTAAATGTTTAACCAATGACACAAAATCACATATTGGATGCACAAGATTGGTTAAAAACCTTAATTGGATTAGAATAAGCCTAGGGAGGTTGAAAATGACCTAAATGTTCAACCAATGACACAAAATCACATATTGGATGCACAAGATTGGTTAAAAACCCTAATTGGATTAGAATAAGCCTAGGGAGGACGAAAATGACCTAAATGTTCAACCAATGACACAAATTGACACAAAATCACATATTGGATGCACAAGATTGGTTAAAAACCCTAATTGGATTAGAATAAGCCTATGGAGGACGAAAATGACCTAAATGTGCAACCAATGACACAAAATCACATATTGCATGCACAAGATTGGTTAAAAACCCTAATTGGATTGGAATAAGCCCAGGGAGGACGAAAATGACCTAAATGTTCAACCATGACACAAAATCACATATTGGATGCAAAAGATTGGTTAAAAACCCTAATTGGATTACAATAAGCCTAGGGAGGACGAAATTGACCTAAATGAGCAACCAATGACACAAAATCACATATTGGATGCCCAAGATTGGTTAAAAACCCTAATTGGCTTAGAATAAGCATAAGGAGGACCAAAATGACCTTAATGTTCAACCAATCACACAAAATCACATATTGGATGCACAAGATTGGTTAAAAACCCTAATTGGATTAGAATAAGCCTAGGGAGGACGAAAATGACCTAAATGTGCAACCAATGACACAAAATCACATATTGGATGCACAAGATTGGTTAAAAACCCTAATTGGATTACAATAAGCCTAGGGAGGACGAAAATGACCTAAATGTGCAACCAATGACACAAAATCACATATTGGGTGCACAAGATTGGTTAAAAACCCTAATTGGATTAGAATAAGCATAGGGAGGACCAAAATGACCTAAATGTTCAACCAATGACAAAAAATGACATATTGGATGCACAAGATTGGTTAAAAACCCTAATTGGATTACAATAAGCGTAGGGAGGACGAAAATGACCTAAATGTGCAACCAATGACACAAAATCACATATTGGATGCACAAGATTGGTTAAAAACCCTAATTGGATTAGAATAAGCCTAGGGAGGACGAAAATGACCTAAATGTGCAACCAATGACACAAAATCACATATTGGATGCACAAGATTGGTTAAAAACCTAAATTGGATTAGAATAAGCCTAGGGAGAACGTAAATGACCTAAATGTTCAACCAATAACACAAAACAACACAAAACCACATATTGGATGCATAAGATTTGTTAAAAACCCTAATTGGATTAGAATAAGCCTAGCGAGGACGAAAATGACCAAATTGGATTACCAATGACATAAAATCACTTATTATATGCACAAGATTGGTTAAAAACCCTAATTGGATTAGAATAAGCCTAGGGAGGACGAAAATGACCTAAATGTGCAACCAATGACACAAAATCACATATTGGATGCACAAGATTGGTTAAAAACCCTAATTGGATTAGAATAATCCTAGGGAGGACGAAAATGACCTAAATGTGCAACCAATGACACAAAATCACATATTGGATGCACAAGATTGGTTAAAAACCCTGATTGGATTACAATAAGCCTAGCGAGGACGAAAATGACCTAATTGGATCACCAATGACACAAAATGACACAAAATCACATATTGGATGCATAAGATTGGTCAAAAACCCTAATTGGATTAGAATAAGCCTAGCGAGGACGAAAATGACCTAATTGGATTACCAATGACACAAAATCACTTATTATATGCACAAGATTGGTTAAAAACCCTAATTGGATTAGAATAAGCCTAGGGAGGACGAAAATGACCTAAATGTGCAACCAATGACACAAAATCACATATTGGATG
>JBBPBQ010020321.1:10443797-10466489 GCA_037974755.1 Cicer yamashitae | reverse complement strand
AGGACGAAAATGACCTAAATGTGCAACCAATGACACAAAATCACATATTGGATGCACAAGATTGGTTAAAAACCCTAATTGGATTACAATAAGCCTAGCGAGGACGAAAATGACCTAATTGGATCACCAATGACATAAAATGACACATAATCACATATTGGATGCATAAGATTGGTCAAAAACCCTAATTGGATTAGAATAAGCCTAGCGAGGACGAAAATGACCTAATTGGATTACCAATGACACAAAATCACTTATTATATGCACAAGATTGGTTAAAAACCCTAATTGGATTAGAATAAGCCTAGGAAGGACGAAAATGACCTAAATGTGCAACCAATGACACAAAATCACATATTGGATGCACAAGATTGGTTAAAAACCCTAATTGGATTAGAATAAGCCTAGCGAGGACGAAAATGACCTAATTGGATTACCAATGACACAAAATGACACAAAATCACATATTGGATGCATAAGATTGGTTACAAACCCTAATTGGATTATAATAAGCCTAGCGAGGACGAAAATGACCTAATTGGATTACCAATGACACAAAATCACTTATTATATGCACAAGATTGGTTAAAAACCCTAATTGGATTAGAATAAAACTAGGGAGGACGAAAATGACCTAAATGTGCAACCAATGACACAATCTCATATTGGATGCCCGAGATTGGTTAAAAACCCTAATTGGATTAGAACAAGCCTAGGGAGGACGAAAATGACTTAAATATTCAACCAATGACACAAAATCACATATTGGATGCACAAGATTGGTTAAAAACCCTAATTGGATTAGAATAAGCCTAGGGAGGACGAAAATGACCTAAATGTGCAACCAATGACACAAAATCACATATTGGATGCACAAGATTGGTTAAAAACCCTAATTGGATTACAATAAGCCTAGGGAGGACGAAAATGACCTAAATGTGCAACCAATGACACAAAATCACATATTGGGTGCACAAGATTGGTTAAAAACCCTAATTGGATTAGAATAAGCATAGGGAGGACCAAAATGACCTAAATGTTCAACCAATGACAAAAAATGACATATTGGATGCACAAGATTGGTTAAAAACCCTAATTGGATTACAATAAGCGTAGGGAGGACGAAAATGACCTAAATGTGCAACCAATGACACAAAATCACATATTGGATGCACAAGATTGGTTAAAAACCCTAATTGGATTAGAATAAGCCTAGGGAGGACGAAAATGACCTAAATGTGCAACCAATGACACAAAATCACATATTGGATGCACAAGATTGGTTAAAAACCTAAATTGGATTAGAATAAGCCTAGGGAGAACGTAAATGACCTAAATGTTCAACCAATAACACAAAACAACACAAAACCACATATTGGATGCATAAGATTTGTTAAAAACCCTAATTGGATTAGAATAAGCCTAGCGAGGACGAAAATGACCAAATTGGATTACCAATGACATAAAATCACTTATTATATGCACAAGATTGGTTAAAAACCCTAATTGGATTAGAATAAGCCTAGGGAGGACGAAAATGACCTAAATGTGCAACCAATGACACAAAATCACATATTGGATGCACAAGATTGGTTAAAAACCCTAATTGGATTAAAATAAGCCTAGGGAGGACAAAAATGATCTAAATGTGCAACCAATGACACAAAATCACATATTGGATGCCCAAGATTGGTTAAAAACCCTAATTGGATTAGAACAAGCCTAGGGAGGACAAAAATGACCTAAATATTCAACTAATGACACAAAATGACACAAAATCACTTATTATATGCACTAGATTGGTTAAAAACCCTAATTGGATTAGAATAAGCCTAGGGATGACAAAAATGACCTAAATGTGCAACCACTGACACAAAATCACATATTGGATGCACAAGATTGGTTAAAAACCCTAAATTGATTAGAATAAGCCTAGGGAGGACGAAAATGACCTAAATGTTCAACCAATGACATAAAATCACATATTGGATGCCCAAGATTGGTTAAAAACCCTAATTGGATTAGAACAAGCCTAGGGAGGACGAAAATGACCTAAATATTCAACTAATGACACAAAATGACACAAAATCACTTATTATATGCACTAGATTGGTTAAAAACCCTAATTGGATTAGAATAAGCCTAGGGAGGACGAAAATGACCTAAATGTGCAACCACTGACACAAAATCACATATTGGATGCACAAGATTGGTTAAAAACCCTAATTGGATTAGAATAAGCCTAGCGAGGACGAAAATGACCTAATTGGATTACCAATGACACAACATTACAGAAAATCACATATTGGATGCATAAGATTGGTTACAAACCCTAGTTGGATTAGAATAAGCCTAGCGAGGACGAAAATGACCTAATTGGATTACCAATGACACAAAATCACTTATTATATGCACAAGATTGGTTAAAAACCCTAATTGGATTAGAATAAAACTAGGGAGGACGAAAATGACCTAAATGTGCAACCAATGACACAATCTCATATTGGATGCCCAAGATTGGTTAAAAACCCTAATTGGATTAGAACAAGCCTAGGGAGGACGAAAATGACCTAAATATTCAACCAATGACACAAAATGACACAAAGTCACATATTGGATGCACAAGATTGGTTAAAAACCCTAATTGGATTACAATAAGCCTAGCGAGGACGAAAATGACCTATTTGGATTACCAATGACACAAAATCACTTATTATATGCACAAGTTTTGTTAAAAACCCTAATTGGATTAGAATAAGCCTAGGGAGGACGAAAATGACCTAAATGTGCAACCAATGACACAAAATCACATATTGTATGCACAAGATTGGTTAAAAACCCTAAATTGATTAGAATAAGCCTAGGGAGGACGAAAATGACCTAAATGTTCAACCAATGACACAAAATCACATATTGGATGCACAAGATTGGTTAAAAACCCTAATTGGATTAGAATAAGCCTAGGGAGGACGAAAATGACCTAAATGTGCAACCAATGACACAAAATCACATATTGGATGCACAAGATTGGTTAAAAACCCTAATTGGATTACAATAAGCCTAACGAGGACGAAAATGACCTAATTGGAGCACCAATGACACAAAATGACACAAAATCACATATTGGATGCATAAGATTGGTCAAAAACCCTAATTGGATTAGAATAAGCCTAGCGAGGACGAAAATGACCTAATTGGATTACCAATGACACAAAATCACTTATTATATGCACAAGATTGGTTAAAAACCCTAATTGGATTAGAATAAGCCTAGGGAGGACGAAAATGACCTAAATGTGCAACCAATGACACAAAATCACATATTGGATGCACAAGATTGGTTAAAAACCCTAATTGGATTACAATAAGCCTAGCGTGGACGAAAATGACCTAATTGGATTACCAATGACACAAAATCACTTATTATATTCGCAAGATTGGTTACAAACCCTAATTGGATTAGAATAAGCCTAGGGAGGACGAAAATGACCTAAATGTTCAACCAATGACACAAAATGACACAAAATCACATATTGGATGCACAAGATTGTTTAAAAACCCTAATTGGATTAGAATAAGCCTAGCGAGGACGAAAATGACCTAATTGGATTACCAATGACACAAAATCACTTATTATATGCACAAGATTGGTTAAAAACCCTAATTGGATTAGAATAAGCCTAGGGAGGACGAAAATGACCTAAATATGCAACCAATGACACAAAATCACATATTGGATGCACAAGATTGGTTAAAAACCCTAATTGGATTAGAATAAGCCTAGGGAGGACGAAAATGACCTAAATGTTCAACCAATGACACAAATTGACACAAAATCGCATACGGGATGCACAACATTGGATTAGAATAAGCTTGGGGAGGACGAAAATGACCTAAATGTTCAACCAATGACACAAAATCACATATTGGATGCACAAGATTGGTTAAAAACCCTAATTGGATTAGAATAAGCCTAGGGAGGACGAAAATGACCTAAATGTGCAACCAATGACACAAAATCACATATTGGATGCACAAGATTGGTTAAAAATCGTAATTGGATTAGAATAAGCCTAGGGAGGACCAAAATGACATAAATGTTCAACCAATGACACAAAGTCACATATTGGATACACAAGATTGGTTAAAAACCCTAATTGGATTAGAATAAGTCTAGCGAGGACGAAAATGAACTTATTGGTTTACCAAGGACAAAAAATCACTTATTATATGCATAAGATTGGTTAAAAACCCTAATATGATTAGAATAAGCCTAGGGAGGACGAAAATGCCCTAAATGTGCAACCAATGACACAAAATCACATATTGGATGCATAAGATTGGTTAAAAACCTTAATTGGATTAAAACAAGCCTAGGGAGGACGAAAATGACCTAAATGTTCAACCAATGACACAAAATCACATATTGGATGCACAAGATTGGTTAAAAACCCTAATTGGATTAGAATAAGCCTAGCGAGGACAAAAATGACCTAATTGGATTACCAATGACAAAAAATCACTTATTATATGCACAAGATTGGTTAAAAACCCTAATTGGATTAGAATAAGCCTAGGGAGGACGAAAATGACCTAAATGTGCAACCAATGACACAAAATCACATATTGGATGCACAAGATTGGTTAAAAACCCTAATTGGATTAGAATAAGCCTAGGGAGGACGAAAATGACCTAAATGTGCAACCAATGACACAAAATCACATATTGGATGCACAAGATTGGTTAAAAACCCCAATTGGATTAGAATAAGTCTAGCGAGGACGAAAATGAACTTATTGGATTACCAATGACACAAAATCACATATTGGATGCACATGATTGGTTAAAAACCCTAATTGGATTAGAATAAGTTTAGCGAGGACGAAAATGACCTAATTAGATTACAAATGACACAAAATCACTTATTATAAGAACAAGATTGGTTAACAACCTTAATTGGATTAGAATAAGCCTAGGGAGGACCTAAATGACCTAAATGTTCAACCAATGACACAAAGTCACATATTGGATGCACAAGATTGGTTAAAAACCCTAATTGGATTAGAATAGGTCTAGCGAGAACGAAAATGAACTTATTGGTTTACCAACGACAAAAAATCACTTATTATATGCCCAAGGTTGGTTAAAAACCCTAATTGGATTAGAATAAGCCTAGGGAGGACGAAAATGACCTAAATGTGCAACCAATGACACAAAATCACATATTGGATACATAAGATTGGTTAAAAACCCTAATTGGATTAGAATAAGCCTAGGGAGGACGAAAATGACCTAAATGTGCAACCAATGACACAAAATCACATATTGGATGCACAAGATTGGTTAAAAACCCTAATTGGATTAGAATAAGCCTAGGGAGGACGAAAATGACCTAAATGTTTAACCAATGACACAAATTGACACCAAATCACATATTGGATGCACAAGATTGGATAAAAATCCTAATTGGATTAGAATAAGCTTGGGGAGGACGAAAATGACCTAAATGTTCAACCAATGACACAAAATCACATATTGGATGCACAAGATTGGTTAAAAATCCTAATTGGATTAGAATAAGCCTACGGAGGACGAAAATAACCTAAATGTGCAACCAATGACACAAAATCACATATTGGATGCACAAGATTGGTTAAAAACCCTAATGTGATTAGAATAAGCCTAGGGAGGACCAAAATGACCTAAATGTTCAACCAATGACACAAAGTCACATATTGGATGCACAAGATTGGTTAAAAACCCTAATTGGATTAGAATAAGTCTAGCGAGGAAGAAAATGAACTTATTGGATTACCAATGACAAAAAATCACTTATTATATGCACAAGATTGGTTAAAAACCCTAATTGGATTAGAATAAGCCTAGGGAGGACGAAAATGACCTAAATGTGCAACCAATGACACAAAATCACATATTGGATGCACAAGATTGGTTAAAAACCCTAATTGGATTAGAATAAGCCTAAGGAGGACCAAAATGACCTAAATGTACAACCAATGACACAAAGTCACATATTGGATACACAAGATTAGTTAAAAACCCTAATTGGATTAGAATAAGTCTAGCGAGGACGAAAATGAACTTATTGGTTTACCAATGACAAAAAATCACTTATTATATGCACAAGATTGGTTAAAAACCCTAATTGGATTAGAATAAGCCTAGGGAGGACGAAAATGACCTAAGTGTGCAACCAATGACACAAAATCACATATTGGAAGCATAAGATTGGCTAAAAACCATAATTGGATTAAAATAAGCCTAGGGAGGACGAAAATGACCTAAATGTTCAACCAATGAAACAAAATGACACAAAATCACATATTGGATGCACAAGATTGGTTAAAAACCCTAATTGGATTAGAATAAGCCTAGGGAGGACGAAAATGACCTAATTGGATTACCAATGACAAAAAATCACTTATTATATGCACAAGATTGGTTAAAAACCCTAATTGGATTAGAATAAGCCTAGGGAGGACGAAAATGACCTAAATGTGCAACCAATGACAAAAAATCACATATTGGATGCACAAGATTGGTTAAAAACCCTAATTGGATTAGAATAAGCCTAGGGAGGACGAAAATGACCTAAATGTGCAACCAATGACACAAAATCACATATTGGATGCACAAGATTGGTTAAAAACCCTAATTGGATTAGAATAAGTCTAGGGAGCACCAAAATGACCTAAATTTTCAACCAATGACACAAAGTCACATATTGGATGCACAAGATTGGTTAAAAACCCTAATTGGATTAGAATAAGTCTAGCGAGGACGAAAATGAACTTATTGGATTACCAATGACACAAAATCACTTATT
The DNA here is from genome assembly GCA_037974755.1 of Cicer yamashitae. Classification (NCBI taxonomy): domain Eukaryota; kingdom Viridiplantae; phylum Streptophyta; class Magnoliopsida; order Fabales; family Fabaceae; genus Cicer; species Cicer yamashitae. Next base: position 10,459,641 of record JBBPBQ010020321.1, on the reverse strand, counting down.
ATATGCATAAGATTGGTTAAAGACCCTAATTGGATTAGAATAAGCCTAGGGAGGACGAAAATGACCTAAATGTGCAACCAATGACACAAAATCACATATTGGATGCACAAGATTGGTTAAAAACCCTAATTGGATTAGAATAAGCCTAGGGAGGACGAAAATGACCTAAATGTTCAACCATTGACACAAAATGACACAAAATCACATATTGGATGCACAAGATTGGTTAAAAACCCTAATTGGATTAGAATAAGCCTAGGGAGGACGAAAATGACCTAAATGTTCAACCAAGGACACAAAATGACACAAAATCACATATTGGATGCACAAGATTGGTTAAAAACCCTAATTGGATTAGAATAAGCCTAGGGAGGACGAAAATGACCTAAATGTGCAACCAATGACACAAAATCACATATTGGATGCACAAGATTGGTTAAAAACCCTAATTAGATTACAATAAGCCTAGCGAGGACGAAAATGACCTAATTGGATCACCAATGACACAAAATGACAAAAAATCACATATTGGATGCATAAGATTGGTCAAAAACCCTAATTGGATTAGAATAAGCCTAGCGAGGACGAAAATGACCTAATTGGATTACCAATGACACAAAATCACTTATTATATGCACAAGATTGGTTAAAAACCCTAATTGGATTAGAATAAGCCTAGGGAGGACGAAAATGACCTAATGTTCAACCAATGACACAAAATCACATATTGGATGCACAAGATTGGTTAAAAACCCTAATTGGATTAGAATAAGCCTAGGGAGGACGAAAATGACCTAAATGTTCAACCAATGACACAAAATCACATATAGGATGCACAAGATTGGTTAAAAACCCTAATTGGATTAGAATAAGCCTAGGGAGGACGAAAATGACCTAAATGTGCAACCAATGACACAAAATCACATATTGGATGCACAAGATTGGTTAAAAACCCTAATTGGATTAGAATAAGCCTAGGGAGGACGAAAATGACCTAAATGTGCAACCGATGACACAAAGTCACATATTGGATGCACAAGATTGGTTAAAAACCCTAATTGGATTACAATAAGCCTAGCGAGGACGAAAATGACCTAATTGGATTACCAATGACACAAAATGACACAAAATCACATATTGGATGCATAAGATTGGTTAAAAACCCTAATTGGATTAGAATAAGCCTAGGGAGGACGAAAATGACCTAAATGTGCAACCAATGACACAAAATCACATATTGGATGCACAAGATTGGTTAAAAACCCTAATTGGATTAGAATAAGCCTAAGGAGGACGAAAATGACCTAAATGTGCAACCAATGACACAAAATCACATATTGGATGCACAAGATTGGTTAAAAACCCTAATTGGATTAGAATAAGCCTAGGGAGGACGAAAATGACCTAAATGTGCAACCAATGACACCAAATCACATATTGGATGCACAAGATTGGTTAAAAACCCTAAATGGATTAGAATAAGCCTCGAGAGGACGAAAATGACCAAAATGTTCAACCAATGACACAAAATGACACAAAATCACATATTGGATGCACAAGATTGGTTAAAAACCCTAATTGGATTAGAATAAGCCTAGTGAGGACGAAAATGACCTAATTGAACTACCAATGACATAAAAACACTTATTATATGCACAAGATTGGTTAAAAACCCTAATTGGATTAGAATAAGCCTAGGGAGGACGAAAATGACCTAAATGTTAAACCAATGATACAAAATGACACAAAATCACATATTGGATGCACAAGATTGGTTAAAAACCCTAATTGGATTAGAATAAGCCTAGGGAGGACGAAAATGACCTAAATGTGCAACCAATGACACAAAATCACATATTGGATGCACAAGATTGGTTAAAAACCCTAATTGGATTAGAATAAGCCTAGGGAGGACGAAAATGACCTAAATGTTCAACCAGTGACCCAAAATGACACAAAATCACATATTGGATGCACAAGAATGGTTAAAAACCCTAATTGGATTAGAATAAGCCTAGCGAGGACGAAAATGACCTAATTGGATTCCCAATGACACAAAATCACTTATTATATGCACAAGATTGGTTTAAAACCCTAATTGGATTAGAATAAGCCTAGGGAGGACGAAAATGACCTAAATGTTCAACCAGTGACACAAAATGACACAAAATCACATATTGGATGCACAAGATTGGTTAAAAACCCTAATTGGATTAGAATAAGCCTAGGGAGGACGAAAATGACCTAAATGTGCAACCAATGACACAAAATCACATATTGGATGCACAAGATTGGTTAAAAACCCTAATTGGATTACAATAAGCCTAGCGAGGACGAATATGACATAATTGGATCACCAATGACACAAAATGACACAAAATCACATATTGGATGCATAAGATTGGTCAAAAACCCTAATTGGATTAGAATAAGCCTAGCGAGGACGAAAATGACCTAATTGGATTACCAATGACACAAAATCACTTATTATATGCATAAGATTGGTTAAAAACCCTAATTGGATTAGAATAAGCCTAGGGAGGACGAAAATGACCTAAATGTGCAACCAATGACACAAAATCACATATTGGATGCACAAGATTGGTTAAAAACCCTAATTGGATTAGAATAAGCCTAGGGAGGACGAAAATGACCTAAATGTGCAACCAATGACACAAAATCACATATTGGATGCACAAGATTGGTTAAAAACCCTAATTGGATTAGAATAAGCCTAGCAGGACGAAAATGACCTAAATGTGCAACCAATGACACAAAATCACATATTGGATGCACAAGATTGGTTAAAAACCCTAATTGGATTAGAATAAGCCTAGGGAGGACGAAAATGACCTAAATGTGCAACCAATGACACAAAATCACATATTGGATGCACAAGATTGGTTAAAAACCCTAATTGGATTAGAATAAGCCTAGGGAAGACGAAAATGACATAAATGTTCAACCAATAACTCAAAATGACACAAAATCACATATTGGATGCATAAGATTGGTTAAAAATTCTAATTGGATTAGAATAAGCCTAGCGAGGACGACAATGACCTAATTGGATTACCAATGACATACAATCACTTATTATATGCACAAGATTGGTTAAAAACCCTAATTGGATTAGAATAAGCCTAGGGAGGATGAAAATGACTTAAATGTGCAACCAATGACACAAAATCACATATTGGATGCCCAAGATTGGTTAAAAACCCTAATTGGATTAGAATAAGCCTAGGGAGGACAAAAATGACCTAAATGTGCAACCAATGACACAAAATCACATATTGGATGCACAAGATTGGTTAAAAACCCTAATTGGATTAGAATAAGCATAGGGACGACCAAAATGACCTAAATGTTCAACCAATGACACAAAATCACATATTGGATGCACAAGATTGGTTAAAAACCCTAATTGGATTAGAATAAGTTTAGCGAGGACGAAAATGACCTAATTGGATTACAAATGACACAAAATCACATATTGGATGCACAAGATAGGTTAAAAACCCTAATTGGATTAAAATAAGCCTAGGGAGGACGAAAATGACCTAAATGTGCAACCAATGACACCAAATCACATATTGATGCACAAGATTGGTTAAAAACCATAAATGGACTAGAATAAGCCTCTAGAGGACGAACATGACCAAAATTTCAACCAATGACACAAAATAACACAAAATCGCATATTGGATGCAGAAGATTAATTAAAAACCCTAATTGGATTTGAATAAGCCTAGTGAGGACGAAAATGACCTAATTGAATTACCAATGACACAAAATCACTTATTATATGCACAAGATTGGTTAAAAACCCTAATTGGATTAGAATAAGCCTAGGGAGGACGAAAATGACCTAAATGTGCAACCAATGACACAAAATCACATATTGGATGCACAAGATTGGTTAAAAACCCTAATTGGATTAGAATAAGCCTAGGGAGGACGAAAATGACCTAAATGTTCAACCAATGACACAAAATGACACAAAATCACATATTGGATGCACAAGATTGGTTAAAAACCCTAGTTGGATTAGCATAAGCCTAGGGAGGACGAAAATGACCTAAATGTTCAACCCATGACACAAAATCACATATTGGATGCACAAGATTGGTTAAAAACCCTAATTAGATTAGAATAAGTCTAGGGAGAACGAAAATGACCTAAATGTGCAACCAATGACACAAATGACACAAAATCACATATTGGATGCACGAGATTGGTTAAAAACCCTAATTAGATTAGAATAAGCCTAGGGAGGACGAAAATGACCTAAACGTTCAACCAATGACACAAAATGACACAAAATCACATATTGGATGCACAAGATTGGTTAAAAACCCTAATTGGATTAGAATAAGCCTAGGGAGGACGAAGATGACCTAAACGTTCAACCAATGACACAAATGACACAAAATGACACAAAATCACATATTGGATGCACAAGATTGGTTAAAAACCCTAATTGGATAAGAATAAGGTTAGGGAGGACGAAAATGAAATAATGTTCAACCAATGACACAAAATAGCACAAAATCACATATTGGATGCACAAGATTGGTTAAAAACCCTAATTGGATTAGAATAAGCCTAGGGAGGACGAAAATTACCTAAATGTTCAACCAATCACAAAAAATGACACAAAATCACATATTGGATGCACAAGATTGGTTAAAAACCCTAATTGGATTAGAATAAGCCTAGGGAGGACGAAGATGACCTAAACGTTCAACCAAATACACAAAATCACATATTTGATGCACAAGATTGGTTAAAAACCCTAATTGGATTAGAATAAGCCTAGGGAGGACGAAAATGACCTAAATGTTCAACCAATGACACAAAATGACACAAAATCACATATTGGATGCACAAGATTGGTTAAAAACGCTAATTGGATTAGAATATTCCTAGGGAGGATGAAAATGACCTAAATGTTCAACCAATGACACAAAATGACACAAAATCACATATTGGATGCACAAGATTGGTTAAAAACCCTAATTGGATTAGAATAAGCCTAGGGAGGACGAAAATGACATAAATGTTCAACCAATTACACAAAATGACACAAAATCACATATTGGATGCACAAGATTGGTTAAAAACCCTAATTGGATTACAATAAGCCTAGGGAGGACGAAAATAACTTAAATGTTCAACCAATGACACAAAATGACACAAAATCACATATTGGATGCACAAGATTGGTTAAAAACCCTAATTGGATTAGAATAAGCCTAGGGAGGACGAAAATGACCTAAATGTGCAACCAATGACACAAAATCACATATTGGATGCACAGGATTGGTTAAAAACCCTAATTGGATTAGAATAAGCCTAGGGAGGACGAAAATGACCTAAATGTTCAACCAATGACACAAAATGACACAAAATCACATATTGGATGCACAAGATTGGTTAAAAACCCTAATTGGATTAGAATAAGCCTAACGAGGACGAAAATGACCTAATTGGATTACCAATGACACAAAATCACTTATTATATGCACAAGATTGGTTAAAAACCCTAATTGGATTAGAATAAGCCTAGGGAGGACGAAAATGACCTAAATGTGCAACCAATGACACAAAATCACATATTGGATGCACAAGATTGGTTAAAAACCCTAATTGGATTAAAATAAGCCTAGGGACGACGAAAATGACCTAAATGTTCAACCAATGACACAAAATGACACGAAATCACATATTGGATGCACAAGATTGGTTAAAAACCCTAATTGGATTAGAATAAGCCTAGGGAGGACGAAAATGACCTAAATGTGCAACCAATGACACAAAATCACATATTGGATGCACAAGATTGGTTAAAAACCCTAATTGGATTAGAACAAGCCTAGGAAGGAAGAAAATGATCAAAATATTCAACTAATGACACAAAATGACACAAAATAGAATATTGGATGCACTAGATTGGATAAAATCCCTAATTGGATTAGAATAAGCCTAGCGAGGACGAAAATGACCTAATTGGATTACCAATGACACAAAATGACACAAAATCACATATTGGATGCATAAGATTTGTTACAAACCCTAATTGAATTAGAATAAGCCTAGCGAGGACGAAAATGACCTAATTGGATAACCAATGACACAAAATCACTTATTATACGCACAAGATTGGTTAAAAACCCTAATTGGATTAAAATAAAACTTGGGAGGACGAAAATGACCTAATGTGCAACTAATGACACAATCTCATATTGGATGCCCAAGATTGGTTAAAAACCCTAATTGGATTAGAACAAGCCTAGGGAGGACGAAAATGACCTAAATATTCAAGCAATGACACAAAATGACACAAAATCACATATTGGATGCACAAGATTGGTTAAAAACCCTAATTGGATTAGAATAAGCCTAGGGAGGACGAAAATGACCTAAATTTACAACCAATGACACAAAATCACATATTGGATGCACAAGATTGGTAAAAAACCCTAATTGGATTAGCATAAGCCTAGGGAGGACGAAAATGACCTAAATGTTCAACCAATGACACAAAATGACACAAAATCACATATTGGATGCACAAGATTGGTTAAAAACCCTAATTGGATTAGAATAAGCCTAGGGAGGACGAAAATGACCTAAATGTGCAACCAATGACACAAAATCACATATTGGATGCACAAGATTGGTTAAAAACCCTAATTGGATTACAATAAGCCTAGCGAGGACGAAAATGACCTAATTGGATTACCAATGGCACAAAATGACACAAAATCACATATTGGATGCATAAGATTGGTTAAAAACCCTAATTGGATTAGAATAAGCCTAGAGAGGACGAAAATGACCTAATTGGATTACCAATGACACAAAATGACTTATTATATGCACAAGATTGGTTAAAAACCCTAATTGGATTAGAATACGCCTAGGGAGTACGAAAATGACCTAAAGGTGCAACCAATGACAAAAAATCACATATTGGATGCCCAAGATTGGTTAAAAACCCTAATTGGATTAGAACAAGCCTAGGGAGGACGAAAATGACCTAAATGTGCAACCAATGACACAAAATCACATATTGGATGCACAAGATTGGTTAAAAACCCTAATTGGATTACAATAAGCCTAGCGAGGACGAAAATGACCTAATTGGATTACCAATGACACAAAATGACACAAAATCACATATTGGATGCATAAGATTCGTTAAAAACCCTAATTGGATTAGAATAAGCCTAGAGAGGACGAAAATGACCTAATTGGATTACCAATGACACAAAATGATTTATTATATGCACAAGATTGATTAAAAACCCTAATTGGATTAGAATAAGCCTAACGAGGAAAAAAATGACCTAATTGGATTACCAATGACAGAAAATCACTTATTATATTCGCAAGATTGGTTAAAAACCCTAATTGGATTAGAATAAGCCTAGGGAGGACAAAAATGATCTAAATGTGCAAGCAATGACACAAAATCACATATTGGATGCACAAGATTGGTTAAAAACCCTGATTGGATTAGAATAAGCCCAGGGAGGACGAAAATGACCTAATTGTTCAACCAATCACACAAAATGACACAAAATCACATATTGGATGCACAAGATTGGTTAAAAATCCTAATTGGATTAGAATAAGCCTAGGGAGGACGAAATTGACCTAAATGTGCAACCAATGACACAAAATCACTTATTATATGCACAAGATTGGTTAAAAACCCTAATTGGATTAGAATAAGCCTAGCAAGGACGAAAATGACCTAATTGGAATACCAATGACACAAAATGACACAAAATCACATATTGGATGCATAAGATGCGTTAACAACCCTAATTGCATTAGAATAAGCCTAGCGAGGACGAAAATGACCTAATTGGATTACCAATGACACAAAATCACTTATTATATGCACAAGATTGGTTAAGAACCCTAATTGGATTAGAATAAGCCTAGGGAGAAAAAAAATCACCTAAGTGTGCAACCAATGACACAAAATGACACAAAATCACATATTGGATGCACAAGATTGGTTAAAAACCCTAATTGGATTAGAATAAGCCTAGGGAGGACGAAAATGACCTAAATATTCAACCAATGACACAAAATGACACAAAGTCACATATTGGATGCACAAGATTGGTTAAAAACCCTAATTGGATTAGAATAAGCCTAGGGAGGACGAAAATGACCTAAATGTGCAACCAATGACACAAAATCACATATTGGATGCACAAGATTGGTTAAAAACCCTAATTGGATTAGAATAAGCCTAGCGAGGACGAAAATGACCTAAAGGGATTACCAATAACAAAAATCACATATTGTATGCACAAGATTGGTTAAAAACCCTAATTGGATTAGAATAAGCCTAGGGAGGACGAAAATGACCTAAATGTTCAACATATGACAAAAAATGAAACGAAATCACATATTGGATGCACAAGATTGGTTAAAAACCCTAATTGGATTAGAATAAGCCTAGGGAGGACGAAAATGACCTAATTGGATTACCAATGACACAAAATCACTTATTATATGCACAAGATTGGTTAAAAACCCTAATTGGATTAGAATAAGCCTAGACCTAAATGTGCAACCAATGACACAAAATCACATATTGGATGCACAAGATTGGTTAAAAACCCTAATTGGATTAGAATAAGCCTAGGGAGGACGAAAATGACCTAAATGTGCAACCAATGACACAAAATCACATATTGGATGCACAAGATTGGTTAAAAACCCTAATTGGATTAGAATAAGCCTAGGGAGGACGAAAATGACCTAAATGTTTAACCAATGACACAAAATCACATATTGGATGTAGAAGATTGGTTAAAAACCCTAATTGGATTAGAATAAGCCTAGGGAGGACGAAAATGACCTAAATGTTCAACCAATGATACAAAATGACACAAAATCACATATTGGATGCACATGATTGGTTAAAAACCCTAATTGGATTAGAATAAGCCTAGCGAGGACGAAAATGACCAAATTGGGTTACCAATGAAATAAAATCACTTATTATATGCACTAGATTGGTTAAAAACCCTAATTGGATTAGAATAAGCCTAGGGAGGACGAAAATGACCTAAATGTGCAACCAATGACACAAAATCACATATTGGATGCACAAGATTGGTTAAAAACCCTAATTGGATTACAATAAGCCTAGCGAGGACGAAAATAACCTAATTGGATCACCAATGACACAAAATGACACAAAATCACATATTGGATGCATAAGATTGGTCAAAAACCCTAATTGGATTAGAATAAGCCTAGCGAGGACGAAAATGACCTAATTGGATTACCAATGACACAAAATCACTTATTATATGCACAAGATTGATTAAAAACCCGAATTGGATTAGAATACGCCTAGGGAGTACGAAAATGACCTAAAGGTGCAACCAATGACAAAAAATCACATATTGGATGCCCAAGATTGGTTAAAAACCCAAATTGGATTAGAATAAGCCTAGGGAGGACGAAAATGACCTAAAGGTGCAACCAATGACACAAAATCACATATTGGATGCACAAGATTGGTTAAAAACCCTAATTGGATTAGAATAAGCCTAGGGAGGACGAAAATGACCTAAATGTGCAACCAATGACACAAAATCACATATTGGATGCACAAGATTGGTTAAAAACCCTAATTGGATTACAATAAGCCTAGAGAGGACGAAAATGACCTAATTGGATCACCAATGACACAAAATGACTTATTATATGCACAAGATTGGTTAAAAACCCTAATTGGATTAGAATACGCCTAGGGAGTACGAAAATGACCTAAAGGTGCAACCAATGACAAAAAATCACATATTGGATGCCCAAGATTGGTTAAAAACCCTAATTGGATTAGAATAAGCCTAGGGAGGACGAAAATGACCTAAATGTGCAACCAATGACACAAAATCACATATTGGATGCACAAGATTGGTTAAAAACCCTAATTGGATTAGAATAAGCCTAGGGAAGACGAAAATGACATAAATGTTCAACCAATAACTCAAAATGACACAAAATCACATATTGGATGCATAAGATTGGTTAAAAATTCTAATTGGATTAGAATAAGCCTAGCGAGGACGACAATGACCTAATTGGATTACCAATGACATACAATCACTTATTATATGCACAAGATTGGTTAAAAACCCTAATTGGATTAGAATAAGCCTAGGGAGGATGAAAATGACTTAAATGTGCAACCAATGACACAAAATCACATATTGGATGCCCAAGATTGGTTAAAAACCCTAATTGGATTAGAATAAGCCTAGGGAGGACGAAAATGACCTAAATGTGCAACCAATGACACAAAATCACATATTGGATGCACAAGATTGGTTAAAAACCCTAATTGGATTAGAATAAGCCTAGGGAGGACGAAAATGACCTAAATGTGCAACCAATGACACAAAATCACATATTGGATGCACAAGATTGGTTAAAAACCCTAATTGGATTACAATAAGCCTAGCGAGGACGAAAATGACCTAATTGGATTACCAATGACACAAAATGACACAAAATCACATATTGGATGCATAAGATTGGTGAAAAACCCTAATTGGATAAGAATAAGCCTAGAGAGGACGAAAATGACCTAATTGGATTACCAATGACACCAAATGACTTATTATATGCACAAGATTGATTAAAAACCCTAATTGGATTAGAATAAGCCTAGCGAGGACAAAAATGACCTAATTGGATTACCAATGACAAAAAATCATTTATTATATTCGCAAGATTGGTTAAAAACCCTAATTGGATTAGAATAAGCCTAGGGAGGACAAAAATGATCTAAATGTGCAACCAATGACACAAAATCACATATTGGATGCCCAAGATTGGTTAAAAACCCTAATTGGATTAGAACAAGCCTAGGGAGGACGAAAATGACCTAAATATTCAACTAATGACACAAAATGACACAAAATCACTTATTATATGCACTAGATTGGTTAAAAACCCTAATTGGATTAGAATAAGCCTAGGGGGGACGAAAATGACCTAAATGTGCAACCACTGACACAAAATCACATATTGGATGCACAAGATTGGTTAAAAACCCTAATTGGATTAGAATAAGCCTAGCGAGGACGAAAATGACCTAATTGGATTACCAATGACACAAAATTACACAAAATCACATATTGGATGCATAAGATTGGTTACAAACCCTAGTTGGATTAGAATAAGCCTAGCGAGGACGAAAATGACCTAATTGGATTACCAATGACACAAAATCACTTATTATATGCACAAGTTTGGTTAAAAACCCTAATTGGATTAGAATAAGCCTAGGGAGGACGAAAATGACCTAAATGTGCAACCAATGACACAAAATCACATATTGGATGCACAAGATTGGTTAAAAACCCTAAATTGATTAGAATAAGCCTAGGGAGGACGAAAATGACCTAAATGTTCAACCAATGACACAAAATCACATATTGGATGCACAAGATTGGTTAAAAACCCTAATTGGATTAGAATAAGCCTAGGGAGGACGAAAATGACCTAAATGTGCAACCAATGACACAAAATCACATATAGGATGCACAAGATTGGTTAAAAACCCTAATTGGATTAGAATAAGCCTAGGGAGGACGAAAATGACCTAAATGTTCAACCAATGACACAAAATCACATATTGGATGCACAAGATTGGTTAAAAACCCTAATTGGATTAGAATAAGCCTAGGGAGGACGAAAATGACCTAAATGATCAACCAATGACGCAAAATCACATATTGGATGCACAAGATTGGTTAAAAACCCTAATTGGATTAGAATAAGCCTAGGGAGGACGAAAATGACCTAAATGTTCAACCAATGACACAAAATCACATATTGGATGCACAAGATTGGTTAAAAACCCTAATTGGCTTAGAATAAGCCTAGGGAGGACGAAAATGACCTAAATGTTCAACCAATGACACAAAATCACATATTGGATGCACAAGATTGGTTAAAAACCCTAATTGGATTAGAATAAGCCTAGGGAGGACGAAAATGACCTAAATGTTCAACCAATGACACAAAATAACACAAAATCACATATTGGTTGCACAAGATTGGTTAAAAACCCTAATTGGATTAGAATAAGCCTAGGGAGGACGAAAATGACCTAAATGTTCAACCAATGACACAAAATCGCATATTGGATGCACAAGATTGGTTAAAAACCCTAATTGGATTAGAATAAGCCTAGGGAGGACGAAAATGACCTAAATGGTTAGCCAATGACACAAAATCACATATTGGATGCACATGATTGGTTAAAAACCCTAATTGAATTAGAGTAAGCCTAGGGAGGACGAAAATGACCTAAATGTTCAACCAATGACACAAAATCACATATTGGATGCACAAGATTGGTTAAAAACCCTAATTGGATTAGAATAAGCCTAGGGAGGACGAAAATGACCTAAATGTTCAACCAATGACACAAAATCACATATTGGATGCACAAGATTGGTTAAAAACCCTCATTGGATTAGAATAAGCCTAGGGAGGACGAAAATGACCTAAATGTTCAACCAATGACACAAAATCACATATTGGATGCACAAGATTGGTTAAAAACCCTAATTGGATTAGAATAAGCCTAGGGAGGACGAAAATGACCTAAATGTTCAACCAATGACACAAAATGACACAAAATCACATATTGGATGCACATGATTGATTAAAAACCCTAATTGGATTAGAATAAGCCTAGGGAGGACGAAAATGACCTAAATGTTCAACCGTGGACACAAAATGACACAAAATCACATATTGGATGCACAAGATTGGTTAAAAACCCTAATTGAATTAGAATAAGCCTAGGGAGGACGAAAATGACCTAAATGTTCAACCAATGACACAAAATGACACAAAATCACATATTGGATGCACAAGATTGGTTTAAAACTTTAATTGGATTAGAATAAGCCTAGGGAGGACGAAAATGACCTAAATGTTCAACCAATGATACAAAATCACATATTGGATGCACAAGATTGGTTAAAAACCCTAGTTGGATTAGAATAAGCCTAGGGAGGACGAAAATGACCTAAATGTTCAACCAATGACACAAAATCACATATTGGATGCACAAGATTGGTTAAAAACCCTAATTGGATTAGAATAAGCCTAGGGAGGACGAAAATGACCTAAATGTTCAACCAATGACACAAAATCACATTTTGGATGCACAAGATTGATTAAAAACCCTAATTGGATTAGAATAAGCCTAGCGAGGACGAAAATGACCTAATTGGATTACCAATGACACAAAATCACTTGTTATATGCACAAGATTGGTTAAAAACCCTAATTGGATTAGAATAAGCCTAGGGAGGACGAAAATGACCTAAATGTGCAACCAATGACACAAAATCACATATTGGATGCACAAGATTGGTTAAAAACCCTAATTGGATTAGCATAAGCCTAGGGAGGATGAAAATGACCAAAATGTTCAACCAATGACACAAAATGATACAAAATCACATATTGGATGCACAAGATTGGTTAAAAACCCTAATTGGATTAGAATAAGCCTAGGGAGGACGAAAATGACCTAAATGTGCAACCACTGACACAAAATCACATATTGGATGCACAAGATTGGTTAAAAACCCTAATTGGATTAGAATAAGCCTAGCGAGTACGAAAATGACCTAATTGGATTACCAATGACACAAAATTACACAAAATCACATATTGGATGCATAAGATTGGTTACAAACCCTAATTGGATTAGAATAAGCCTAGCGAGGACGAAAATGACCTAATTGGATTACCAATGACACAAAATCACTTATTATATTCGCAAGATTGGTTAAAAACCCTAATTGGATCAGAATAAGCCTAGGGAGGACAAAAATGATCTAAATGTGCAACCAATGACACAAAATCACATATTGGACGGAAAAGATTGGTTAAAAACCCTATTTGGAGTAGAATAAGCCTAGGGAGGACGAAAATGACCTAAATGTTCAACCAATCACACAAAATGACACAAAATCACATATTGGATGCACCAGATTGGTTAAAAACCCTAATTGGATTAGAATAAGCCTAGGGAGGACGAACTTGACCTAAATGTGCAACCAATGACACAAAATCACTTATTATATGCACAAGATTGGTTAAAAACCCTAATTGGATTAGAATAAGCCTAGCAAGGACGAAAATGACCTAATTGGAATACCAATGACACAAAATGACACAAAATCACATATTGGATGCATAAGATGCGTTAATAACCCTAATTGGATTAGAATAAGCCTAGCGAGGACGAAAATGACCTAATTGGATTACCAATGACACAAAATCACTTATTATATTCGCAAGATTGGTTAAAAACCCTAATTGGATTAGAATAAGCCTAGGGAGGACAAAAATGATCTAAATGTGCAACCAATGACACAAAATCACATATTGGATGCACATGATTGGTTAAAAACCCTAATTGGATTAGAATAAGCCTAGGTAGGACGAAATTGACCTAAATGTGCAACCAATGACACAAAATCACTTATTATATGCACAAGATTTGTTAAAAACCCTAATTGGATTAGAATAAGCCTAGCAAGGACGAAAATGACCTAATTGGAATACCAATGACACAAAATCACTTATTATATGCACAAGATTGGTTAAGAACCCTAATTGGATTAGAATAAGCCTAGGGAGAAAAAAAATCACCTAAGTGTGCAACCAATGACACAAAATGACACAAAATCACATATTGAATGCACAAGATTGGTTAAAAACCCTAATTGGATTAGAATAAGCCTAGGGAGGACGAAAATGACCTAAATGTTCAACCAATGACAAAAAAAGACACAAAATCACATATTGGATGCACAAGATTGGTTAAAAACCATAATTGGATTAGAATAAGCCTAGCGAGGACGAAAATGACCTAATTGGATTACCAATGACACAAAATCACTTATTATATTCGCAAGATTGGTTAAAAACCCTAATTGGATTAGAATAAGCCTAGGGAGGACAAAAATGATCTAAATGTGCAACCAATGACACAAAATCACATATTGGATGCACAAGATTGGTTAAAAACCCTAATTGGATTAGAATAAGCCTAGGTAGGACGAAATTGACCTAAATGTGCAACCAATGACACAAAATCACTTATTATATGCACAAGATTTGTTAAAAACCCTAATTGGATTAGAATAAGCCTAGCAAGGAGGAAAATGACCTAATTGGAATACGAATGACACAAAATCACACAAAATCACATATTGGATGCATAAGATGCGTTAACAACCCTAATTGGATTAGAATAAGCCTAGCGAGGACGAAAATGACCTAATTGGATTACCAATGACACAAAATCACTTATTATATGCACAAGATTGGTTAAGAACCCTAATTGGATTAGAATAAGCCTAGGGAGAAAAAAAATCACCTAAGTGTGCAACCAATGACACAAAATGACACAAAATCACATATTGGATGCACAAGATTGGTTAAAAACCCTAATTGGATTAGAATAAGCCTAGGGAGGACGAAAATGACCTAAATGTTCAACCAGTAACCCAAAATGACACAAAATCACATATTGGATGCACAAGATTGGTTAAAAACCCTAATTGGATTACAATAAGCCTAGCGTGGACGAAAATGACCTAATTGGATTACCAATGACACAAAATCACTTATTATATGCACAAGTTTGGTTAAAAACCCTAATTGGATTAGAATAAGCCTAGGGAGGACGAAAATGACCTAAATGTGCAACCAATGACACAAAATCACATATTGGATGCACAAGATTGGTTAAAAACCCTAA
>JBBPBQ010020321.1:10389444-10443297 GCA_037974755.1 Cicer yamashitae | reverse complement strand
CAAGATTGGTTAAAAACCCTAATTGGATTAGAACAAGCCTAGGGAGGACGAAAATGACCTAAATATTCAACCAATGACACAAAATGACACAAAGTCACATATTGGATGCACAAGATTGGTTAACAACCCTAATTGGATTACAATAAGCCTAGCGAGGACGAAAATGACCTAATTGGATTACCAATGACACAAAATCACTTATTATATGCACAAGATTGGTTAAAAACCCTAATTGGATTAGAATAAGACTAGGGAGGACGAAAATGACCTAAATGTGCAACCAATGACACAAAATCACATATTGGATGCACAAGATTGGTTATAAACCCTAATTGGATTAAAATAAGCCTAGGGAGGACAAAAATGATCTAAATGTGCAACCAATGACACAAAATCACATATTGGATGCCCAAGATTGGTTAAAAACCCTAATTGGATTAGAACAAGCCTAGGGAGGACGAAAATGACCTAAATATTCAACTAATGACACAAAATGACACAAAATCACTTATTATATGCACTAGATTGGTTAAAAACCCTAATTGGATTAGAATAAGCCTAGGGAGGACGAAAATGACCTAAATGTGCAACCACTGACACAAAATCACATATTGGATGCACAAGATTGGTTAAAAACCCTAATTGGATTAGAATAAGCCTAGCGAGGACGAAAATGACCTAATTGGATTACCAATGACACAACATTACAGAAAATCACATATTGGATGCATAAAATTGGTTACAAACCCTAGTTGGATTAGAATAAGCCTAGCGAGGACGAAAATGACCTAATTGGATTACCAATGACACAAAATCACTTATTATATGCACAAGATTGGTTAAAAACCCTAATTGGATTAGAATAAAACTAGGGATGACGAAAATGACCTAAATGTGCAACCAATGACACAATCTCATATTGGATGCCCAAGATTGGTTAAAAACCCTAATTGGATTAGAACAAGCCTAGGGAGGACGAAAATGACCTAAATATTCAACCAATGACACAAAATGACACAAAATCACATATTGGATGCACAAGATTGGTTAAAAACCCTAATTGGATTAGAATAAGCCTCGGGAGGACGAAAATGACCTAAATGTGCAACCACTGACACAAAATCACATATTGGATGCACAAGATTGGTTAAAAACCCTAATTGGATTAGAATAAGCCTAGCGAGGACGAAAATGACCTAATTGGATTACCAATGACACAAAATTACACAAAATCACATATTGGATGCATAAGATTGGTTACAAACCCTAGTTGGATTAGAATAAGCCTAGCGAGGACGAAAATGACCTAATTGGATTACCAATGACACAAAATCACTTATTATATGCACAAGTTTGGTTAAAAACCCTAATTGGATTAGAATAAGCCTAGGGAGGACGAAAATGACCTAAATGTGCAACCAATGACACAAAATCACATATTGGATGCACAAGATTGGTTAAAAACCCTAAATTGATTAGAATAAGCCTAGGGAGGACGAAAATGACCTAAATGTTCAACGAATGACACAAAATCACATATTGGATGCACAAGATTGGTTAAAAACCCTAATTGGATTAGAATAAGCCTAGGGAGGACGAAAATGACCTAAATGTGCAACCAATGACACAAAATCACATATTGGATGCACAAGATTGGTTAAAAACCCTAATTGGATTAGAATAAGCATAGGGAGGACGAAAATGACCTAAATGTGCAACCAATGACACAAAATCACTTATTATATGCACAAGATTGGTTAAAAACCCTAATTGGATTAGAATAAGCCTAGGGAGGACGAAAATGACCTAAATGTGCAACCAATGACACAAAATCACATATTGGATGCACAAGATTGGTTAAAAACCCTAATTGGATTAAAATAAGCCTAGGGAGGACAAAAATGATCTAAATGTGCAACCAATGACACAAAATCACATATTGGATGCCCAAGATTGGTTAAAAACCCTAATTGGATTAGAACAAGCCTAGGGAGGACAAAAATGACCTAAATATTCAACTAATGACACAAAATGACACAAAATCACTTATTATATGCACTAGATTGGTTAAAAACCCTAATTGGATTAGAATAAGCCTAGGGAGGACGAAAATGACCTAAATGTGCAACCACTGACACAAAATCACATATTGGATGCACAAGATTGGTTAAAAACCCTAATTGGATTAGAATAAGCCTAGCGAGGACGAAAATGACCTAATTGGATTACCAATGACACAAAATGACTTATTATATGCACAAGATTGGTTAAAAATCCTAATTGGATTAGAATAAGCCTAGGGAGGACGAAAATGTCCTAAATGTGCAACCAATGACACAAAATCACATATTGGATGCACAAGATTGGTTAAAAACCCTAATTGGATTAGCATAAGCCTAGGGAGGACGAAAATGACCTAAATGTTCAACCAATGACACAAAATGACACAAAATCACATATTGGATGCACAAGATTGGTTAAAAACCCTAATTGGATTACAATAAGCCTAGCGAGGACGAAAATGACCTAATTGGATTACCAATGACACAAAATGACACAAAATCACATATTGGATGCATAAGATTGGTTACAAACCCTAATTGGATTAGAATAAGCCTAGCGAGGACGAAAATGACCTAATTGGATTACCAATGACACAAAATCACTTATTATATTCGCAAGATTGGTTAAAAACCCTAATTGGATTAGAATAAGCCTAGGGAGGACAAAAATGATCTAAATGTGCAACCAATGACACAAAATCACATATTGGATGCACATGATTGGTTAAAAACCCTAATTGGATTAGAATAAGCCTAGGTAGGACGAAATTGACCTAAATGTGCAACCAATGACACAAAATCACTTATTATATGCACAAGATTTGTTAAAAACCCTAATTGGATTAGAATAAGCCTAGCAAGGACGAAAATGACCTAATTGGAATACCAATGACACAAAATCACTTATTATATGCACAAGATTGGTTAAGAACCCTAATTGGATTAGAATAAGCCTAGGGAGAAAAAAAATCACCTAAGTGTGCAACCAATGACACAAAATGACACAAAATCACATATTGGATGCACAAGATTGGTTAAAAACCCTAATTGGATTAGAATAAGCCTAGGGAGGACGAAAATGACCTAAATGTTCAACCAGTGACCCAAAATGACACAAAATCACATATTGGATGCACAAGAATGGTTAAAAACCCTAATTGGATTACAATAAGCCTAGCGAGGACGAAAATGATCTAATTGGATTACCAATGACACAAAATCACTTATTATATGCACAAGTTTGGTTAAAAACCCTAATTGGATTAGAATAAGCCTAGGGAGGACGAAAATGACCTAAATGTGCAACCAATGACACAAAATCACGTATTGGATGCACAAGATTGGTTAAAAACCCTAAATTGATTAGAATAAGCCTAGGGAGGACGAAAATGACCTAAATGTTCAACCAATGACACAAAATCACATATTGGATGCACAAGATTGGTTAAAAACCCTAATTGGATTAGAATAAGCCTAGGGAGGACGAAAATTACCTAAATGTTAAACCAATGACACAAAATGACACAAAATCACATATTGGATGCACAAGATTGGTTAAAAACCCTAATTGGATTAGAATAAGCCTAGGGAGGACGAAAATGACCTAAATGTGCAACCAATGACACAAAATCACATATTGGATGCACAAGATTGGTTAAAAACCCTAATTGGATTAAAATAAGCCTAGGGAGGACAAAAATGATCTAAATGTGCAACCAATGACACAAAATCACATATTGGATGCCCAAGATTGGTTAAAAACCCTAATTGGATTAGAACAAGCCTAGGGAGGACGAAAATGACCTAAATATTCAACTAATGACACAAAATGACACAAAATCACTTATTATATGCACTAGATTGGTTAAAAACCCTAATTGGATTAGAATAAGCCTAGGGAGGACGAAAATGACCTAAATGTGCAACCACTGACACAAAATCACATATTGGATGCACAAGATTGGTTAAAAACCCTAATTGGATTAGAATAAGCCTAGCGAGGACGAAAATGACCTAATTGGATTACCAATGACACAACATTACAGAAAATCACATATTGGATGCATAAGATTGGTTACAAACCCTAGTTGGATTAGAATAAGCCTAGCGAGGACGAAAATGACCTAATTGGATTACCAATGACACAAAATCACTTATTATATGCACAAGATTGGTTAAAAACCCTAATTGGATTAGAATAAAACTAGGGAGGACGAAAATGACCTAAATGTGCAACCAATGACACAATCTCATATTGGATGCCCATGATTGGTTAAAAACCCTAATTGGATTAGAACAAGCCTAGGGAGGACGAAAATGACCTAAATATTCAACCAATGACACAAAATGACACAAAGTCACATATTGGATGCACAAGATTGGTTAAAAACCCTAATTGGATTAGAATAAGCCTAGGGAGGACGAAAAAGACCTAAATGTGCAACCAATGACACAAAATCACATATTGAATGCACCAGATTGGTTAAAAACCCTAATTGGATTAGAATAAGCCTAGGGAGGACGAAAATGACCTAAATGTTCAACCAATGACAAAAAAAGACACAAAATCACATATTGGATGCACAAGATTGGTTAAAAACCATAATTGGATTAGAATAAGCCTAGCGAGGACGAAAATGACCTAATTGGATTACCAATGACACAAAATCACTTATTATATTCGCAAGATTGGTTAAAAACCCTAATTGGATTAGAATAAGCCTAGGGAGGACAAAAATGATCTAAATGTGCAACCATTGACACAAAATCACATATTGGATGCACAAGATTGGTTAAAAACCCTAATTGGATTAGAATAAGCCTAGGTAGGACGAAATTGACCTAAATGTGCAACCAATGACACAAAATCACTTATTATATGCACAAGATTTGTTAAAAACCCTAATTGGATTAGAATAAGCCTAGCAAGGACGAAAATGACCTAATTGGAATACCAATGACACAAAATGACACAAAATCACATATTGGATGCATAAGATGCATTAACAACCCTAATTGGATTAGAATAAGCCTAGCGAGGACGAAAATGACCTAATTGGATTACCAATGACACAAAATCACTTATTATATGCACAAGATTGGTTAAGAACCCTAATTGGATTAGAATAAGCCTAGGGAGAAAAAAAATCACCTAAGTGTGCAACCAATGACACAAAATGACACAAAATCACATATTGGATGCACAAGATTGGTTAAAAACCCTAATTGGATTAGAATAAGCCTAGGGAGGACGAAAATGACCTAAATGTTCAACCAGTGACCCAAAATGACACAAAATCACATATTGGATGCACAAGATTAGTTAAAAACCCTAATTGGATTAGAATAAGCCTAGGGAGGATGAAAATGACCTAAATGTGCAACCAATGACACAAAATCACATATTGGATGCACAAGATTGGTTAAAAACCCTAATTGGATTAGAATAAGCCTAGGGAGGACGAAAATGACCTGAATGTTCAACCAATGACACAAAATGACACTAAATCACATATTGGATACACAAGATTGGTTAAAAACCCTAATTGGATTAGAATAAGCCTAGGGAGGACGAAAATGACCTAAATGTGCAACCCATGACACAAAATCACATATTGGATGCACAAGATTGGTTAAAATCCCTAATTGTATTAGAATAAGCCTAGCGAGGACGAAAATGACCTAATTGGATTACCAATGACACAAAATGACACAAAATCACATATTGGATGCATAAGATTGGTTAAAAAACCAAATTGGATGAGGATAAGCCTATCGAGGACGAAAATGACCTAATTGGATTACCAATGACACAAAATCACTTATTATGTGCACAAGATTGGTTAAAAACCCTAATTGGATTAGAATAAGCCTAGGGAGGACGTAAATGACCTAAATGTGCAACCAATGACACAAAATCACATATTGGATGCACAAGATTGGTTAAATACCCTAATTGTATTAGAATAAGCCTAGGGAGGACGAAAATGACCTAATTGGATTACCAATGACACAAAATGACACAAAATCACATATTGGATGCATAAGATTGGTTAAAAAACCTAATTGGATTAGGATAAGCCTATCGAGGACGAAAATGACCTAATTGGATTACCAATGACACAAAATCACTTATTATATGCACAAGATTGGTTAAAAACCCTAATTGGATTAGAATAAGCCTAGGGAGGACGAAAATGACCTAAATGTGCAACCGATGACACAGAATCACATATTGGATGCACAAGATTGGTTAAAAACCCTAATTGGATTAGAATAAGCCTAGGGAGGACGAAAATGACCTAAATGTGCACCCAATGACACAAAATCACATATTGGATGCACAAGATTGGTTAAAAACCCTAATTGGATTACGATAAGCCTAACGAGGACGAAAATGACCTAATTGGATTACCAATGACACAAAATGACACAAAATCATATATTGGATGCATAAGATTGGTTAAAAACCCTAATTGGATTAGAATAAGCCTAGCGAGGACGAAAATGACCTAATTGGATTACCAATGACACAAAATCACTTATTATATGCACAAGATTGGTTAAAAACCCTAATTGGATTAGAATAAGCCTAGGGAGGACGAAAATGACCTAAATGTGCAACCAATGACACAAAATCACATATTGGATGCACAAGATTGGTTAAAAACCCTAATTGGATTACAATAAGCCTAGCGTGGACGAAAATGACCTAATTGGATTACCAATGACACAAAATCACTTATTATATTCGCAAGATTGGTTACAAACCCTAATTGGATTAGAATAAGCCTAGGGAGGACGAAAATGACCTAAATGTTCAACCAATGACACAAAATGACACAAAATCACATATTGGATGCACAAGATTGTTTAAAAACCCTAATTGGATTAGAATAAGCCTAGCGAGGACGAAAATGACCTAATTGGATTACCAATGACACAAAATCACTTATTATATGCACAAGATTGGTTAAAAACCCTAATTGGATTAGAATAAGCCTAGGGAGGACGAAAATGACCTAAATGTGCAACCAATGACACAAAATCACATGTTGGATGCACAAGATTGGTTAAAAACCCTAATTGGATTAGAATAAGCCTAGGGAGGACGAAAATGACCTAAATGTTCAACCAATGACACAAAATCACATATTGGATGCACAAGATTGGTTAAAAACCCTAATTGGATTAGAATAAGCCTAGGGAGGACGAAAATTACCTAAATGTTAAACCAATGACACAAAATGACACAAAATCACATATTGGATGCACAAGATTGGTTAAAAACCCTAATTGGATTAGAATAAGCCTAGGGAGGACGAAGATTACCTAAATATGCAACCAATGACACAAAATCAAATATTCGTTGCACAAGATTGGTTAAAAACCCTAATTGGATTAGAATCAGCCTAGGGAGGACGAAAATGACCTAAATGTTCAACCAATGACACAAAATCACATATTGGATGCACAAGATTGGTTAAAAACCCTAATTGGATTAGAATAAGCCTAGGGAGGACGAAAATGACCTAAATGTGCAACCAATGACACAAAATCACATATTGGATGCACAAGATTGGTTAAAAACCCTAATTGGATTAGAATAAGCCTAGCGAGGACGAAAATGACCTAAATGTTCAATCAATGACAAAAAATCACATATTAGATGCACAAGATTGGTTAAAAACCCTAATTGGATTAGAATAAGCCTAGGGAGGACGAAAATGACCTAAATGTTCAACCAATGACACAAAATCACATATTAGATGCACAAGATTGGTTAAAAACCCTAATTGGATTAGAATAAGCCTAGGGAGGACGAAAATGACCTAAATGTTCAACCAATGACACAAAATCACATATTGGATGCACAAGATTGGTTAAAAACCTTAATTGGATTAGAATAAGGCTAAGGAGGACGAAAATGACCTAAATGTTCAACCAATGACACAAAATGACACGAAATCACATATTGGATGCACAAGATTGGTTAAAAACCCTAATTGGATTAGAATAAGCCTAGGGAGGACGAAAATGACCTAAATGTGCAACCAATGACACAAAATCACATATTGGATGCACAAGATTGGTTAAAAACCCTAATTGGATTAGAAGAAGCCTAGGGACGACGAAAATGACCTAAATGTTCAACCAATGACACAAAATGACAATAAATCTCATATTGGATGCACAAGATTGATTAAAAACCCTAATTGGATTAGAATAAGCCTAGCGAGGACGAAAATGACCTAATTGGATTACCAATGACACAAAATCACTTATTATATGCACAAGATTGGTTAAAAACCCTAATTGGATTAGAATAAGCCTAGGGAGGAAGAAAATGACCTAAATGTGCAACCAATGACACAAAATCACATATTGGATGCACAAGATTGGTTAAAAACCCTAATTGGATTAGAATAAGCCTAGGGAGGACGAAAATGACCTAAATGTGCAACCAATGACACAAAATCACAAAGTGGATGCACAAGATTGGTTAAAAACCCTAATTGGATTAGAATAAGCCTAGATGGACGAAAATGACCTAAATATGCAACCAATGACACTAAATCACATATTCGATGCACAAGATTGGTTAAAAACCCTAATTGGATTAGAATAAGCCTAGGGAGTACGAAAATGACCTAAATGTGCAACCAATGACACAAAATCACATATTGGATGCACAAGATTGGTTAAAAACCCTAATTGGATTAGAATAAGCCTAGGGAGGACAAAAATGACCTAAATGTGCAACCAATGACACAAAATCACATATTGGATGCACAAGATTGGTTAAAAACCCAAATTGGATTAGAATAAGCCTACGGAGGACGAAAATGATCTAAATGTTCAACCAATGACACAAAATTACACAAAATCACATATTGGATGCATAAGATTGGTTAAAAACCCCAATTGGATTAGAATAAGCCTAACGAGGACGAAAATGACATAATTGGATTACCAATGACACAAAATGAGTTATTATATGCACAAAATTGGTTAAAAACCCTAATTGGATTAGAATAAGCCTAGGGAGGACGAAAATGACCTAAATGTGCAACCAATGACACAAAATCACACATTGGATGCACAAGATTGGTTAAAAACCCTAATTGGATTAGAATAAGCCTAGGGAGTACGAAAATGACGTAAATGTTAAACCAATGACACAAATTGACACAAAATCACATATGGGATGCACAAGATTGGATAAAAATCCTAATTGGATTAGAATAAGCCTGGGGAGGACGAAATTTGCCTAAATGTTCAACCAATGACACAAAATCACATATTGGACGCACAAGATTGGTTAAAAACCCTAATTGGATTAGAATAAGCCTAGGGAGGACGAAAATGACCTAAATGTGCAACCAATGACACAAAATCACATATTGGATGCACAAGATTGGTTAAAAACCCTAATTGGATTAGAATAAGCCTAGGGAGGACGAAAATGACCTAAATGTGCAACCAATGACACAAAATCACATATTGGATGCACAAGATTGGTTAAAAACCCTAATTGGATTACAATAAGCCTAGCGAGGACGAAAATGACCTAATTGGATTACCAATGACACAAAATGACACAAAATCACATATTGGATGCATAAGATTGGTGAAAAACCCTAATTGGATAAGAATAAGCCTAGAGAGGACGAAAATGACCTAATTGGATTACCAATGACACCAAATGACTTATTATATGCACAAGATTGATTAAAAACCCTAATTGGATTAGAATAAGCCTAGCGAGGACAAAAATGACCTAATTGGATTACCAATGACAAAAAATCATTTATTATATTCGCAAGATTGGTTAAAAACCCTAATTGGATTAGAATAAGCCTAGGGAGGACAAAAATGATCTAAATGTGCAACCAATGACACAAAATCACATATTGGATGCCCAAGATTGGTTAAAAACCCTAATTGGATTAGAACAAGCCTAGGGAGGACAAAAATGACCTACATATTCAACTAATGACACAAAATGACACAAAATCACTTATTATATGCACTAGATTGGTTAAAAACCCTAATTGGATTAGAATAAGCCTAGGGAGGACGAAAATGACCTAAATGTGCAACCACTGACACAAAATCACATATTGGATGCACAAGATTGGTTAAAAACCCTAATTGGATTAGAATAAGCCTAGCGAGGACGAAAATGACCTAATTGGATTACCAATGACACAAAATTACACAAAATCACATATTGGATGCATAAGATTGGTTAGAAACCCTAGTTGGATTAGAATAAGCCTAGCGAGGACGAAAATGACCTAATTGGATTACCAATGACACAAAATCACTTATTATATGCACAAGATTGGTTAAAAACCCTAATTGGATTAGAATAAAACTAGGGAGGACGAAAATGACCTAAATGTGCAACCAATGACACAATCTCATATTGGATGCCCGAGATTGGTTAAAAACCCTAATTGGATTAGAACAAGCCTAGGGAGGACGAAAATGACTTAAATATTCAACCAATGACACAAAATCACATATTGGATGCACAAGATTGGTTAAAAACCCTAATTGGATTAGAATAAGCCTAGGGAGGACGAAAATGACCTAAATGTGCAACCAATGACACAAAATCACATATTGGATGCACAAGATTGGTTAAAAACCCTAATTGGATTAGAATTAGCCTAGGGAGGACGAAAATGACCTAAATGTGCCACCAATGACACAAAATCTCATATTGGATGCACAAGATTGGTTAAAAACCCTAATTGGATTAGAATAAGCCTAGGGAGGACGAAAATGACCTAAATGTGCAACCAATGACACAAAATCACATATTGGATGCACAAGATTGGTTAAAAACCCTAATTGGATTAGAATAAGCCTGGGGAGGACGAAAATGACCTAAATGTGCAACCAATGACACAAAATCACATATTGGATGCACAAGATTGGTTAAAAACCCTAATTGGATTAGAATAAGCCTAGGGAGGACGAAAATGACCTAAATGTGCAACCAATGACACAAAATCACATATTGGATGCACAAGATTGGTTAAAAACCCTAATTGGATTACAATAAGCCTAGCGAGGACGAAAATGACCTAATTGGATCACCAATGACAGAAAATGACACAAAATCACATATTGGATCCATAAGATTGGTCAAAAACCCTAATTGGATTAGAATAAGCCTAGCGAGGACGAAAATGACCTAATTGGATTACCAATGACACAAAATCACTTATTATATGCACAAGATTGGTTAAAAACCCTAATTGGATTAGAATAAGCCTAGGGAGGACGAAAATAACCTAAATGTGCAACCAATGACACAAAATCACATATTGGATGCACAAGATTGGTTAAAAACCCTAATTGGATTAGAATAAGCCTAGGGAGGACGAAAATGACCTAAATGTGCAACCAATGACACAAAATCACAAATTGGATGCACAAGATTGGTTAAAAACCCTAATTGGATTAGAATAAGCCTAGGGAGGACGAAAATGACCTAAATGTGCAACCAATGACACAAAATCACATATTGGATGCACAAGATTGGTTAAAAACCCTAATTGAATTAGAATAAGCCTAGGGAGGACGAAAATGACCTAAATGTGCAACCAATGACACAAAATCACATATTGGATGCACAAGATTGGTTAAAAACCCTAATTAGATTACAATAAGCCTAGCGAGGACGAAAATGACCTAATTGGATCACCAATGACACAAAATGACACAAAATCACATATTGGATGCATAAGATTGGTCAAAAACCCTAATTGGATTAGAATAAGCCTAGCGAGGACGAAAATGACCTAATTGGATTACCAATGACACAAAATCACTTATTATATGCATAAGATTGGTTAAAAACCCTAATTGGATTAGAATAAGCCTAGGGAGGACGAAAATGACCTAAATGTGCAACCAATGACACAAAATCACATATTGGATGCACAAGATTGGTTAAAAACCCTAATTGGATTAGAATAAGCCTAGGGAGGACGAAAATGACCTAAATGTGCAACCAATGACACAAAATCACATATTGGATGCACAAGATTGGTTAAAAACCCTAATTGGATTAGAATAAGCCTAGCAGGACGAAAATGACCTAAATGTGCAACCAATGACACAAAATCACATATTGGATGCACAAGATTGGTTAAAAACCCTAATTGGATTAGAATAAGCCTAGGGAGGACGAAAATGACCTAAATGTGCAACCAATGACACAAAATCACATATTGGATGCACAAGATTGGTTAAAAACCCTAATTGGATTAGAATAAGCCTAGGGAGGACAAAAATGACCTAAATGTGCAACCAATGACACAAAGTGACATATTGGATGCACAAGATTGGTTAAAAACCCTAATTGGATTAGAATAAGCCTAGGGAGGACGAAAATGACCAAAATGTTCAACCAATGACACAAAATGACACAAAATCACATATTGGATGCACAAGATTGGTTAAAAACCCTAATTGGATTAGAATAAGCCTAGAGAGGACGAAAATGACCTAAATGTGCAACCAATGACACAAAATCACATATTGGATGCACAAGATTGGTTAAAAACCCTAATTGGATTAGAATAAGCCTAGGGAGGACGAAAATGACCTAAATGTGCAACCAATGACACAAAATCACATATTGGATGCACAAGATTGGTTAAAAACCCTAATTGGATTAGAACAAGCCTAGGAAGGAAGAAAATGATCAAAATATTCAACTAATGACACAAAATGACACAAAATAGAATATTGGATGCACTAGATTGGATAAAATCCCTAATTGGATTAGAATAAGCCTAGCGAGGACGAAAATGACCTAATTGGATTACCAATGACACAAAATGACACAAAATCACATATTGGATGCATAAGATTTGTTACAAACCCTAATTGAATTAGAATAAGCCTAGCGAGGACGAAAATGACCTAATTGGATAACCAATGACACAAAATCACTTATTATACGCACAAGATTGGTTAAAAACCCTAATTGGATTAAAATAAAACTTGGGAGGACGAAAATGACCTAATGTGCAACTAATGACACAATCTCATATTGGATGCCCAAGATTGGTTAAAAACCCTAATTGGATTAGAACAAGCCTAGGGAGGACGAAAATGACCTAAATATTCAAGCAATGACACAAAATGACACAAAATCACATATTGGATGCACAAGATTGGTTAAAAACCCTAATTGGATTAGAATAAGCCTAGGGAGGACGAAAATGACCTAAATTTACAACCAATGACACAAAATCACATATTGGATGCACAAGATTGGTAAAAAACCCTAATTGGATTAGCATAAGCCTAGGGAGGACGAAAATGACCTAAATGTTCAACCAATGACACAAAATGACACAAAATCACATATTGGATGCACAAGATTGGTTAAAAACCCTAATTGGATTAGAATAAGCCTAGGGAGGACGAAAATGACCTAAATGTGCAACCAATGACACAAAATCACATATTGGATGCACAAGATTGGTTAAAAACCCTAATTGGATTACAATAAGCCTAGCGAGGACGAAAATGACCTAATTGGATTACCAATGGCACAAAATGACACAAAATCACATATTGGATGCATAAGATTGGTTAAAAACCCTAATTGGATTAGAATAAGCCTAGAGAGGACGAAAATGACCTAATTGGATTACCAATGACACAAAATGACTTATTATATGCACAAGATTGGTTAAAAACCCTAATTGGATTAGAATACGCCTAGGGAGTACGAAAATGACCTAAAGGTGCAACCAATGACAAAAAATCACATATTGGATGCCCAAGATTGGTTAAAAACCCTAATTGGATTAGAACAAGCCTAGGGAGGACGAAAATGACCTAAATGTGCAACCAATGACACAAAATCACATATTGGATGCACAAGATTGGTTAAAAACCCTAATTGGATTACAATAAGCCTAGCGAGGACGAAAATGACCTAATTGGATTACCAATGACACAAAATGACACAAAATCACATATTGGATGCATAAGATTGGTTACAAACCCTAATTGGATTAGAATAAGCCTAGCGAGGACGAAAATGACCTAATTGGATTACCAATGACACAAAATCACTTATTATATTCGCAAGATTGGTTAAAAACCCTAATTGGATTAGAATAAGCCTAGGGAGGACAAAAATGATCTAAATGTGCAACCAATGACACAAAATCACATATTGGATGCACATGATTGGTTAAAAACCCTAATTGGATTAGAATAAGCCTAGGTAGGACGAAATTGACCTAAATGTGCAACCAATGACACAAAATCACTTATTATATGCACAAGATTTGTTAAAAACCCTAATTGGATTAGAATAAGCCTAGCAAGGACGAAAATGACCTAATTGGAATACCAATGACACAAAATCACTTATTATATGCACAAGATTGGTTAAGAACCCTAATTGGATTAGAATAAGCCTAGGGAGAAAAAAAATCACCTAAGTGTGCAACCAATGACACAAAATGACACAAAATCACATATTGGATGCACAAGATTGGTTAAAAACCCTAATTGGATTAGAATAAGCCTAGGGAGGACAAAAATGACCTAAATGTTCAACCAGTGACCCAAAATGACACAAAATCACATATTGGATGCACAAGAATGGTTAAAAACCCTAATTGGATTACAATAAGCCTAGCGAGGACGAAAATGATCTAATTGGATTACCAATGACACAAAATCACTTATTATATGCACAAGTTTGGTTAAAAACCCTAATTGGATTAGAATAAGCCTAGGGAGGACGAAAATGACCTAAATGTGCAACCAATGACACAAAATCACGTATTGGATGCACAAGATTGGTTAAAAACCCTAAATTGATTAGAATAAGCCTAGGGAGGACGAAAATGACCTAAATGTTCAACCAATGACACAAAATCACATATTGGATGCACAAGATTGGTTAAAAACCCTAATTGGATTAGAATAAGCCTAGGGAGGACGAAAATGACCTAAATGTTCCACAAATGACACAAAATGACACAAAATCACATATTGGATGCACAAGATTGGTTAAAAACCCTAATTGGATTAGAATAAGCCTAGGGAGGACGAAAATGACCTAAATGTTCAACCAATGACACAAAATCACATTTTGGATGCACAAGATTGATTAAAAACCCTAATTGGATTAGAATAAGCCTAGCGAGGACGAAAATGACCTAATTGGATTACCAATGACACAAAATCACTTGTTATATGCACAAGATTGGTTAAAAACCCTAATTGGATTAGAATAAGCCTAGGGAGGACGAAAATGACCTAAATGTGCAACCAATGACACAAAATCACATATTGGATGCACAAGATTGGTTAAAAACCCTAATTGGATTAGCATAAGCCTAGGGAGGATGAAAATGACCAAAATGTTCAACCAATGACACAAAATGATACAAAATCACATATTGGATGCACAAGATTGGTTAAAAACCCTAATTGGATTAGAATAAGCCTAGGGAGGACGAAAATGACCTAAATGTGCAACCACTGACACAAAATCACATATTGGATGCACAAGATTGGTTAAAAACCCTAATTGGATTAGAATAAGCCTAGCGAGGACGAAAATGACCTAATTGGATTACCAATGACACAAAATGACACAAAATCACATATTGGATGCATATGATTGGTTACAAACCCTAATTGGATTAGAATAAGCCTAGCGAGGACGAAAATGACCTAATTGGATTACCAATGACACAAAATCACTTATTATATGCACAAGATTGGTTAAAAACCCTAATTGGATTAGAATAAAACTAGGGAGGACGAAAATGACCTAAATGTGCAACCAATGACACAATCTCATATTGGATGCCCAAGATTGGTTAAAAACCCTAATTGGATTAAAACAAGCCTAGGGAGGACGAAAATGACCTAAATATTCAACCAATGACACAAAATCACATATTGGACGCACAAGATTGGTTAAAAACCCTAATTGGATTAGAATAAGCCTAGGGAGGACGAAAATGACCTAAATGTGCAACCAATGACACAAAATCACATATTGGATGCACAAGATTGGTTAAAAACCCTAATTGGATTAGAATAAGCCTAGCGAGGACGAAAATGACCTAATTGGATTACCAATGACACAAAATCACTTATTATATGCACAAGATTGGTTAAAAACCCCAATTGGATTAGAATAAGGCTAGGGAGAAAAAAAAATTACCTAAGTGTGCAACCAATGACACAAAATCTCATATTGGATGCACAAGATTGGTTAAAAACCCTAATTGGATTAGCATAAGCCTAGGGAGGACGAAAATGACCTAAATGTTCAACCAATGACACAAAATGACACAAAATCACATATTGGATGCACAAGATTGGTTAAAAACCCTAATTGGATTAGAATAAGCCTAGGGAGGACGAAATTGACCTAAATGTGCAACCACTGACACAAAATCACATATTGGATGCACAAGATTGGTTAAAAACCCTAATTGGATTAGAATAAGCCTAGCGAGGACGAAAATGACCTAATTGGATTACCAATGACACAAAATGACACAAAATCACATATTGGATGCATAAGATTGGTTACAAACCGTAATTGGATTAGAATAAGCCTAGCGAGGACGAAAATGACCTAATTGGATTACCAATGACACAAAATGACTTATTATATGTACAAGATTGGTTAAAAACCCTAATTGGATTAGAATAAAACTAGGGAGGACGAAAATGACCTAAATGTGCTACCAATGACACAATCTCATATTGGATGCCCAAGATTGGTTAAAAACCCTAATTGGATTAGAACAAGCCTAGGGAGGACGAAAATGACCTAAATATTCAACCAATGACACAAAATGACACAAAGTCACATATTGGATGCACAAGATTGGTTAAAAATCCTAATTGGATTAGAATAATCCTAGGGAGGACGAAAATGACCTAAATGTGCAACCAATGACACAAAATAACTTATTATATGCACAACATTGGTTAAAAACCCTAATTGGATTAGAATAAGCCTAGGGAGGATGAAAATGACCTAAATGTGCAACCAACGACACAAAATCACATATTGGATGCACAAGATTGGTTAAAAACCCTAATTGGATTAGAATAAGCCTAGGGAGGACGAAAATGACCTAAATGTTCAACCAATGACACAAAATCACATATTGGATGCACAAGATTTGTTAAAAACCCTAATTGGATTAGAATATGCCTAGGGAGGACGAAAATGACTTAAATGTGCAACCAATGACACAAAATCACATATTGGATGCACAAGATTGGTTAAAAACCCTAATTGGATTACAATAAGCCTAGCGAGGACGAAAATAACCTAATTGGATCACCAATGACACAAAATGACACAAAATCACATATTGGATGCATAAGATTGGTCAAAAACCCTAATTGGATTAGAATAAGCCTAGCAAAGACGAAAATGACCTAATTGGATTACCAATGACACAAAATCACTTATTATATGCATAAATTTGGTTAAAAACCCTAATTGGATTAGAATAAGCCCAAGGAGGATAAAAATGACCTAAATTTGCAACCAATGACACAAAATCACATATTGGATGCACAAGATTGGTTAAAAACCCTAATTGGATTAGAATAAGCCTAGGGAGGACGAAAATGACCTAAATGTGCAACCAATGACACAAAATCACATATTGGATGCACAAGATTGGTTAAAAACCCTAATTGGATTACAATAAGCCTAGCGAGGACGAAAATAACCTAATTGGATCACCAATGACACAAAATGACACAAAATCACATATTGGATGCATAAGATTGGTCAAAAACCCTAATTGGATTAGAATAAGCCTAGCGAGGACGAAAATGACCTAATTGGATTACCAATGACACAAAATCACTTATTATATGCACAAGATTGATTAAAAACCCGAATTGGATTAGAATACGCCTAGGGAGTACGAAAATGACCTAAAGGTGCAACCAATGACAAAAAATCACATATTGGATGCCCAAGATTGGTTAAAAACCCAAATTGGATTAGAATAAGCCTAGGGAGGACGAAAATGACCTAAAGGTGCAACCAATGACACAAAATCACATATTGGATGCACAAGATTGGTTAAAAACCCTAATTGGATTAGAATAAGCCTAGGGAGGACGAAAATGACCTAAATGTGCAACCAATGACACAAAATCACATATTGGATGCACAAGATTGGTTAAAAACCCTAATCGGATTAGAATAAGCCTAGGGAGGACGAAAATGACCTAAATGTGCAACCAATGACACAAAATCACATATTGGATGCACAAGATTGGTTAAAAACCCTAATTGGATTACAATAAGCCTAGCGAGGACGAAAATGACCTAATTGGATCACCAATGACACAAAATGACACAAAATCACATATTGGATGCATAAGATTGGTCAAAAACCCTAATTGGATTAGAATAAGCCTAGCGAGGACGAAAATGACCTAATTGGATTACCAATGACACAAAATCACTTATTATATACACAAGATTGGTTAAAAACCCTAATTGGATTAGAATAAGCCTAGGGAGGACGAAAATGACCTAAATGTGCAACCAATGACACAAAATCACATATTGGATGCACAAGATTGGTTAAAAACCCTAATTGGATTAGAATAAGCCTAGGGAGGACGAAAATGACCTAAATGTGCAACCAATGACACAAAATCACATATTGGATGCACAAGATTGGTTAAAAACCCTAATTGGATTACAATAAGCCTAGCGAGGACGAAAATGACCTAATTGGATTACCAATGACACAAAATGACACAAAATCACATATTGGATGCATAAGATTGGTGAAAAACCCTAATTGGATAAGAATAAGCCTAGAGAGGACGAAAATGACCTAATTGGATTACCAATGACACCAAATGACTTATTATATGCACAAGATTGATTAAAAACCCTAATTGGATTAGAATAAGCCTAGCGAGGACAAAAATGACCTAATTGGATTACCAATGACAAAAAATCATTTATTATATTCGCAAGATTGGTTAAAAACCCTAATTGGATTAGAATAAGCCTAGGGAGGACAAAAATGATCTAAATGTGCAACCAATGACACAAAATCACATATTGGATGCCCAAGATTGGTTAAAAACCCTAATTGGATTAGAACAAGCCTAGGGAGGACAAAAATGACCTACATATTCAACTAATGACACAAAATGACACAAAATCACTTATTATATGCACTAGATTGGTTAAAAACCCTAATTGGATTAGAATAAGCCTAGGGAGGACGAAAATGACCTAAATGTGCAACCACTGACACAAAATCACATATTGGATGCACAAGATTGGTTAAAAACCCTAATTGGATTAGAATAAGCCTAGCGAGGACGAAAATGACCTAATTGGATTACCAATGACACAAAATTACACAAAATCACATATTGGATGCATAAGATTGGTTAGAAACCCTAGTTGGATTAGAATAAGCCTAGCGAGGACGAAAATGACCTAATTGGATTACCAATGACACAAAATCACTTATTATATGCACAAGATTGGTTAAAAACCCTAATTGGATTAGAATAAAACTAGGGAGGACGAAAATGACCTAAATGTGCAACCAATGACACAATCTCATATTGGATGCCCATGATTGGTTAAAAACCCTAATTGGATTAGAACAAGCCTAGGGAGGACGAAAATGACCTAAATATTCAACCAATGACACAAAATGACACAAAGTCACATATTGGATGCACAAGATTGGTTAAAAACCCTAATTGGATTAGAATAAGCCTAGGGAGGACGAAAATGACCTAAATGTGCAACCACTGACACAAAATCACATATTGGATGCACAAGATTGGTTAAAAACCCTAATTGGATTAGAATAAGCCTAGCGAGGACGAAAATGACCTAATTGGATTACCAATGACACAAAATCACTTGTTATATGCACAAGATTGGTTAAAAACCCTAATTGGATTAGAATAAGCCTAGGGAGGACGAAAATGACCTAAATGTGCAACCAATGACACAAAATCACATATTGGATGCACAAGATTGGTTAAAAACCCTAATTGGATTAGCATAAGCCTAGGGAGGATGAAAATGACCAAAATGTTCAACCAATGACACAAAATGATACAAAATCACATATTGGATGCACAAGATTGGTTAAAAACCCTAATTGGATTAGAATAAGCCTAGGGAGGACGAAAATGACCTAAATGTGCAACCACTGACACAAAATCACATATTGGATGCACAAGATTGGTTAAAAACCCTAATTGGATTAGAATAAGCCTAGCGAGGACAAAAATGACCTAATTGGATTACCAATGGAACAAAATGACACAAAATCACATATTGGATGCATAAGATTGGTTACAAACCCTAATTAGATTAGAATAAGCCTAGCGAGGACGAAAATGACCTAATTGGATTACCAATGACACAAAATCACTCATTATATGCACAAGATTGGTTAAAAACCCTAATTGGATTAGAATAAGCCTAGGGAGGACGAAAATGACCTAAATGTGCAACCAATGACACAAAATCACATATTGGATGCACAAGATTGGTTAAAAACCCTAATTGGATTAGAATAAGCCTAGGGAGGACGACAATGACCTAAATGTTCAACCAATGACAAAAAATGACACAAAATCACATATTGGATGCACAAGATTGGTTAAAAACCCTAATTGGATTAGAATAAGCCTAGGGAGGACGAAAATGACCTAAATGTTCAACCAATGACACAAAATGACACAAAATCACATATTGGATGCAGAAGATTGGTTAAAAACCCTAATTGGATTGGAGTAAGCCTAGGGAGGACGAAAATGACCTAAATGTTTACCAATGACACAAAATGACACAAAATCACATATTGGATGCACAAGATTGGTTAAAAACCCTAATTGGATAAGAATAAGCCTAGGGAAGACGAAAATGACCTAAATGTTCAACCAATGACACAAAATCACATATTGGATGCACAAGATTGGTTAAAAACCCTAATTGGATTAGAATAAGCCTAGGTAGGACGAAAATGACCTAAATGTTCAACCAATGACACAAAATGACACGAAATCACATATTGGATGCACAAGATTGGTTAAGAACCCTAATTGGATTAGAATAAGCCTAGGGAGGACGAAAATGACCTAAATGTTCAACCAATGACACAAAATCACATATTGGATGCACAAGATTGGTTAAAAACCCAAATTGGATTAGAATAAGCCTAGGGAGGATGAAAATGACCTAAATGTTCAACCAATGACACAAAATGACACAAAATCACATATTGGATGCATAAGATTGGTTAAAAACGCTAATTGGATTAGAATAAGCCTAACGAGGACGAAAATGACATAATTGGATTACCAATGACACAAAATCAGTTATTATATGCACAAGATTGGTTAAAAACCCTAATTGGATTAGAATAAGCCTAGGGAGGACGAAAATGACCTAAATGTGCAACCAATGACACAAAATCACATATTAGATGCACAAGATTGGTTAAAAACCCTAATTGGATTAGAATAAGCCTAGGGAGGACGAAAATGACCTAAATGTTCAACCAATGACACAAATTGACACAAAATCGCATATGGGATGCACAACATTGGATTAAAATCCTAATTGGATTAGAATAAACCTGGGGAGGACGCAAATGACCTAAATGTTCAACCAATGACACAAAATCACATATTGGATGCACAAGATTGGTTAAAAACCCTAATTGGATTAGAATAAGCCTAGGGAGGACAAAAATGACCTAAATGTGCAACCAATGACACAAAATCACATATTGGATGCACAAGATTGGTTAAAAACCCTAATTAGATTAGAATAAGCCTAGGGAGGACAAAAATGACCTAAATGTGACAACCAATGACACAAAATCACATATTGGATGCACAAGATTGGTTAAAAACCCTAATTGGATTAGAATAAGCCTAGGGAGGACGAAAATGACCTAAATGTGCAACCAATGACACAAAATCACATATTGGATGCACAAGATTGGTTAAAAACCCTAATTAGATTACAATAAGCCTAGCGAGGACGAAAATGACCTAATTGGATCACCAATGACACAAAATGACAAAAAATCACATATTGGATGCATAAGATTGGTCAAAAACCCTAATTGGATTAGAATAAGCCTAGCGAGGACGAAAATGACCTAATTGGATTACCAATGACACAAAATCACTTATTATATGCACAAGATTGGTTAAAAACCCTAATTGGATTAGAATAAGCCTAGGGAGGACGAAAATGACCTAAATGTGCAACCAATGACACAAAATCACTTATTATATGCACAAGATTGGTTAAAAACCCTAATTGGATTAGAATAAGCCTAGGGAGGACAAAAATGACCTAAATGTGCAACCAATGACACAAAATCACATATTGGATGCACAAGATTGGTTAAAAACCCTAATTGGATTAGAATAAGCATAGGGACGACCAAAATGACCTAAATGTTCAACCAATGA
This sequence comes from Cicer yamashitae, assembly GCA_037974755.1. Taxonomy (NCBI): domain Eukaryota; kingdom Viridiplantae; phylum Streptophyta; class Magnoliopsida; order Fabales; family Fabaceae; genus Cicer; species Cicer yamashitae. The sequence continues at coordinate 10,420,696 of JBBPBQ010020321.1, read as the reverse complement.
CACAAAATCACATATTGGATGCACACGATTGGTTAAAAACCCTAATTGGATTAGAATAAGTTTAGCGAGGACGAAAATGACCTAATTGGATTACAAATGACACAAAATCACATATTGGATGCACAAGATTGGTTAAAAACCCTAATTGGATTAGAATAAGCCTAGGGAGGACGAAAATGACCTAAATGTGCAACCAATGACACAAAATCACATATTGGATGCACAAGATTGGTTAAAAACCCTAATGGGATTACAATAAGCCTAGCGAGGACGAAAATGACCTAATTGGATCACCAATGACACAAAATGACACAAAATCACATATTGGATGCATAAGATTGGTCAAAAACCCTAATTGGATTAGAATAAGCCTAGCGAGGACGAAAATGACCTAATTGGATTACCAATGACACAAAATCACTTATTATATGCACAAGATTGGTTAAAAACCCTAATTGGATTAGAATAAGCCTAGCGAGGACGAAAATGACCTAATTGGATTACCAATGACACAAAATCACTTATTATATGCACAAGATTGGTTAAAAACCCTAATTGGATTAGAATAAAACTAGGGAGGACGAAAATGACCTAAATGTGCAACCAATGAAACAAAATCACATATTGGATGCACAAGATTGGTTAAAAACCCTTAATTGGATTAGAATAAGCCTAGGGAGGACGAAAATGACCTAAATGTGCAACCACTGACACAAAATCACATATTGGATGCACAAGATTGGTTAAAAACCCTAATTGGATTAGAATAAGCCTAGCGAGGACGAAAATGACCTAATTGGATTACCAATGACACAAAATGACACAAAATCACATATTGGATGCATAAGATTGGTTAAAAACCCTAATTGGATTAGAATAAGCCTAGAGAGGACGAAAATGACCTAATTGGATTACCAACGACACCAAATGACTTATTATATGCACAAGATTGATTAAAAACCCTAATTGGATTAGAATAAGCCTAGCGAGGACAAAAATGACCTAATTGGATTACCAATGACACAAAATCACTTATCATATTCGCAAGATTGGTTAAAAACCCTAATTGGATTAGAATAAGCCTAGGGAGGACAAAAATGATCTAAATGTGCAACCAATGACACAAAATCACATATTGGATGCCCAAGATTGGTTAAAAACCCTAATTGGATTAAAACAAGCCTAGGGAGGATGAAAATGACCTAAATATTCAACTAATGACACAAAATGACACAAAATCACTTATTATATGCACAAGATTGATTAAAAACCCTAATTGGATTAGAATAAGCCTAGGGAGGACGAAAATGACCTAAATGTTCAACCAATGACACAAAATGACACAAAATCACATATTGGATGCACAAGATTGTTTAAAAACCCTAATTGGATTAGAATAAGCCTAGGGAGGACGAAAATGAGCTAAATGTTCAACCAGTGACACAAAATCACATATTTGATGCACAAGATTGGTTAAAAACCCTAATTCGATTAGAATAAGCCTAGCGAGGACGAAAATGACCTAATTGGATTACCAATGACACAAAATCACTTATTATATGCACAAGATTGGTTAAAAACCCTAATTGGATTAGAATAAGCCTAGGGAGGACGAAAATGACCTAAATGTGCAACCAATGACACAAAATCACATATTGGATGCACAAGATTGTTTAAAAACCCTAATTGGATTACAATAAGCCTAGCGAGGACGAAAATGACCTAATTGGATTACCAATGACACAAAATGACACAAAATCACATATTGGATGCCTAAGATTGGTTAAAAACCCTAATAGGATTAGAATAAGCCTAACGAGGACGAAAATGACCTAATTGGATTACCAATGACACAAAATCACTTATTATATGCACAAGATTGGTTAAAAACCCTAATTGGATTAGAATAAGCCTAGGGAGGACGAAAATGACCTAAATGTGCAACCAATGACACAAAATCACATATTGGATGCACAAGATTGGTTAAAAACCCTAATTGAATTAGAATAAGCCTAGGGAGGACGAAAATGACCTAAATGTGCAACCAATGACACAAAATCACATATTGGATGCACAAGATTGGTTAAAAACCCTAATTGGATTACAATAAGCCTAGCGAGGACGAAAATGACCTAATTGGATTACCAATGGCACAAAATGACACAAAATCACATATTGGATGCATAAGATTGGTTAAAAACCCTAATTGGATTAGAATAAGCCTAGAGAGGACGAAAATGACCTAATTGGATTACCAATGACACAAAATGACTTATTATATGCACAAGATTGGTTAAAAACCCTAATTGGATTAGAATAAAACTAGGGAGGACGAAAATGACCTAAATGTGCAACCAATGACACAATCTCATATTGGATACCCAAGATTGGTTAAAAACCCTAATTGGATTAGAACAAGCCTAGGGAGGACGAAAATGACCTAAATATTCAACTAATAACACAAAATGACACAAAATGACTTATTATATGCACAAGATTGGTTAAAAACCCTAATTGGATTAGAATAAAACTAGGGAGGACGAAAATGACCTAAATGTGCAACCAATGACACAATCTCATATTGGATACCCAAGATTGGTTAAAAACCCTAATTGGATTAGAACAAGCCTAGGGAAGACGAAAATGACCTAAATATTCAACTAATAACACAAATAACACAAAATGACTTATTATATGCACAAGATTGGTTAAAAACCCTAATTGGATTAGAATAAGCCTAGGGAGGACGAAAATGACCTAAATGTGCAACCACTGACACAAAATCACATATTGGATGCACAAGATTGGTTAAAAACCCTAATTGGATTAGAATAAGCCTAGCGAGGACGAAAATGACCTAATTGGATTACCAATGACACAAAATCACTTATTATATTCGCAAGATTGGTTAAAAACCCTAATTGGATCAGAATAAGCCTAGGGAGGACAAAAATGATCTAAATGTGCAACCAATGACACAAAATCACATATTGGACGCACAAGATTGGTTAAAAACCCTATTTGGATTAGAATAAGCCTAGGGAGGACGAAAATGACCTAAATGTTCAACCAATCACACAAAATGACAAAAAATCACATATTGGATGCACCAGATTGGTTAAAAACCCTAATTGGATTAGAATAAGCCTAGCGAGTACGAAAATGACCTAATTGGATTACCAATGACACAAAATTACACAAAATCACATATTGGATGCATAAGATTGGTTACAAACCCTAATTGGATTAGAATAAGCCTAGCGAGGACGAAAATGACCTAATTGGATTACCAATGACACAAAATCACTTATTATATTCGCAAGATTGGTTAAAAACCCTAATTGGATCAGAATAAGCATAGGGAGGACAAAAATGATCTAAATGTGCAACCAATGACACAAAATCACATATTGGACGCACAAGATTGGTTAAAAACCCTATTTGGATTAGAATAAGCCTAGGGAGGACGAAAATGACCTAAATGTTCAACCAATCACACAAAATGACAAAAAATCACATATTGGATGCACCAGATTGGTTAAAAACCCTAATTGGATTAGAATAAGCCTAGGGAGGACGAAATTGACCTAAATGTGCAACCAATGACAAAAAATCACTTATTATATGCACAAGATTGGTTAAAAACCCTAATTGGATTAGAATAAGCCTAGCAAGGGCGAAAATGACCTAATTGGAATACCAATGACACAAAATGACACAAAATCACATATTGGATGCATAAGATGCGTTAATAACCCTAATTGGATTAGAATAAGCCTAGCGAGGACGAAAATGACCTAATTGGATTACCAATGACACAAAATCACTTATTATATGCATAAGATTGGTTAAGAACCCTAATTGGATTAGAATAAGCCTAGGGAGAAAAAAAATTACCTAAGTGTGCAACCAATGACCCAAAATGACACAAAATCACATATTGGATGCACAAGATTGGTTAAAAACCCTAATTGGATTAGAATAAGCCTAGGGAGGACGAAAATGACCTAAATGTTCAACCAGTGACCCAAAATGACACAAAATCACATATTGGATGCACAAGATGCGTTAACAACCCTAATTGGATTAGAATAAGCCTAGGGAGGACGAAATTGACCTAAATGTGCAACCAATGACACAAAATCACTTATTATATGCACAAGATTGGTTAAAAACCCTAATTGGATTAGAATAAGCCTAGCAAGGACGAAAATGACCTAATTGGAATACCAATGACACAAAATGACACAAAATCACATATTGGATGCATAAGATGCGTTAACAACCCTAATTGGATTAGAATAAGCCTAGCGAGGACGAAAATGACCTAATTGGATTACCAATGACACAAAATCACTTATTATATGCACAAGATTGGTTAAAAACCCTAATTGGATTAGAATAAGCCTAGGGAGGACGAAAATGACCTAAATTTGCAACCAACGACACAAAATCACATATTGGATGCACAATATTGGTTAAAAACCCTAATTGGAGTAGAATAAGCCTAGGGAGGACGAAAATGACCTAAATGTTCAACCAATGACACAAAATCACATATTGGATGCACAAGATTGGTTAAAAACCCTAATTGGATTAGAATATGCCTAGCGAGGACGAAAATGACCTAATTGGATTACCATTGACACAAAATGACACAAAATCACATATTGGATGCATAAGATTGGTTAAAAACCCTAATTGGATTAGAATAAGCCTAGAGAGGACGAAAATGTCCAAATTGGATTACCAATGACACAAAATGACTTATTATATGCACAAGATTGGTTAAAAACCCTAATTGGATTAGAATAAAACTAGGGAGGACGAAAATGACCTAAATTTGCAACCAATGACACAATCTCATATTGGATGCCCAAGATTTGTTAAAAACCCTAATTGGATTAGAACAAGCCTAGGGAGGACGAAAATGACCTAAATATTCAACTAATGACACAAAATGACACAAAATGACTTATTATATGCACAAGATTGGTTAAAAACCCTAATTGGATTAGAATAAGCCTAGGGAGGACGAAAATGACCTAAATGTGCAACCACTGACACAAAATCACATATTGGATGCACAAGATTGGTTAAAAACCCTAATTGGATTAGAATAAGCCTAGCGAGTACGAAAATGACCTAATTGGATTACCAATGACACAAAATTACACAAAATCACATATTGGATGCATAAGATTGGTTACAAACCCTAATTGGATTAGAATAAGCCTAGCGAGGACGAAAATGACCTAATTGGATTACCAATGACACAAAATCACTTATTATATTCGCAAGATTGGTTAAAAACCCTAATTGGATCAGAATAAGCCTAGGGAGGACAAAAATGATCTAAATGTGCAACCAATGACACAAAATCACATATTGGACGCACAAGATTGGTTAAAAACCCTATTTGGATTAGAATAAGCCTAGGGAGGACGAAAATGACCTAAATGTTCAACCAATCACACAAAATGACAAAAAATCACATATGGGATGCACCAGATTGGTTAAAAACCCTAATTGGATTAGAATAAGCCTAGGGAGGACGAAATTGACCTAAACATGCAACCAATGACACAAAATCACTTATTATATGCACAAGATTGGTTAAAAACCCTAATTGGATTAGAATAAGCCTAGCAAGGACGAAAATGACCTAATTGGAATACCAATGACACAAAATGACACAAATTCACATATTGGATGCATAAGATGCGTTAATAACCCTAATTGGATTAGAATAAGCCTAGCGAGGACGAAAATGACCTAATTGGATTACCAATGACACAAAATCACTTATTATATGCATAAGATTGGTTAAGAACCCTAATTGGATTAGAATAAGCCTAGGGAGAAAAAAAATTACCTAAGTGTGCAACCAATGACCCAAAATGACACAAAATCACATATTGGATGCACAAGATTGGTTAAAAACCCTAATTGGATTAGAATAAGCCTAGGGAGGACGAAAATGACCTAAATGTTCAACCAGTGACCCAAAATGACACAAAATCACATATTGGATGCACAAGATGCGTTAACAACCCTAATTGGATTAGAATAAGCCTAGGGAGGACGAAATTGACCTAAATGTGCAACCAATGACACAAAATCAATTATTATATGCAGAAGATTGGTTAAAAACCCTAATTGGATTAGAATAAGCCTAGCAAGGACGAAAATGACCTAATTGGAATACCAATGACACAAAATGACACAAAATCACATATTGGATGCATAAGATGCGTTAACAACCCTAATTGGATTAGAATAAGCCTAGCGAGGACGAAAATGACCTAATTGGATTACCAATGACACAAAATCACTTATTATATGCACAAGATTGGTTAAAAACCCTAATTGGATTAGAATAAGCCTAGGGAGGACGAAAATGACCTCAATTTGCAACCAACGACACAAAATCACATATTGGATGCACAATATTGGTTAAAAACCCTAATTGGAGTAGAATAAGCCTAGGGAGGACGAAAATGACCTAAATGTTCAACCAATGACACAAAATCACATATTGGATGCACAAGATTGGTTAAAAACCCTAATTGGATTAGAATATGCCTAGCGAGGACGAAAATGACCTAATTGGATTACCATTGACACAAAATGACACAAAATCACATATTGGATGCATAAGATTGGTTAAAAACCCTAATTGGATTAGAATAAGCCTAGAGAGGACGAAAATGACCAAATTGGATTACCAATGACACAAAATGACTTATTATATGCACAAGATTAATTAAAAACCCTAATTGGATTAGAATAAAACTAGGGAGGACGAAAATGACCTAAATGTGCAACCAATGACACAATCTCATATTGGATGCCCAAGATTTGTTAAAAACCCTAATTGGATTAGAACAAGCCTAGGGAGGACGAAAATGACCTAAATATTCAACTAATGACACAAAATGACACAAAATGACTTATTATATGCACAAGATTGGTTAAAAACCCTAATTGGATTAGAATAAGCCTAGGGAGGACGAAAATGACCTAAATGTGCAACCACTGACACAAAATCACATATTGGATGCACAAGATTGGTTTAAAACCCTAATTGGATTAGAATATGCCTAGCGAGGACGAAAATGACCTAATTGGATTACCAATGACACAAAATTACACAAAATCACATATTGGATGCATAAGATTGGTTACAAACCCTAATTGGATTAGAATAAGCCTAGCGAGGACGAAAATGACCTAATTGGATTACCAATGACACAAAATCACTTATTATATTCGCAAGATTGGTTAAAAACCCTAATTGGATCAGAATAAGCCTAGGGAGGACAAAAATGATCTAAATGTGCAACCAATGACACAAAATCACATATTGGACGCACAAGATTGGTTAAAAACCCTATTTGGATTAGAATAAGCCTAGGGAGGACGAAAATGACCTAAATGTTCAACCAATCACACAAAATGACAAAAAATCACATATTGGATGCACCAGATTGGTTAAAAACCCTAATTGGATTAGAATAAGCCTAGCGAGTACGAAAATGACCTAATTGGATTACCAATGACACAAAATTACACAAAATCACATATTGGATGCATAAGATTGGTTACAAACCCTAATTGGATTAGAATAAGCCTAGCGAGGACGAAAATGACCTAATTGGATTACCAATGACACAAAATCACTTATTATATTCGCAAGATTGGTTAAAAACCCTAATTGGATCAGAATAAGCATAGGGAGGACAAAAATGATCTAAATGTGCAACCAATGACACAAAATCACATATTGGACGCACAAGATTGGTTAAAAACCCTATTTGGATTAGAATAAGCCTAGGGAGGACGAAAATGACCTAAATGTTCAACCAATCACACAAAATGACAAAAAATCACATATTGGATGCACCAGATTGGTTAAAAACCCTAATTGGATTAGAATAAGCCTAGGGAGGACGAAATTGACCTAAATGTGCAACCAATGACAAAAAATCACTTATTATATGCACAAGATTGGTTAAAAACCCTAATTGGATTAGAATAAGCCTAGCAAGGGCGAAAATGACCTAATTGGAATACCAATGACACAAAATGACACAAAATCACATATTGGATGCATAAGATGCGTTAATAACCCTAATTGGATTAGAATAAGCCTAGCGAGGACGAAAATGACCTAATTGGATTACCAATGACACAAAATCACTTATTATATGCATAAGATTGGTTAAGAACCCTAATTGGATTAGAATAAGCCTAGGGAGAAAAAAAATTACCTAAGTGTGCAACCAATGACCCAAAATGACACAAAATCACATATTGGATGCACAAGATTGGTTAAAAACCCTAATTGGATTAGAATAAGCCTAGGGAGGACGAAAATGACCTAAATGTTCAACCAGTGACCCAAAATGACACAAAATCACATATTGGATGCACAAGATGCGTTAACAACCCTAATTGGATTAGAATAAGCCTAGGGAGGACGAAATTGACCTAAATGTGCAACCAATGACACAAAATCACTTATTATATGCACAAGATTGGTTAAAAACCCTAATTGGATTAGAATAAGCCTAGCAAGGACGAAAATGACCTAATTGGAATACCAATGACACAAAATGACACAAAATCACATATTGGATGCATAAGATGCGTTAACAACCCTAATTGGATTAAAATAAGCCTAGCGAGGACGAAAATGACCTAATTGGATTACCAATGACACAAAATCACTTATTATATGCACAAGATTGGTTAAGAACCCTAATTGGATTAGAATAAGCCTAGGGAGAAAAAAAATTACCTAAGTGTGCAACCAATGATACCAAATGACACAAAATCACATATTGGATGCACAAGATTGGTTAAAAACCCTAATTGGATTAGAATAAGCCTAGGGGGGACGAAAATGACCTAAATGTGCAACCAATGACACAAAATCACATATTGGAGGCACAAGATTGGTTAAAAACCCTAATTGGATTAGAATAAGCCTAGGGAGGACGAAAATGACCTAAATGTTCAACCAATGACAAAAAATGACACAAAATCACATATTGGATGCACAAGATTGGTTAAAAACCCTAATTGGATTAGAATAAGCCTAGCGAGGACGAAAATGACCTAATTGGATTACCAATGACACAAAATCACTTATTATATTCGCAAGATTGGTTAAAAACCCTAATTGGATTAGAATAAGCCTAGGGAGGACAAAAATGATCTAAATGTGCAACCAATGACACAAAATCACATATTGGATGCACAAGATTGGTTAAAAACCCTAATTGGATTAGAATAAGCCTAGGGAGGACGAAAATGACCTAAATGTGCAACCAATGACACAAAATCACATATGGGATGCACAAGATTGGTTAAAAACCCTAATTGGATTAGAATAAGCCTAGGGAGGACGAAAATGACCTAAATGTTCAACCAATGACACAAATTGACACAAAATCACATATTGGATGCACAAGATTGGATAAAAATCCTAATTGGATTAGAATAAGCCTGGGGAGGACGAAAATGACCTAAATATCCAACCAATGACACAAAATCACATATTGGATGCACAAGATTGGTTAAAAACCCTAATTGGATTAGAATAAGCCTAGGGAGGACGAAAATGACCTAAATGTGCAACCAATGACACAAAATCACATATTGGATGCACAAGATTGGTTAAAAACCCTTATTGGATTAGAATAAGCCTAGGGAGGACGAAAATGACCTAAATGTGCAACCAATGACACAAAATCACATATTGGATGCACAAGATTGGTTAAAAACCCTAACTGGATTACAATAAGCCTAGCGAGGACGAAAATGACCTAATTGGATCACCAATGACACAAAATGTCACAAAATCACATATTGGATGCATAAGATAGGTCAAAAACCCTAGTTGGATTAGAATAAGCCTAGCGACGACGAAAATGACCTAATTGGATTACCAATGACACAAAATCACTTATTATATGCACAAGATTGGTTAAAAACCCTAATTGGATTAGAATAAGCCTAGGGAGGACGAAAATGACCTAAATGTGCAACCAATGACACAAAATCACATATTGGATGCACAAGATTGGTTAAAAACCCTAATTGGATTACAATAAGCCTAGCGAGGACGAAAATGACCTAATTGGATTACCATTGACACAAAATGACACAAAATCACATATTGGATGCATAAGATTGGTTAAAAACCCTAATTGGATTAGAATAAGCCTAGAGAGGACGAAAATGACCAAATTGGATTACCAATGACACAAAATGACTTATTATATGCACAAGATTGGTTAAAAACCCTAATTGGATTAGAATAAAACTAGGGAGGACGAAAATGACCTAAATGTGCAACCAATGACACAATCTCATATTGGATGCCCAAGATTTGTTAAAAACCCTAATTGGATTAGAACAAGCCTAGGGAGGACGAAAATGACCTAAATATTCAACTAATGACACAAAATGACACAAAATGACTTATTATATGCACAATATTGGTTAAAAACCCTAATTGGATTAGAATAAGCCTAGGGAGGACGAAAATGACCTAAATGTGCAACCACTGACACAAAATCACATATTGGATGCACAAGATTGGTTTAAAACCCTAATTGGATTAGAATAAGCCTAGCGAGGACGAAAATGACCTAATTGGATTACCAATGACACAAAATTACACAAAATCACATATTGGATGCATAAGATTGGTTACAAACCCTAATTGGATTAGAATAAGCCTAGCGAGGACGAAAATGACCTAATTGGATTACCAATGACACAAAATCACTTATTATATTCGCAAGATTGGTTAAAAACCCTAATTGGATCAGAATAAGCCTAGGGAGGACAAAAATGATCTAAATGTGCAACCAATGACACAAAATCACATATTGGACGGAAAAGATTGGTTAAAAACCCTATTTGGAGTAGAATAAGCCTAGGGAGGACGAAAATGACCTAAATGTTCAACCAATCACACAAAATGACACAAAATCACATATTGGATGCACCAGATTGGTTAAAAACCCTAATTGGATTAGAATAAGCCTAGGGAGGACGAACTTGACCTAAATGTGCAACCAATGACACAAAATCACTTATTATATGCACAAGATTGGTTAAAAACCCTAATTGGATTAGAATAAGCCTAGCAAGGACGAAAATGACCTAATTGGAATACCAATGACACAAAATGACACAAAATCACATATTGGATGCATAAGATGCGTTAATAACCCTAATTGGATTAGAATAAGCCTAGCGAGGACGAAAATGACCTAATTGGATTACCAATGACACAAAATCACTTATTATATTCGCAAGATTGGTTAAAAACCCTAATTGGATCAGAATAAGCCTAGGGAGGACAAAAATGATCTAAATGTGCAACCAATGACACAAAATCACATATTGGACGGACAAGATTGGTTAAAAACCCTATTTGGAGTAGAATAAGCCTAGGGAGGACGAAAATGACCTAAATGTTCAACCAATCACACAAAATGACACAAAATCACATATTGGATGCACCAGATTGGTTAAAAACCCTAATTGGATTAGAATAAGCCTAGGGAGGACGAAATTGACCTAAATGTGCAACCAATGACACAAAATCACTTATTATATGCACAAGATTGGTTAAAAACCCTAATTGGATTAGAATAAGCCTAGGAAGGACGAAAATGACCTAATTGGAATACCAATGACACAAAATGACACAAAATCACATATTGGATGCATAAGATGCGTTAATAACCCTAATTGGATTAGAATAAGCCTAGCGAGGACGAAAATGACCTAATTGGATTACCAATGACACAAAATCACTTATTATTTGCATAAGATTGGTTAAGAACCCTAATTGGATTAGAATAAAACTACGGAGGACGAAAATGACCTAAATGTGCAACCAATGACACAATCTCATATTGGAAGCCCAAGATTTGTTAAAAAACCTAATTGGATTAGAACAAGCCTAGGGAGGACGAAAATGACCTAAATATTCAACTAATGACACAAAATGACACAAAATGACTTATTATATGCACAAGATTGGTTAAAAACCCTAATTGGATTAGAATAAGCCTAGGGAGGACGAAAATGACCTAAATGTGCAACCACTGACACAAAATCACATATTGGATGCACAAGATTGGTTAAAAACCCTAATTGCATTACAATAAGCCTAGCGAGGACGAAAATGACCTAATTGGATTACCAATGACACAAAATGACACAAAATCACATATTGGATGCATAAGATTGGTTAAAAACCCTAATTGGATTAGAATAAGCCTAGGGAGGACGAAAATGACCTAAATGTGCAACCAATGACACAAAATCACATATTGGATGCACAAGATTGGTTAAAAACCCTAATTGGATTACAATAAGCCTAGCGAGGACGAAAATAACCTAATTGGATCACCAATGACACAAAATGACACAAAATCACATATTGGATGCATAAGATTGGTCAAAAACCCTAATTGGATTAGAATAAGCCTAGCGAGGACGAAAATGACCTAATTGGATTACCAATGACACAAAATCACTTATTATATGCACAAGATTGATTAAAAACCCGAATTGGATTAGAATACGCCTAGGGAGTACGAAAATGACCTAAAGGTGCAACCAATGACAAAAAATCACATATTGGATGCCCAAGATTGGTTAAAAACCCAAATTGGATTAGAATAAGCCTAGGGAGGACGAAAATGACCTAAAGGTGCAACCAATGACACAAAATCACATATTGGATGCACAAGATTGGTTAAAAACCCTAATTGGATTAGAATAAGCCTAGGGAGGACGAAAATGACCTAAATGTGCAACCAATGACACAAAATCACATATTGGATGCACAAGATTGCTTAAAAACCCTAATTGGATTACAATAAGCCTAGCGAGGACGAAAATGACCTAATTGGATCACCAATGACACAAAATGACACAAAATCACATATTGGATGCATAAGATTGGTCAAAAACCCTAATTGGATTAGAATAAGCCTAGCGAGGACGAAAATGACCTAATTGGATTACCAATGACACAAAATCACTTATTATATGCACAAGATTGGTTAAAAACCCTAATTGGATTAGAATAAGCCTAGGGAGCACTAAAATGACCTAAATGTGCAACCATTGACACAAAATCACATATTGGATGCACAAGATTGGTTAAAAACCCTAATTGGATTAGAATAAGCCTAGGGAGGACGAAAATGACCTAAATGTGCAACCAATGACACAAAATCACATATTGGATGCACAAGATTGGTTAAAAACCCTAATTGGATTACAATAAGCCTAGCGAGGACGAAAATGACCTAATTGGATCACCAATGACACAAAATGACACAAAATCACATATTGGATGCATAAGATTGGTCAAAAACCCTAATCGGATTAGAATAAGCCTAGCGAGGACGAAAATGACCTAATTGGATTACCAATGACACAAAATCACTTATTATATGCACAAGATTGGTTAAAAACCCTAATTGGATTAGAATAAGCCTAGGGAGGACGAAAATGACCTAAATGTGCAACCAATGACACAAAATCACATATTGGATGCACAAGATTGGATAAAAACCCTAATTGGATTAGCATAAGCCTAGGGAGGACGAAAATGACCTAAATGTTCAACCAATGACACAAAATGACACAAAATCACATATTGGATGCACAAGATTGGTTAAAAACCCTAATTGGATTAGAATAAGCCTAGGGAGGACGAAATTGACCTAAATGTGCAACCACTGACACAAAATCACATATTGGATGCACAAGATTGGTTAAAAACCCTAATTGGATTAGAATAAGCCTAGCGAGGACGAAAATGACCTAATTGGATTACCAATGACACAAAATGACACAAAATCACATATTGGATGCATAAGATTGGTTACAAACCCTAATTGGATTAGAATAAGCCTAGCAAGGACGAAAATGACCTAATTGGATTACCAATGACACAAAATCACTTATTATATGCACAAGATTTGTGAAAAACCCTAATTGGATTAGAATAAAACTAGGGAGGACGAAAATGACCTAAATGTGCAACCACTGACACAAAATCACATATTGGATGCACAAGATTGGTTAAAAACCCTAATTGGATTAGAATAAGCCTAGCGAGGACGAAAATGACCTAATTGGATTACCAATGACACAAAATGACACAAAATCACATATTGGATGCATAAGATGCGTTAACAACCCTAATTGGATTAGAATAAGCCTAGCGAGGACGAAAATGACCTAATTGGATTACCAATGACACAAAATCACTTATTATATGCACAAGATTGGTTAAAAACCCTAATTGGATTAGAATAAAACTAGGGAGGACGAAAATGACCTAAATGTGCAACCAATGACACAATCTCATATTGGATGCCCGAGATTGGTTAAAAACCCTAATTGGATTAGAACAAGCCTAGGGAGGACGAAAATGACTTAAATATTCAACCAATGACACAAAATCACATATTGGATGCACAAGATTGGTTAAAAACCCTAATTGGATTAGAATAAGCCTAGGGAGGACGAAAATGACCTAAATGTGCAACCAATGACACAAAATCACATATTGGATGCACAAGATTGGTTAAAAACCCTAATTAGATTACAATAAGCCTAGCGAGGACGAAAATGACCTAATTGGATCACCAATGACACAAAATGACAAAAAATCACATATTGGATGCATAAGATTGGTCAAAAACCCTAATTGGATTAGAATAAGCCTAGCGAGGACGAAAATGACCTAATTGGATTACCAATGACACAAAATCACTTATTATATGCACAAGATTGGTTAAAAACCCTAATTGGATTAGAATAAGCCTAGGGAGGACGAAAATGACTTAAATGTGCAACCGATGACACAGAATCACATATTGGATGCACAAGATTGGTTAAAAACCCTAATTGGATTAGAATAAGCCTAGGGAGGACGAAAATGACCTAAATGTGCACCCAATGACACAAAATCACATATTGGATGCACAAGATTGGTTAAAAACCCTAATTGGATTACAATAAGCCTAGCGAGGACGAAAATGACCTAATTGGATTACCAATGACACAAAATGACACAAAATCATATATTGGATGCATAAGATTGGTTAAAAACCCTAATTGGATTAGAATAAGCCTAGAGAGGACGAAAATGACCTAATTGGATTACCAATGACACAAAATGACTTATTATATGCACAAGATTGGTTAAAAACCCTAATTGGATTAGAATAAAACTAGGGAGGACGAAAATGACCTAAATGTGCAACCAATGACACAATCTCATTATGGATACCCAAGATTGGTTAAAAACCCTAATTGGATTAGAAAAAGCCTAGGGAGGACAAAAATGACCTAAATATTCAACTAATAACACAAAATGACACAAAATGACTTATTATATGCACAAGATTGGTTAAAAACCCTAATTGGATTAGAATAAGCCTAGGGAGGACGAAAATGACCTAAATGTGCAACCACTGACACAAAATCACATATTGGATGCACAAGATTGGTTAAAAACCCTAATTGGATTAGAATAAGCCTAGCGAGGACGAAAATGACCTAATTGGATTACCAATGACACAAAATTACACAAAATCACATATTGGATGCATAAGATTGGTTACAAACCCTAATTGGATTAGAATAAGCCTAGCGAGGACGAAAATGACCTAATTGGATTACCAATGACACAAAATCACTTATTATATTCGCAAGATTGGTTAAAAACCCTAATTGGATCAGAATAAGCCTAGGGAGGACAAAAATGATCTAAATGTGCAACCAATGACACAAAATCACATATTGGACGCACAAGATTGGTTAAAAACCCTATTTGGAGTAGAATAAGCCTAGGGAGGACGAAAATGACCTAAATGTTCAACCAATCACACAAAATGACACAAAATCACATATTGGATGCACCAGATTGGTTAAAAACCCTAATTGGATTAGAATAAGCCTAGGGAGGACGAACTTGACCTAAATGTGCAACCAATGACACAAAATCACTTATTATATGCACAAGATTGGTTAAAAACCCTAATTGGATTAGAATAAGCCTAGCAAGGACGAAAATGACCTAATTGGAATACCAATGACACAAAATGACACAAAATCACATATTGGATGCATAAGATGCGTTAATAACCCTAATTGGATTAGAATAAGCCTAGCGAGGACGAAAATGACCTAATTGGATTACCAATGACACAAAATCACTTATTATATTCGCAAGATTGGTTAAAAACCCTAATTGGATTAGAATAAGCCTAGGGAGGACAAAAATGATCTAAATGTGCAACCAATGACACAAAATCACATATTGGATGCCCAAGATTGGTTAAAAACCCTAATTGGATTAGAACAAGCCTAGGGAGGACGAAAATGACCTAAATATTCAACTAATGACACAAAATGACACAAAATCACTTATTATATGCACTAGATTGGTTAAAAACCCTAATTGGATTAGAATAAGCCTAGGGAGGACGAAAATGACCTAAATGTGCAACCACTGACACAAAATCACATATTGGATACACAAGATTGGTTAAAAACCCTAATTGGATTAGAATAAACCTAGCGAGGACGAAAATGACCTAATTGGATTACCAATGACACAAAATTACACAAAATCACATATTGGATGCATAAGATTGGTTACAAACCCTAGTTGGATTAGAATAAGCCTAGCGAGGACGAAAATGACCTAATTGGATTACCAATGACACAAAATCACTTATTATATGCACAAGATTGGTTAAAAACCCTAATTGGATTAGAATAAAACTAGGGATGACGAAAATGACCTAAATGTGCAACCAATGACACAATCTCATATTGGATGCCCAAGATTGGTTAAAAACCCTAATTGGATTAGAACAAGCCTAGGGAGAACGAAAATGACCTAAATATTCAACCAATGACACAAAATGACACAAAGTCACATATTGGATGCACAAGATTGGTTAAAAACCCTAATTGGATTAGAATAAGCCTAGGGAGGACAAAAATGATCTAAATGTGCAACCAATGACATAAAATCACATATTGGACGCACAAGATTGGTTAAAAACCCTGATTGGATTAGAATAAGCCTAGGGAGGACGAAAATGACCTAAATGTTCAACCAATCACACAAAATGACACAAAATCACATATTGGATGCACAAGATTGGTTAAAGACCCTAATTGGATTAGAATAAGCCTAGGGAGGACGAAATTGACCTAAATGTGCAACCAATGACACAAAATCACTTATTATATGCACAAGATTGGTTAAAAACCCTAATTGGATTAGAATAAGCCTAGCAAGGACGAAAATGACCTAATTGGAATACCAATGACACAAAATGACAAAAAATCACATATTGGATGCATAAGATGCGTTAACAACCCTAATTGGATTAGAATAAGCCTAGCGAGGACGAAAATCACCTAATTGGATTACCAATGACACAAAATCACTTATTATATGCACAAGATTGGTTAAGAACCCTAATTGGATTAGAATAAGCCTAGGGAGAAAAAAAATTACCTAAGTGTGCAACCAATGACACAAAATGACACAAAATCACATATTGGATGCACAAGATTGGTTAAAAACCCTAATTGGATTAGAATAAGCCTAGGGAGGACGAAAATGACCTAAATCTTCAACCAGTGACCCAAAATGACACATAATCACATATTGGATGCACAAGATTGGTTAAAAACCCTAATTGGATTAGAATAAGCCTAGCGAGGATGAAAATGACCTAAATGTTCAACCAATGACACAAAATGACACAAAATCACATACTGGATGCACAAGATTGTTTAAAAACCCTAATTGGATTAGAATAAGCCTAGCGAGGACGAAAATGACCTAATTGGATTACCAATGACACAAAATCACTTATTATATGCACAAGATTGGTTAAAAACCCTAATTGGATTAGAATAAGCCTAGAGAGGACGAAAATGACCTAAATGTGCAACCAATGACACAAAATCACATATTGGATGCACAAGATTGGTTAAAAACCCTAATTGGATTAGAATAAGCCTAGCGAGGACGAAAATGACCTAATTGGATTACCAATGACACAAAATGACACAAAATCACATATTGGATGCATAAGATGCGTTAACAACCCTAATTGGATTAGAATAAGCCTAGCGAGGACGAAAATGACCTAATTGGATTACCAATGACACAAAATCACTTATTATATGCACAAGATTGGTTAAGAACCCTAATTGGATTAGAATAAGCCTAGGAAGAAAAAAAATTACCTAAGTGTGCAACCAATGACACAAAATCACATATTGGATGCACAAGATTGGTTAAAAACCCTAATTGGATTAGAATAAGCCTAGGGAGGACGAAAATGACCTAAATGTTCAACCAATCACACAAAATGACACAAAATCACATATTGGATGCACAAGATTGGTTAAAAACCCTAATTGGATTAGAATAAGCCTAGGGAGGACGAAATTGACCTAAATGTGCAACCAATGACACAAAATCACTTATTATATGCACAAGATTGGTTAAAAACCCTAATTGGATTAGAATAAGCCTAGCAAGGACGAAAATGACCTAATTGGAATACCAATGACACAAAATGACACAAAATCACATATTGGATGCATAAGATGCGTTAACAACCCTAATTGGATTAGAATAAGCCTAGCGAGGACGAAAATGACCTAATTGGATTACCAATGACACAAAATCACTTATTATATGCACAAGATTGGTTAAAAACCCTAATTGGATTAGAATAAGCCTAGGGAGGACGAAAATGACCTAAATTTGCAACCAACGACACAAAATCACATATTGGATGCACAATATTGGTTAAAAACCCTAATTGGAGTAGAATAAGCCTAGGGAGGACGAAAATGACCTAAATGTTCAACCAATGACACAAAATCACATATTGGATGCACAAGATTGGTTAAAAACCCTAATTGGATTAGAATATGCCTAGCGAGGACGAAAATGACCTAATTGGATTACCATTGACACAAAATGACACAAGATCACATATTGGATGCATAAGATTGGTTAAAAACCCTAATTGGATTAGAATAAGCCTAGAGAGGACGAAAATGACCAAATTGGATTACCAATGACACAAAATGACTTATTATATGCACAAGATTGGTTAAAAACCCTAATTGGATTAGAATAAAACTAGGGAGGACGAAAATGACCTAAATGTGCAACCAATGACACAATCTCATATTGGATGCCCAAGATTTGTTAAAAACCCTAATTGGATTAGAACAAGCCTAGGGAGGACGAAAATGACCTAAATATTCAACTAATGACACAAAATGACACAAAATGACTTATTATATGCACAAGATTGGTTAAAAACCCTAATTGGATTAGAATAAGCCTAGGGAGGACGAAAATGACCTAAATGTGCAACCACTGACACAAAATCACATATTGGATGCACAAGATTGGTTTAAAACCCTAATTGGATTAGAATAAGCCTAGCGAGGACGAAAATGACCTAATTGGATTACCAATGACACAAAATTACACAAAATCACATATTGGATGCATAAGATTGGTTACAAACCCTAATTGGATTAGAATAAGCCTAGCGAGGACGAAAATGACCTAATTGGATTACCAATGACACAAAATCACTTATTATATTCGCAAGATTGGTTAAAAACCCTAATTGGATCAGAATAAGCCTAGGGAGGACAAAAATGATCTAAATGTGCAACCAATGACACAAAATCACATATTGGACGGACAAGATTGGTTAAAAACCCTATTTGGAGTAGAATAAGCCTAGGGAGGACGAAAATGACCTAAATGTTCAACCAATCACACAAAATGACACAAAATCACATATTGGATGCACCAGATTGGTTAAAAACCCTAATTGGATTAGAATAAGCCTAGGGAGGACGAAATTGACCTAAATGTGCAACCAATGACACAAAATCACTTATTATATGCACAAGATTGGTTAAAAACCCTAATTGGATTAGAATAAGCCTAGGAAGGACGAAAATGACCTAATTGGAATACCAATGACACAAAATGACACAAAATCACATATTGGATGCATAAGATGCGTTAATAACCCTAATTGGATTAGAATAAGCCTAGCGAGGACGAAAATGACCTAATTGGATTACCAATGACACAAAATCACTTATTATTTGCATAAGATTGGTTAAGAACCCTAATTGGATTAGAATAAAACTAGGGAGGACGAAAATGACCTAAATGTGCAACCAATGACACAATCTCATATTGGAAGCCCAAGATTTTTTAAAAAACCTAATTGGATTAGAACAAGCCTAGGGAGGACGAAAATGACCTAAATATTCAACTAATGACACAAAATGACACAAAATGACTTATTATATGCACAAGATTGGTTAAAAACCCTAATTGGATTAGAATAAGCCTAGGAAGGACGAAAATGACCTAATTGGAATACCAATGACACAAAATGACACAAAATCACATATTGGATGCATAAGATGCGTTAATAACCCTAATTGGATTAGAATAAGCCTAGCGAGGACGAAAATGACCTAATTGGATTACCAATGACACAAAATCACTTATTATTTGCATAAGATTGGTTAAGAACCCTAATTGGATTAGAATAAAACTAGGGAGGACGAAAATGACCTAAATGTGCAACCAATGACACAATCTCATATTGGAAGCCCATGATTTGTTAAAAAACCTAATTGGATTAGAACAAGCCTAGGGAGGACGAAAATGACCTAAATATTCAACTAATGACACAAAATGACACAAAATGACTTATTATATGCACAAGATTGGTTAAAAACCCTAATTGGATTAGAATAAGCCTAGGGAGGACGAAAATGACCTAAATGTGCAACCACTGACACAAAATCACATATTGGATGCACAAGATTGGTTTAAAACCCTAATTGGATTAGAATAAGCCTAGCGAGGACGAAAATGACCTAATTGGATTACCAATGACACAAAATTACACAAAATCACATATTGGATGCATAAGATTGGTTACAAACCCTAATTGGATTAGAATAAGCCTAGCGAGGACGAAAATGACCTAATTGGATTACCAATGACACAAAATCACTTATTATATTCGCAAGATTGGTTAAAAACCCTAATTGGATCAGAATAAGCCTAGGGAGGACAAAAATGATCTAAATGTGCAACCAATGACACAAAATCACATATTGGACGGACAAGATTGGTTAAAAACCCTATTTGGAGTAGAATAAGCCTAGGGAGGACGAAAATGACCTAAATGTTCAACCAATCACACAAAATGACACAAAATCACATATTGGATGCACCAGATTGGTTAAAAACCCTAATTGGATTAGAATAAGCCTAGGGAGGACGAAATTGACCTAAATGTGCAACCAATGACACAAAATCACTTATTATATGCACAAGATTGGTTAAAAACCCTAATTGGATTAGAATAAGCCTAGGAAGGACGAAAATGACCTAATTGGAATACCAATGACACAAAATGACACAAAATCACATATTGGATGCATAAGATGCGTTAATAACCCTAATTGGATTAGAATAAGCCTAGCGAGGACGAAAATGACCTAATTGGATTACCAATGACACAAAATCACTTATTATTTGCATAAGATTGGTTAAGAACCCTAATTGGATTAGAATAAAACTACGGAGGACGAAAATGACCTAAATGTGCAACCAATGACACAATCTCATATTGGAAGCCCAAGATTTGTTAAAAAACCTAATTGGATTAGAACAAGCCTAGGGAGGACGAAAATGACCTAAATATTCAACTAATGACACAAAATGACACAAAATGACTTATTATATGCACAAGATTGGTTAAAAACCCTAATTGGATTAGAATAAGCCTAGGGAGGACGAAAATGACCTAAATGTGCAACCACTGACACAAAATCACATATTGGATGCACAAGATTGGTTAAAAACCCTAATTGGATTAGAATAAGCCTAGCGAGTACGAAAATGACCTAATTGGATTACCAATGACACAAAATTACACAAAATCACATATTGGATGCATAAGATTGGTTACAAACCCTAATTGGATTAGAATAAGCCTAGCGAGGACGAAAATGACCTAATTGGATTACCAATGACACAAAATCACTTATTATATTCGCAAGATTGGTTAAAAACCCTAATTGGATCAGAATAAGCATAGGGAGGACAAAAATGATCTAAATGTGCAACCAATGACACAAAATCACATATTGGACGCACAAGATTGGTTAAAAACCCTATTTGGATTAGAATAAGCCTAGGGAGGACGAAAATGACCTAAATGTTCAACCAATCACACAAAATGACAAAAAATCACATATTGGATGCACCAGATTGGTTAAAAACCCTAATTGGATTAGAATAAGCCTAGGGAGGACGAAATTGACCTAAATGTGCAACCAATGACAAAAAATCACTTATTATATGCACAAGATTGGTTAAAAACCCTAATTGGATTAGAATAAGCCTAGCAAGGGCGAAAATGACCTAATTGGAATACCAATGACACAAAATGACACAAAATCACATATTGGATGCATAAGATGCGTTAATAACCCTAATTGGATTAGAATAAGCCTAGCGAGGACGAAAATGACCTAATTGGATTACCAATGACACAAAATCACTTATTATATGCATAAGATTGGTTAAGAACCCTAATTGGATTAGAATAAGCCTAGGGAGAAAAAAAATTACCTAAGTGTGCAACCAATGACCCAAAATGACACAAAATCACATATTGGATGCACAAGATTGGTTAAAAACCCTAATTGGATTAGAATAAGCCTAGGGAGGACGAAAATGACCTAAATGTTCAACCAGTGACCCAAAATGACACAAAATCACATATTGGATGCACAAGATGCGTTAACAACCCTAATTGGATTAGAATAAGCCTAGGGAGGACGAAATTGACCTAAATGTGCAACCAATGACACAAAATCACTTATTATATGCACAAGATTGGTTAAAAACCCTAATTGGATTAGAATAAGCCTAGCAAGGACGAAAATGACCTAATTGGAATACCAATGACACAAAATGACACAAAATCACATATTGGATGCATAAGATGCGTTAACAACCCTAATTGGATTAGAATAAGCCTAGCGAGGACGAAAATGACCTAATTGGATTACCAATGACACAAAATCACTTATTATATGCACAAGATTGGTTAAAAACCCTAATTGGATTAGAATAAAACTAGGGAGGACGAAAATGACCTAAATGTGCAACCAATGACACAAAATCACATATTGGATGCACAAGATTGGTTAAAAACCCTAATTGGATTAGAATAAGCCTAGCGAGGACGAAAATGACCTAATTGGATTACCAATGACACAAAATCACTTATTATATGCATAAGATTGGTTAAAAACCCTAATTGGATTAGAATAAGCCTAGGGAGGACGAAAATGACCTAAATTTGCTACCAATGACACAAAATCACATATTGGATGCACAAGATTGGTTAAAAACCCTAATTGGATTAGAATAAGCCTAGGGAGGACGAAAATGACCTAAATGTGCAACCAATGACACAAAATCACATATTGGATGCACAAGATTGGTTAAAAACCCTAATTGGATTACAATAAGCCTAGCGAGGACGAAAATGACCTAATTGGATTACCATTGACACAAAATGACACAAAATCACATATTGGATGCATAAGATTGGTTAAAAACCCTAATTGGATTAGAATAAGCCTAGAGAGGACGAAAATGACCAAATTGGATTACCAATGACACAAAATGACTTATTATATGCACAAGATTGGTTAAAAACCCTAATTGGATTAGAATAAAACTAGGGAGGACGAAAATGACCTAAATGTGCAACCAATGACACAATCTCATATTGGATGCCCAAGATTTGTTAAAAACCCTAATTGGATTAGAACAAGCCTAGGGAGGACGAAAATGACCTAAATATTCAACTAATGACACAAAATGACACAAAATGACTTATTATATGCACAATATTGGTTAAAAACCCTAATTGGATTAGAATAAGCCTAGGGAGGACGAAAATGACCTAAATGTGCAACCACTGACACAAAATCACATATTGGATGCACAAGATTGGTTTAAAACCCTAATTGGATTAGAATAAGCCTAGCGAGGACGAAAATGACCTAATTGGATTACCAATGACACAAAATTACACAAAATCACATATTGGATGCATAAGATTGGTTACAAACCCTAATTGGATTAGAATAAGCCTAGCGAGGACGAAAATGACCTAATTGGATTACCAATGACACAAAATCACTTATTATATTCGCAAGATTGGTTAAAAACCCTAATTGGATCAGAATAAGCCTAGGGAGGACAAAAATGATCTAAATGTGCAACCAATGACACAAAATCACATATTGGACGGAAAAGATTGGTTAAAAACCCTATTTGGAGTAGAATAAGCCTAGGGAGGACGAAAATGACCTAAATGTTCAACCAATCACACAAAATGACACAAAATCACATATTGGATGCACCAGATTGGTTAAAAACCCTAATTGGATTAGAATAAGCCTAGGGAGGACGAACTTGACCTAAATGTGCAACCAATGACACAAAATCACTTATTATATGCACAAGATTGGTTAAAAACCCTAATTGGATTAGAATAAGCCTAGCAAGGACGAAAATGACCTAATTGGAATACCAATGACACAAAATGACACAAAATCACATATTGGATGCATAAGATGCGTTAATAACCCTAATTGGATTAGAATAAGCCTAGCGAGGACGAAAATGACCTAATTGGATTACCAATGACACAAAATCACTTATTATATGCATAAGATTGGTTAAGAACCCTAATTGGATTAGAATAAAACTAGGGAGGACGAAAATGACCTAAATTTGCAACCAATGACACAATCTCATATTGGAAGCCCAAGATTTGTTAAAAAACCTAATTGGATTAGAACAAGCCTAGGGAGGACGAAAATGACCTAAATATTCAACTAATGACACAAAATGACACAAAATGACTTATTATATGCACAAGATTGGTTAAAAACCCTAATTGGATTAGAATAAGCCTAGGGAGGACGAAAATGACCTAAATGTGCAACCACTGACACAAAATCACATATTGGATGCACAAGATTGGTTTAAAACCCTAATTGGATTAGAATAAGCCTAGCGAGGACGAAAATGACCTAATTGGATTACCAATGACACAAAATTACACAAAATCACATATTGGATGCATAAGATTGGTTACAAACCCTAATTGGATTAGAATAAGCCTAGCGAGGACGAAAATGACCTAATTGGATTACCAATGACACAAAATCACTTATTATATTCGCAAGATTGGTTAAAAACCCTAATTGGATCAGAATAAGCCTAGGGAGGACAAAAATGATCTAAATGTGCAACCAATGACACAAAATCACATATTGGACGGAAAAGATTGGTTAAAAACCCTATTTGGAGTAGAATAAGCCTAGGGAGGACGAAAATGACCTAAATGTTCAACCAATCACACAAAATGACACAAAATCACATATTGGATGCACCAGATTGGTTAAAAACCCTAATTGGATTAGAATAAGCATAGGGAGGACGAACTTGACCTAAATGTGCAACCAATGACACAAAATCACTTATTATATGCACAAGATTGGTTAAAAACCCTAATTGGATTAGAATAAGCCTAGCAAGGACGAAAATGACCTAATTGGAATACCAATGACACAAAATGACACAAAATCACATATTGGATGCATAAGATGCGTTAATAACCCTAATTGGATTAGAATAAGCCTAGCGAGGACGAAAATGACCTAATTGGATTACCAATGACACAAAATCACTTATTATATTCGCAAGATTGGTTAAAAACCCTAATTGGATTAGAATAAGCCTAGGGAGGACAAAAATGATCTAAATGTGCAACCAATGACACAAAATCACATATTGGACGGACAAGATTGGTTAAAAACCCTATTTGGAGTAGAATAAGCCTAGGGAGGACGAAAATGACCTAAATGTTCAACCAATCACACAAAATGACACAAAATCACATATTGGATGCACCAGATTGGTTAAAAACCCTAATTGGATTAGAATAAGCCTAGGGAGGACGAAATTGACCTAAATGTGCAACCAATGACACAAAATCACTTATTATATGCACAAGATTGGTTAAAAACCCTAATTGGATTAGAATAAGCCTAGGAAGGACGAAAATGACCTAATTGGAATACCAATGACACAAAATGACACAAAATCACATATTGGATGCATAAGATGCGTTAATAACCCTAATTGGATTAGAATAAGCCTAGCGAGGACGAAAATGACCTAATTGGATTACCAATGACACAAAATCACTTATTATTTGCATAAGATTGGTTAAGAACCCTAATTGGATTAGAATAAAACTACGGAGGACGAAAATGACCTAAATGTGCAACCAATGACACAATCTCATATTGGAAGCCCAAGATTTGTTAAAAAACCTAATTGGATTAGAACAAGCCTAGGGAGGACGAAAATGACCTAAATATTCAACTAATGACACAAAATGACACAAAATGACTTATTATATGCACAAGATTGGTTAAAAACCCTAATTGGATTAGAATAAGCCTAGGGAGGACGAAAATGACCTAAATGTGCAACCACTGACACAAAATCACATATTGGATGCACAAGATTGGTTAAAAACCCTAATTGGATTAGAATAAGCCTAGCGAGTACGAAAATGACCTAATTGGATTACCAATGACACAAAATTACACAAAATCACATATTGGATGCATAAGATTGGTTACAAACCCTAATTGGATTAGAATAAGCCTAGCGAGGACGAAAATGACCTAATTGGATTACCAATGACACAAAATCACTTATTATATTCGCAAGATTGGTTAAAAACCCTAATTGGATCAGAATAAGCATAGGGAGGACAAAAATGATCTAAATGTGCAACCAATGACACAAAATCACATATTGGACGCACAAGATTGGTTAAAAACCCTATTTGGATTAGAATAAGCCTAGGGAGGACGAAAATGACCTAAATGTTCAACCAATCACACAAAATGACAAAAAATCACATATTGGATGCACCAGATTGGTTAAAAACCCTAATTGGATTAGAATAAGCCTAGGGAGGACGAAATTGACCTAAATGTGCAACCAATGACAAAAAATCACTTATTATATGCACAAGATTGGTTAAAAACCCTAATTGGATTAGAATAAGCCTAGCAAGGGCGAAAATGACCTAATTGGAATACCAATGACACAAAATGACACAAAATCACATATTGGATGCATAAGATGCGTTAATAACCCTAATTGGATTAGAATAAGCCTAGCGAGGACGAAAATGACCTAATTGGATTACCAATGACACAAAATCACTTATTATATGCATAAGATTGGTTAAGAACCCTAATTGGATTAGAATAAGCCTAGGGAGAAAAAAAATTACCTAAGTGTGCAACCAATGACCCAAAATGACACAAAATCACATATTGGATGCACAAGATTGGTTAAAAACCCTAATTGGATTAGAATAAGCCTAGGGAGGACGAAAATGACCTAAATGTTCAACCAGTGACCCAAAATGACACAAAATCACATATTGGATGCACAAGATGCGTTAACAACCCTAATTGGATTAGAATAAGCCTAGGGAGGACGAAATTGACCTAAATGTGCAACCAATGACACAAAATCACTTATTATATGCACAAGATTGGTTAAAAACCCTAATTGGATTAGAATAAGCCTAGCAAGGACGAAAATGACCTAATTGGAATACCAATGACACAAAATGACACAAAATCACATATTGGATGCATAAGATGCGTTAACAACCCTAATTGGATTAGAATAAGCCTAGCGAGGACGAAAATGACCTAATTGGATTACCAATGACACAAAATCACTTATTATATGCACAAGATTGGTTAAAAACCCTAATTGGATTAGAATAAGCCTAGGGAGGACGAAAATGACCTAAATTTGCAACCAACGACACAAAATCACATATTGGATGCACAATATTGGTTAAAAACCCTAATTGGAGTAGAATAAGCCTAGGGAGGACGAAAATGACCTAAATGTTCAACCAATGACACAAAATCACATATTGGATGCACAAGATTGGTTAAAAACCCTAATTGGATTAGAATATGCCTAGCGAGGACGAAAATGACCTAATTGGATTACCATTGACACAAAATGACACAAGATCACATATTGGATGCATAAGATTGGTTAAAAACCCTAATTGGATTAGAATAAGCCTAGAGAGGACGAAAATGACCAAATTGGATTACCAATGACACAAAATGACTTATTATATGCACAAGATTGGTTAAAAACCCTAATTGGATTAGAATAAAACTAGGGAGGACGAAAATGACCTAAATGTGCAACCAATGACACAATCTCATATTGGATGCCCAAGATTTGTTAAAAACCCTAATTGGATTAGAACAAGCCTAGGGAGGACGAAAATGACCTAAATATTCAACTAATGACACAAAATGACACAAAACGACTTATTATATGCACAAGATTGGTTAAAAACCCTAATTGGATTAGAATAAGCCTAGGGAGGACGAAAATGACCTAAATGTGCAACCACTGACACAAAATCACATATTGGATGCACAAGATTGGTTTAAAACCCTAATTGGATTAGAATAAGCCTAGCGAGGACGAAAATGACCTAATTGGATTACCAATGACACAAAATTACACAAAATCACATATTGGATGCATAAGATTGGTTACAAACCCTAATTGGATTAGAATAAGCCTAGCGAGGACGAAAATGACCTAATTGGATTACCAATGACACAAAATCACTTATTATATTCGCAAGATTGGTTAAAAACCCTAATTGGATCAGAATAAGCCTAGGGAGGACAAAAATGATCTAAATGTGCAACCAATGACACAAAATCACATATTGGACGGACAAGATTGGTTAAAAACCCTATTTGGAGTAGAATAAGCCTAGGGAGGACGAAAATGACCTAAATGTTCAACCAATCACACAAAATGACACAAAATCACATATTGGATGCACCAGATTGGTTAAAAACCCTAATTGGATTAGAATAAGCCTAGGGAGGACGAAATTGACCTAAATGTGCAACCAATGACACAAAATCACTTATTATATGCACAAGATTGGTTAAAAACCCTAATTGGATTAGAATAAGCCTAGGAAGGACGAAAATGACCTAATTGGAATACCAATGACACAAAATGACACAAAATCACATATTGGATGCATAAGATGCGTTAATAACCCTAATTGGATTAGAATAAGCCTAGCGAGGACGAAAATGACCTAATTGGATTACCAATGACACAAAATCACTTATTATTTGCATAAGATTGGTTAAGAACCCTAATTGGATTAGAATAAAACTAGGGAGGACGAAAATGACCTAAATGTGCAACCAATGACACAATCTCATATTGGAAGCCCAAGATTTTTTAAAAAACCTAATTGGATTAGAACAAGCCTAGGGAGGACGAAAATGACCTAAATATTCAACTAATGACACAAAATGACACAAAATGACTTATTATATGCACAAGATTGGTTAAAAACCCTAATTGGATTAGAATAAGCCTAGGAAGGACGAAAATGACCTAATTGGAATACCAATGACACAAAATGACACAAAATCACATATTGGATGCATAAGATGCGTTAATAACCCTAATTGGATTAGAATAAGCCTAGCGAGGACGAAAATGACCTAATTGGATTACCAATGACACAAAATCACTTATTATTTGCATAAGATTGGTTAAGAACCCTAATTGGATTAGAATAAAACTAGGGAGGACGAAAATGACCTAAATGTGCAACCAATGACACAATCTCATATTGGAAGCCCAAGATTTTTTAAAAAACCTAATTGGATTAGAACAAGCCTAGAGAGGACGAAAATGACCTAAATATTCAACTAATGACACAAAATGACACAAAATGACTTATTATATGCACAAGATTGGTTAAAAACCCTAATTGGATTAGAATAAGCCTAGGGAGGACGAAAATGACCTAAATGTGCAACCACTGACACAAAATCACATATTGGATGCACAAGATTGGTTAAAAACCCTAATTGGATTAGAATAAGCCTAGCGAGTACGAAAATGACCTAATTGGATTACCAATGACACAAAATTACACAAAATCACATATTGGATGCATAAGATTGGTTACAAACCCTAATTGGATTAGAATAAGCCTAGCGAGGACGAAAATGACCTAATTGGATTACCAATGACACAAAATCACTTATTATATTCGCAAGATTGGTTAAAAACCCTAATTGGATCAGAATAAGCCTAGGGAGGACAAAAATGATCTAAATGTGCAACCAATGACACAAAATCACATATTGGACGCACAAGATTGGTTAAAAACCCTATTTGGATTAGAATAAGCCTAGGGAGGACGAAAATGACCTAAATGTTCAACCAATCACACAAAATGACAAAAAATCACATATTGGATGCACCAGATTGGTTAAAAACCCTAATTGGATTAGAATATGCCTAGGGAGGACGAAATTGACCTAAATATGCAACCAATGACACAAAATCACTTATTATATGCACAAGATTGGTTAAAAACCCTAATTGGATTAGAATAAGCCTAGCAAGGACGAAAATGACCTAATTGGAATACCAATGACACAAAATGACACAAATTCACATATTGGATGCATAAGATGCGTTAATAACCCTAATTGGATTAGAATAAGCCTAGCGAGGACGAAAATGACCTAATTGGATTACCAATGACACAAAATCACTTATTATATGCATAAGATTGGTTAAGAACCCTAATTGGATTAGAATAAGCCTAGGGAGAAAAAAAATTACCTAAGTGTGCAACCAATGACCCAAAATGACACAAAATCACATATTGGATGCACAAGATTGGTTAAAAACCCTAATTGGATTAGAATAAGCCTAGGGAGGACGAAAATGACCTAAATGTTCAACCAGTGACCCAAAATGACACAAAATCACATATTGGATGCACAAGATGCGTTAACAACCCTAATTGGATTAGAATAAGCCTAGGGAGGACGAAATTGACCTAAATGTGCAACCAATGACACAAAATCA